>CM032350.1:1200000-1800000 GCA_019022885.1 Schlechtendalia chinensis | reverse complement strand
AGACGATTGACGTTCCTGACATTGTTTTCAGATGTATCCACGTGTGTAGTTTTGGGCTGACGTTTCGGACTCGTTTCAGAGTCCGTTTTCAGAGCGTAATTACTTGGTCGAGTGTTGTAACTATACTCCGACATAAGCTTCAACACATTCATATGATTGACGTTCCGAAAATTTGTTTGTTTTCGACGTATCGGCCGATCGGGGCTATACCGAATTACACGTGGTTTTGTTCAAACATTCCGTTTTAGGGGACGGCGTCATTAACTATGTGTCTAAGTCGGCGAACAGTTGCTAATATAATCCGTCGAATTAACTAAATTCTCACAATGAATACATTTATACGATAATTATTACTGTGATTGTTGTCGTGCACGCCGAAAAATATTATTTCTACGTTGTTACAGACATCTGACGAATTCAATGCAATTGCCTGATCGACCCGTCCGCAACGCGTAAATAAGTCGTCGTACGTATAAAATTTAATTATTTTTAATCGATAATAAATAATAATAATAATGCTATTGTATCGTAAAAGCGATTCCGAGCGGAGTTCGGAGACAAGTTTTTCGTTTAACCGTGGAAAACGTTTGCAGAGAAGCGAGTCACACGGAAATACATTATTCCGGTACAACAATAACGTAGTTATCGCGAAACGTATTTATTAGGGACGACAGGAATGAACTCGGGCAGCCTATGGTTAAAAAATATACAGTCGGAATATCCTCCGAGTTTTCCATCCCGTACGCTTAAAGTAAACCAATCGTCCCAAAAGTAATGACGTTTTGTATACATAAATTATAATATCGGTATGGGGGTTGGGAAAAAAAATCGCATTATCCGAAAAGCAGACCCGGCGGCTAATGCGTTTAGCGTGCGCGCGTCGGTTATTAGTTTGAATCTCCATAATCCAACATTTTTAACGAGTGTTTCCCGGGGAGATCTAAATGGAAATCCAGCCGCGCCAACAATAATTTCCACGCAGGTATTACGTCAAAAACGTTTCGCGAGAAATCGACGAAACGAAATTATTAACGTTGTTTAAATAAACGACATACATATATTTTTTTTCTACCTCCCCGGTAACCGTAGGACTCAGTTTGACAGAATATCGTTTCAATGGTGTAATGATTCAGCAGAATCGGTTTATGGATTCTTAGCGAAATTTCGGGACCGGTCCCAAACGAGACAACGTTATTATATCGGTCCCGTAGAGAAGATATGAAATCGGGTTAAAACGTTACGGTTTCGTATTGGCGTATTTTAGTCAGTGTCCGTACGTCTTCAACGCGTGTAGTGTGCTGTTTTATGGTGCGATTTTGATTATATACATTATACAATTTTTTTTTTTTTTAGATCTCATCAACATATTCGTCTGTATAGACACATTATTAACGACGAGGCTTCCGTGCGTTAAATTTATTGGTCGAAAAATATGTGAAAAGGTACAAAAATCACACGGTACGTGACGGGACACTGAAAGGTAGAGCCGAAAATTTTTGATTGTAAGACGAATTTAGCGGTAAGTTTGACCACGTTGAACCGAACGCCACATTTTACCTAATCGGTATTTGGTTCGATATATTTTATTTTATTTTTTTGTATTTTCCGTCAGTATCCCAACAAACGTGGTTAGAAACGACCGGGAAATTATTACTATTACTTTCGAGTTCATGATAATAATAGAACTGAACAACGCACGGACGAATGTGATCCCACTCTCGAACCATATCCGTACCGGTCGGGCGGTTCGCTATGTTATTATATATTTATGTATATACATATTGGCTTAAGCGAAAATCAAAATTAACAAAATTGAAATCCGTCGATAACCCAATTTCAATTTAATTGGATTGATTTGAAAAATAAACGTCACGCGCATACACGACGGCCTTTTGTTCAGGACCATCGCGTCGCAGAACTCATTTCGTCCGCTAAACATTATAACAACGACATTGTCTCGGACGCTTTGTGCAGGGCTCCGGACTCGCGTTTAAATTCATTTATGATTTGGATGCAACAAACGAACTCGAAATATGCACGCGTGGCACACCGGTCAGCAACGGTCGAAACAAAACGACACTTTAATTAATATGTAGTATTTCGTATTGTACACACGAGTACCTCCTACCCGTACGTGTATATATTACAAATAATCCGATGGGTTATAGTCGGGCTCGTTAACACGGTACACCGGACGATTTTACGTGTACGATCGCGGACGTTGTGTGATCGTCATTGATCTACACGAAACGAGCTCGACGTTAGGGACGAGTAGGCCTTTTTATATATGGTATCCGTGCATTTTTTTTTTTTATTGTTATGTTCCAGAAAATCGAATTTTGAAATTGAAATCAAAATATTATGTTATCGGTAATAACATCTAGGTAAGAACCGAAGTGTCTCGATATAAAAATCGAAATAAATCGAATTCTCATCGGATACGTTTGACTAATCTCAGTCACACGCTAAATTCCGTTAGTGTTTTACTAGAGAACCCTCTCTAGTTTTTCCGACAAACGGTGAATCGAACATAATACGTATTGGGCTCGAAATCGTACGACTAATTTTGTTTTTTGTAGTACGGTCATCATCAGTATTGTTTTGCGTGGGTTAGTTATTAATAAATAACAATACGCCGGAATTATATCGTAGGAGCGAAAATGACCTAAAATACAACAAATTTCACTTTAAAAAGTTTTGTTGATTTATCTACGAAACACGCACCCGTAATTAAGATTGTCTTCGAAAACTATTGTTGTTGACGGTACAAGTACCCTACGATTTTTTTTAATTACTTCTACCACGTCATTTACAAATATCTGTATTTAAATTTATATTTATCGATGTTTTGTTGTCAATTATTATTTCGGTGCTGACGTGTTGTTATGGAATGCAATTTAAAATGTTATTTAAATGTTTATAATACAAACATACGTTTTCGCCAAAAGAATTTATTGAAATCGTAACAGGAGTAAACGTTATTCGACTTTTCTAGATTTTAAGTTATACATTCGTCTAAATAAAATATCGCTGTTACGGACTGTACCTACTTAACATGTTCAGGCACCTGAGTTGTCCAACGTCAGTATGACTAGCCTAATCGATTGTAAACGTCTTTTGATATCACGTATATAAGGCGCATTGCACAAACGACAAAAGTAAACTCTAAAATAATACGAGTTTGAACGGGGTTGGATAAACGCGGGCGTTTACACAATTCAAATTCAGATGTCACAATAAACGTCTTGATGTTTTCGGACTACGATATGACTTTAAGTTTAATCAAAAACCGTAGTCCAATGTGGCCCGACAGAAACGATCGACATCTGATCGTTGCAGAGGCGCGTTCTCCCGGTAAACCCGTTTTCTTTCTCGTTGAAATGATACAACGGTTTGTGATAAAATTGCATATAGTTTATTTTACAGTAAATGGCCGCGCCATTTCACGAACATGTACAATAATATAATGTATATATAAACTAACGAACAAATAACGATTTCCGTCGCTGATACGATAATACAGAAATATGTATAACGTGCGTTTATGTATTGTAGTTCAATTGAATTCGACTTAAATACGTACTATGTACACTATGTTTTTATTGCTAGAATTTCAAACGGGCGTTTTTCTAAAAAAAAAGCCGCCCGAAATTATTGGATACACAGACGAAATAATAATTTTCTTTTGTACATCCAAGTACGAAATAAGTTTCTATAATTTATACAACACTGTTAAAAAAAAAAAAATTTACAAATTTCAATTAATTAACACTAACGAATATAACAAGATACAAGTAGTTTGGAATTAATTAATAACGTATGATTAAAATGATTATAAAATAGAATTTTTTTTCTCTTTTACGTATCACGAACATCGAAAACACTTGACTTTCTTAAACTTCAAAATGTTCGGAGTCGAAATGTGCATTTGCGTTCCGCACGACATGTTTATTAATGCCGTGTTTACAATGCATTTCATATAATATATTCGTTTTGCATAACTCGTGTTTGATAATTGGAACGAACTATGGATTGAGATCGTTAACCGGACGCGACCGTAAGTTATCGCGTTGATCATAAATATTCTAAGTTAAAAGTAGATCCATCGACACGCGATAAATAGAATGAGACCACAATCTATGTTGTACTTAGTTTAATAAAATTTCGAAAATAACAATAAACCGTTTGAGCTGCGCAACACGTCACGCGAAAAATCATCGGCAATCGTGGCGTTTTCTCTCTCTCTCTCTCTCTCTCGGATATACCTATGAATCCTTCGCTATGTGTAAAACAACGTGCGCAGCATCGTCACGAAGAAGATAAACGGATTGTCTTGTGCCCGTCATATCTATAACAACCGTCACGGACAGTGATTAAAAAAAAAACAAAAAACAAAATCGATCGGATCGCTTTCATAACGCGTTCGAACGCAAACGATTGACGATAAATTCGGAATAAGTTTTTCGTTACACGACACGCAATCGGGGCGATAAACGGTGTAACGGTCATGTCGCTTCACCATACGGTGTGATATATATATATATACATAGCGTGTGTTCAGTGCTCGAACCGGGATGAAATCCAAAGGGTAAGGCCAGTTTATGTGCGTTGAAAACGGGTCGGAAAAAAAAGAAAAATAAGAAAAATGGTACAAAATGAAAATACGCGCCGCACCGTGTCCCCGCCGATCCGAGCACTGGCCAGCACGAGCGATTCGCGTGAAACGTCGGCGGAGGACGTTTAGTACGCGCGCGGCGTCACGTATTCGACGACGTCGTAGGCGAGCGGGTCGTCGAGCTGCAGGTAATTGTCGCCGTCCAGGAAGTCGTCGTCGTCCTCGGACGGGATTTTCCGCAGGCTCAGATGGTCGACGATGGCGGGCAAAGAGGGCGGCCTGGGCAACGGGTTGCCGTCCGCGTGCGCGGACAGCCGCTTGCCGACCGCGTTCTTCAGACGCTCGTGTATGTCGACGAACCGCAACCGTTCCTTCGGGTCGCCCTTCCAGCATCCGTTCATCAGCACGCATATCACCGGCGGACAGTTCAACGGTATGTCCAACAGTATCCCGTCGTGGATCAGTTTCAGCACCTGCGAAACCGCCGTTAAAAGAGAAGAAACCCCCCCAAACAACCGGCGTTCATCGAATCCGCGCGCCATCGCAATGCATTCGACGTGTCCGTCCCGCCGGTACTAATCGGTGATAACTTTGGAGTTAAAGTGTAGGACAACGAAAATTTTTTGTTTTTTTTAAATGAAAGATTTTTCTCGGTGGCCGGAAGTGAAGCGCCATTTTTATCTACGTGTTATTACTATACGTCAAATGCTTCATTTTGTCGGTACGTACGTGTACGGGAGTGATGCGTATCACGCATTTCATCGATTTACATATGAAACGAAAATGTAATTAGACCGTGTAAATCATGATTATATCCAACGTTGACATCCTTACGCGATATTAGTTTTTGATATGGTTTTTTCCATTAACCGATACATTCGCGATAATATTGCGAGTCCGTTGAATACATTCGTCGCGTCACGACACAAAATGATTTCCACGCGTGTTTTTACATCGATTGACCGGGTGAAAAAAACAGTATACGAGATCACGATGGACATCGATAATAATATTTGATTGTCAATTATACGTTTTCGGGTAAAGGACGTAGAATAATAACTATGATACGAATATGCATATTGTATGAAAACCGACAGTGGAAACAAAACGTATCGTATAATATAACATTGACTGCGCCGAACAAAGTTACGTGCGTGTTGTAATTTAAAACGCTAGAACTACAGACGTCGAGGACGATTTCGAATTGAACAATCGATCGTTCATACGATTTGCATATAAAATATGATGAACGGACACGGGCTGGAGATACGGTACAGACGTGCAGATGTCCGCGCCACAATTCGTACGATAGTATAAATTGAAGCGTAGGGAACGACGGATACGACTGTTGACGAGAAACGAATCAAATATAACAGATATGAATCTTGTACAATGATGAAATACTTCGTTTGCATACTGTCCACGGCGGTGTAACAAGGTTAGAAGACGAAAATTCTATTAAATTTATTGCCGCGGACAATGTACACACTACAAACAACTATACGTGCCGACATCGTGATTTAGTAATTGTAGTCTTATGGGTGGGAAATTTCGGGACGACATATAAACACGTATTATTTTATTGCACGATTGTACACGGACGGAACGTTTGAGAACAAACTGGTCTGTTTATGATTTACGACAAATTATTAACGCAGAGTTGGCACGTAGAAAATAATGTTATTTTTCAACATCGAACTCTGTCGCGTTATCAAATCATGATACGATTGATATTAAACACGCCCAACTGTAATACTTGCGAGGAGGGGGTTTTTTTTTACGATACAAACAATATAATTTAAATTTTACCGTTATAAGACGCATGCATTTTCGGCACCAAACATTTCCGAAAAGTTAATTATTACGGTCAAACAACTATTTACCTCGTCGTTCGAACACCCGAAGTACGGTTGTTTGCCCAGCGAATAGATCTCCCACAACACCACGCCGAAAGACCACACGTCCGACTCAAGCGTGAATTTCCCGTACACCACGCACTCCGGCGACATCCATCTGACGGGAAGCAGCCGGGAACCTCCGATCTGGAAATGACGGGTCGAACAAACATTATTCGCCGTGAGATCAGTTTGTCGCGCTCGACAAATCGACACGCATACCTTGTAATAGTCGCAAGTGTATATGTCTCTGCTCATCCCGAAGTCGGCGATTTTCACACACAAGTTCTTGCCGACTAAACAGTTCCGGCACGCCAAGTCTCTGTGCACGAACCGTTGACTGGCCAAATACTTCATGCCCGCCGATATTTGCAACGATATGAGCAATAGTGAGTCCTGCGACATTTAAACGGTAAATACGATTTTCGACCGCGGTTGTAATTACTATATAAATATCGTAATCGTCGTTTCGAACACGAATTTGCACTCACTCTGTCCAATAACGGTAAACTCGCCGAGTAGTTCATAAATTGTTCGCTACTGTTCCTCAGTACTTCTGTTAAATCGCCGTATTCCATGTATTCAAATATCATCCACGGGGAAAAGTTATCGCCTGATTTGACAGCAAACGATTTCGTTTTTTATAAATTAAAACAATAACAAAATTATACATGATTACTGTACTACTGAGGTAGGTCGTAATTATAGTAGAAAAAGGAAGTAGATTCCATTTGCATCTGAGAAATTCCAAATATTCTGATAAAAACTCAATGAATATTACGTCGATGAAATGAATACATTATATACGAAATGTTTATTTTGTTGACGTATTATCAAAACACTTTGAATAGTATTTGAAAATTAAATATTTGGCTAACTCGGGAAACAATAAGAAAGATCAATGAACACGAGAAACAAATCGTTAATTAAGAAATTAAAAATTTTAAAACGTATAATACATATATATATTAGACGGAGTTTAAATAGTTTACAATGTAAATGTATGACAAAATAATTAAAGTCATCAAAACTTAACCAAAACGAAATCTGTTCGTTTAAAAATTAAATTTATCGGTTTTTAAGGATTAAAAATTATTCCCAACTGTGTATACGTTAAACGAAACACTCCGTAATATAATAAATACAATTCATGGTTTTAAAATCTAAATACGTGACAAACGCCGAGTATCATTTGTCTCTGAAAGAATTCATTATTTCCTAAGTGCATTATATATGAGTTAAGAACATTCTTCGTTCAGGTATTTATTATTGAAAACAGCTATCTACATTACAACGAAAGATAATTAAGTTAAACTCAAGACTAGTAAAACTTTTCACAAAACGCGATAACAAGTTTTGATTAATATCCAAAAGGCTGGTTAAAGTTCAAATGGTATATATACATACATATACTTTATACGTATATAAGCTACAGAAGTAAATTGTCTCACGGCAGAACTCTAATTTCCCTAGCGTTCAAACTTTTAACAACTAGAAACTATGTATATATACATACATACACTGTAAATAAGTTATCATGCACATATATTTAATATATAGTCGAACGCGAATCATCCAATAATACTCGTGAGTAAACACAAAACTGTGAATATACACGTAATATAATGTACACGTTTCATACTAGTGTACACCGGAAACCGGATAAAGGACAATTGCAGAAGCGCGCGCAGACCTCTTGTTCGGGTTAAGCAAAAAGTTCGACGATCTCCGCATTCCAGTGTTGGATCTTTGTGAGAACGTACAATCATCCCTCACCAAAAATAATACACAAATTGATGGATGTTTAGAAAAACGGAATCCCCCCTCGTGATCTGTGCACAATTTTCCGACTAAACGTACGCGAGCTAGGGGAGGGAGCGATGTCAATCATCTTCCCGTGATCGATATCCCGTAATTGATGTTTATTAAAATATTATGCTCTAGGGTAAGACATGATAAAACACAACAGTGCACGTCGACATAAACGGACGAGAACCAACTCGATTACGAGTATCACATTGTATTACGTGCCTATTGAAGATATATAAGTGGTTCTATCCCTCGGGGCGTGTGGAAAACGTGATGTACACGATATCGTATATTATATGGTTACTGTAAGTGAACGGACGTTTTACCTTGTGGGCAAATTCCGATCAAAGTCAGGATGTTCTCGTGCCTGAAGTACGTCATTATTTCGACCTCCCTCATAAAGTCTTCCTTGGCTTCCAAATTGGCGTGATCTTTCAGCACTTTTATCGCCACCGTGTCTGACCTCCCGTCGGTCTGTCTCAGGAAACCTACGCGTACGTAAATATTTATATATTTATATTATATATATACATATATGTATGCACGCGAGTATTTGAGCTGTAATATTTTCGTCGGCGCGCGAGAAAACGTGACGGAGGAGGGGGAAGACCTATTGATTTACCTTTGTAGACCTTTCCGAAATAACCTTGGCCGATTTCCACCATCGACGATATGCAGTTTTTGCTCACTGAGGGTATCAGAATCGTGTCTTTCGCCGGGATCGACGGCGTCGCGTACTGCGGGTTCAGCGCGTAACAATCGTCCTGGATCATACTTTTCATCAACGGCGCCACAGTATCCTACACGCCAACGAAATGTAAAATAATTGTTCGCCGGTCGACGGGTTGGCGGGTTACAACAGCAAGTCCGGAATGGCCTGAACGTTGCGTTCGCGATCCGATTTCACGTCCGTGTAAGCCTGGTGGTAAACTTACCTTCTTCTTCGCGGTCTTTCTCCTTCTCTTCGAACACTGAATGCAGCACAACACCAATATCAATATTACCGAAATCAACAAGGCTACACCCACCGCCAATAACACCAACAGATTTATGCGCAACGTGACACCCAAAACGCTAATGTCCAGCTGTCTCGCCTGAAAATTATCGTTTAAAAAAAATCAACAAATCAAATAAAACACAATGCGTTTTGTTCGGCTTTTATGTCTAATCAATCAGGAAAAATGTCCTTAAGATATTGTTACTTGCAATTGTTTTTCGCTTTTTCAAACATTAATATGATCTTAACTTGATTCTAAATGTGAATTCAAATATAATACGTATTAATTGCGTTATAGACGCCAACGACTACTTCTTATCAGACGCGACCTCAGAGTCTTAATTAGATCTATGGCCAGAACATTAGGCAATACACATTTATCGGTTTTCTTCTAATTTATATTTATGTTCGTCTGATAACCGATACTGTTTTGTGTGTCCGCATTGTACGTCAGTCACATCTACGTTATCGTCCAATACGAACAATATCTTATAATTAAGTATTTGAAAAAAAAAACCTTTTTACAGGTCGTATTAGAATCCCATTTCCTGTTTAAGTAACGCCATAGACACTTAAAAAATATCAACATTTTGGAATTTTGAATTTTTTTTTTTTTTGATTTTTCGTTCAAATATAAAAAAATTAGCAAATATATGTACTAAAATCAATCGGCTCCCACAGCTTTTCTTTAACTAATATCTATTTGTCTTATAATACGTACAAAATAAATAAAAAATTAACATTGCCCAATTAAAAAAAAAAATGGTAAAGCTACTAGATAGAAATTTTTTAAGAATACGAAAGAAAAATAATGAACAAAAACTGTATTTCGTTAAATTATAACACCCTTTCCAGTGTCGCTAACACTTCTTAAAAATACATACGCATATGTTATGTCTCAATAGATTTTACATACATAAATAATACGACCAAAAGCCTTGAAAACCTTAAATCAATCGAGTCCTTACAAGGAATTAATCGAACAATCGTCGTCGAAACGTCATTTATAATGATACCACGAACACGATGGTATTAAAATTAATAATTTCTCAATAATTGAACACAACCGATTCGCATTGCATTGGATAATCCATTTGTTTAACAATTACTATATACGAATCGTAACTTATAAATTCAATGCAAACAATTTAGCGTTTAATAACGTATGGAACTTTTTTCTTTCAATGGTCTCATCGTTTTAATCGTTATCTGTCCAACGCGATATCGTACCAAATTTTAATCCTGTTTCTAGAATTTGGTAATAATATTTTCAATGCGAATTAACTCCTATTATATCTTTGTTTTAAATTATTTTTCTTCGACTTATACATTCTTCGGGCGTTATATTAGCTGCAGACAATGGATATTTGATTTCGAACAACGTCAGCATTAGACACTGCTCCCGAAAAATTGTAATCCGTATTTATAAATAAACTACATTTAGAAATCTGGACATCCGAAACATTTTCGAAAACTAACCTCGCCGATATCTTTTTCAATTACATTAACTACGATTTCCATTGAAAATCGTAAAATACATTTTACGGCCAGTCGTCTCGCAACTCATTGTCCTCGCCGACCAAATTCCCGCGCCCAAGCGTCGGTGCTGCATGTTAGGATACTTCAACGCAGAGTTTAGAACGATTTACGAATACCGAATTGTCTTTAACCTCGTTCGTTCAGTGGCGGTGAACATACTTACAGGAAAAAACGTTGTCGCCTGCACCGGGTTGAACGTTGTGTTCCCAATCGATTGAGGGGCGATCGTCGTATTCGGCGCGATCACCGTGGAAAGCGGTCTCTGCTCGTTTTTGTTAATGCTCAAGTTCACGAACGGTTTCGGGGCGACCGGCACTGCGCCCGTGACAATTTTTTCGTGAGTATTATAACATTAATAAAACAGTGTTTGAAAAGAAAAAAAAACACTATTTTCGAATTGCTTACCGGTTATTCTCTTGGGACATTTCAAGTCGTCGG
This sequence comes from Schlechtendalia chinensis, assembly GCA_019022885.1. Taxonomy (NCBI): domain Eukaryota; kingdom Metazoa; phylum Arthropoda; class Insecta; order Hemiptera; family Aphididae; genus Schlechtendalia; species Schlechtendalia chinensis. The sequence continues at coordinate 1,788,707 of CM032350.1, read as the reverse complement.
TGGGCTGACTGGAATCGTGCGGGCAAACGCAATAAAACGCATTGGTGTCCAACTGCCGACAAGCCGCTTCCAAACCGCACGGTTTTTTCTCGTTTCTTTGACGGACGCAAGTCCCGTTTCGTCGGTTGATTTCCCCTAGAATAAATTCGTACGCTATTTTAATCTGTCGTGCGTCCTCGAAAAAGTGCGAGTTAATGGCTTAAAAACACAATGAAACGTCTAAATGAAAACATTGTGTTTCGGACCGAGCCGGAGTTGTCGCTGTGTCGACTTCGGGCGAGTCAAAGGCCGGGTGTCGTGTATAATCGTTATTGGTATTTGTATTTCGAAATCAATAACGAAAAATTGATCCGTTGAATAATGTTTCTGACCGAAACTCGGTGGGTGTTTGGAAGCGATGATAAATTATGACAGTAGTAAACGGCTAGTAAGCTATAATAGCTAATGAATATGATAAATATTGTTATAATATTATTTGCGTCTAAGCTTGCATTACATTTCAAGCTCATAAGAAGTACATTTGTTCGTGTTAAATACGAACTAGTCAACAATCGTACACATTTTTTTTTTTGTAATTTTAAGGTTGTTTTTAATTACACTCCACCACTGGGAAAATCGTAAAAACAGGTCGAATAAAGTACCGACTAGATACAATTTGCTACCAGAACGTAACGCGTGTCAAGATTATCCGAGCACACTCCTACGACACGAAAAAAGTGTTAACAATTAAAGTGAAATGTTTTTAAAGTTAAGAAAAACACGTCATTGTAAAACCATACGTTTTTCGCTTCGCTCGGAATTGTAAATCATATATTTTACATTCGCTCGTCGACTATAGTGTGCTGTGATGGAAAACACAAATTATAAATAACATTTTGAGAAAAAAAATCGCAATTTTTATCAACACCGCCTAACATTGTTATTGTTGTTATTGTTGTTGCTGTTGTTGGACATTATAGTCCGTGAGAAAACCCAAAGATGCCGACAGGCCATCCCACATGGTTCGGTTGTGCCTACAAGACATAAAAGAGATAATAATGGAGACCGCGATCTATTAAAACGGCGATTTGTACATTTTCTAGCGACGAAAGCGAAACGATAGATGTAGACAAGACTCGAATTACCGGCTGTAATTATTTCTAATGTGATCGTAAAACACACTTGTTTACTTGTAACGAACATGTGAGGGATAACGGGCTCACAATCTCGAAGAATAAATCATTATGTACTTTTGGTATCCGCGATCGAAACCGTTATTACGTTTTTCTCATTCTTCATTTGCTTTCCAAGTACCTATGTGGAGTTGTTAAACAACTACTCGTACTTTTCAAAGCAAGCACATACAAAAAAAATTATTTTAACCGTTTATACGCAAGAAGGTAAATTAATCCGTCGATCGATAATCGTTTTTTTTTTTCAAAACTGTTCCACATGATAACTCGATGTGCATTAAAACTTCTTCCGTTGGGGTGTAAAAATTTCTTCGCTATTTTCACCCTTCACTAAGAATCAAAGTTATCATTCCGCCCCCTTCCTGTTCCACTGGCCCCAGATATTGTACAAACTAAGCCTTTGAATATATTTAAAGCAAACAGATAATAAACATAAATGCAAAATACCATAAGAAGAAACATTATTATTTAAACAGATTGTTATTATACCGATAAGGGGATCTACATTTTTTACACGTTTCCCATTGCCTATATTGGCATCACGTTGTCAACGTTATTGGTGTTTCTACATGATGGTAACGATTTAAATATCAAACTTTCAAACAAAATTTAAATAATATGCTCCTGCGATACATGATTTTATATAATTATGAGAAGTTAATGATGTTAGATTTCAATTTTATGCAAACGGTATACTCTAAAATATTAATTATGATACTAGAACTAACACAGTACAATCAAACATTATACGTTACAAATCTAAAATAATAGGTTTTCAGGAGAATATAATAAAATTTTACTATACATCGAGAATTTATTTAAAATTAGTATTTACGATAATGATCCAATAAATATACTGTCTACGCGCTGTCTATTTTTGTTCAATATGTCGTATCGACCACAATAAAACTTAATTGATTCGATACTTTTCTATTATACGATACTATTAAATTATAGATTTATCAAATGAATATATTTTCTTTATGTGAATTAATGATGTTGTTAGCTAAGTAACTAGAAAATCAGAAAATTATCATTGAAATGTCGAACTATTATTTGTTATTATCGATTCGTAATATGTATTATTTTTAAGTTTATATGAATTTTTTTATTGATAATTAATAACAAAATATGCATCAATATTTTGAGTAATTTTTAAAAACAAATGTTGATTTACATTATATAAAATAATTTGTTACCGTATTAAGAAGTATAGACGGTGGGGATTTTCCATTAGGATAACCGAGCTAAGTTGAAACTTGTGTATAACAAAACAAAGGAGAATTTATATCCAAACTAATTTTCATTTTTTTTACAAGCCACAAAAGGCAAAAATAATATAATGTTAGTGTTTTGTTTTACCTCTTGCCCAGCCTGAGTTTTTTTCTCAATGACAACACCAAAACTTAACATCATTTGTGGCTCGTAGTATGGCCATAGAAATATATATGCTATTCTTTTTTATAAAACGTTGAACTTTATCATGCAGGCGTTTGTTTTGTCGGCAGGTTTTAAAATTAGTTTTATTTGTAATATCAAAAATAATTTCAGTTTTAAAATAAACATTTTTTGAATATGTAAACTACATACAAAAAGAAAAAACTTCTTTGGCGAAACAATAATAAAGTTTTTAACAACAAAAAATACAAAAGAAAATCTTTGACCTTTACATACGTCATAACCGCTGAAACTTGTAAAGGGTTTTTTCGAAAAAAATATCATAACTACACAACGTAATCAAAATAAGAACTGATTCGAATCAACTCGTATATTTCATTATATTTGAAACGTATATTTTTATTAGAAATTTTCGATAAAGCTTGAAATTTGCCGATCTCTTTAAAAATCGTTACTGTTGCACACGTCATAATCTGCGTTCCCGAAATTTTTGAAATAACGCGTTTACTATTTTTTTTTTTTTTTTTAACGTAACATAACTGTGTAGAGTTATGGTAGGTTATATTTTTAACGAATACACTTCATAAAAGATATTAGAATGTTATTTTTCTCGAAATGGGATAGTTTAGGACGTACAGCAATTCGGCGTACTACTACGAACTCCGTATTAAATTTATATGATCTTTGATGTACGAACGCCGCGCAATAAAGTATAAAAATACGGAAAACTATAAATATATATACGACTTTTAAATATTGGTTCAATACAAATACCGTTTAACCATTAAAATATTATAACTATTCGACGAATCAAAATGGTAAATATTTGTTTTCTCTTACCTAATATAATATATATATATATTTATACATGTAATTTAAGTAATATCTAATGACTAATGACAATTATCATTATGCTCGTTAAATACGTAATAATTATATTAATAGTTGGACAGTGTCAATAGTAGGGAAAAAATAGGGAAATTCAAATATTCATTTCCATAAGATCAAGACGGATAAACTGCGGTGAGATTAAAAAAAAAAAAAAAAAATTGAATATCAATTATATTTGGATACTGTAACTTAAATATGGTAATTTCCTTCTGATATAGGAGAGATGAAATATATTGTTAACAAAGACATCATTAAAACAAAAATATACAAATTACTATAGTCAATAATGTTAGACGGAAAACAGAAAGCACATCACGGTTTATCAATTTTCAATTTTTTCTAAGTGCAAAAAAATACTGCCATTATTGTTTAAACCGTAATGAAAACTATGCGTAAAAACTTAATATGCTTATTTCTGATGGGCGCTCTGTGTGCAAACAATGTATTTACTATACTTTTCAAAACTCAATTGAACAAATTCAAGTGAAAACAAACAAAAGTTTAATAATAATAAAAAATAATAAACATTATATGTTTTTGTATTGTTATGTTATTAAGGATTGTTATAAAAAGATTAATGATTTGTACATCTTTTTATGATTGTCACTGTTGACTTTTCATTTACTTAAAATATTGCTTTTTTGTTGTTGTTGTTATTGTTGTTTGAAATCTAAATAATAAAAAACGTACTGTGTACCAACTCACCCTTGATTAACAATGAATTAACCCCACATCAAGGCGAACGATTACATTTTCACTAAGCCACGGAAAATATTTTTTTTATTATAATGGTTTTTTTCCTCACTTCGTAACATTGAAGGTATTCGTTACAATGGACTAACATTTACGCAGATAACGACAACAGAAGGAAAATTATAAGAAAAAAGAAGTGTGGAAGTTGTAAAAGCTAACCCCGCTTTACTCTGTGAGATTGTCTTTGACCCGTGACAAATCGAACGCAAACCCCATTTTGATGTCTAATATGTCTAATAATCTATTCCTTGTCTATTAATTTTTTAATAAATTCTTGTACGAAATTTACGAAAAAAAAAACAGTTAAAATATAATCCTATACTTATAATCTACGCACAGGTTTAATTGATCATATTAGATAAAAAATGTATATATATTGGTGTATATGACCGTAAGATTAGTAATTGATATTTAATTTCGTCGTTTTTTTTTTTTTTTTTATAAACTTTATAATATGTATATAATAATAATAATAATAATGTATTGATGTGTAGTTTTATTTTGACATCTTCGAGTTTTAGTTTCCGTCCGTGACGCGTATTATACATTATAAATACATAGCAAATGCATTACGCATTCGCTAAGTCCGAAAATCTGCTCGACCGCATGCAATCATAATATTATTATAGTATTGATTATACGCACTTGGAAAAGGCGTTGAAGGCACGTCATACGTAATATATGAGATAAATTTTAATTGAATCAAACGTTGCTCGCGGTATTGGACTAATTCGATTATGATACGGCCAAAAGCTATTTTCACCAGATTGAATTTGCACGGATACCGCAGACAGTACCGCGAATGGTTTGTTTCTATTATTATTAATTTTTTAAAAACCCTAATTCATACAGACATAAAATATAGTACGTTGTCAAATTAAATAACGACGGTTTTTCTTTCATGTTCAGATTTTAACGCGTATACACTTCTAATTTCAGTGAATTTCAATTAAATCGTTTAATCCGTCGGCATGCGCTTAGTTTTTCCATTATACTCTATAAAACTATAAAACTATAAAACAACGTTGCCCCTATTCAAATTCAATTATTTCGTCGGGATTGAATTAAATAATTTACCGATTCAGTATCAAACATTATCAAAGCACATTGAAGCTGTCAACATACGTCTACTGTTCTTTGAAAATTCGATTAATTTTAAACGACATCCAATATTCAAAAGGTATTTTTTTTTTTTAGAAACTAATTACGATTTGCGCATTTTAGCATCATCAATGTACTGTCAAAATTATTTTAAATAGTTCATAATAACCGAACATTATATTACGTATACATATTTACTGAAAAATGTAAATAATGAAATATATAGAAATGTCGATTTTATGCTAAAAAAATAAACAAATGCATTTAGATGCAGTGTTCTATATGCTCAGCGCATATTCGGCAAAAAAACAAACATTTTACAATCGTGTTAAATGTATTTAATTACAAAAATAATATTGAATTCAGTATGTTGATTTGTATATTTTATATTTTCCTTTAATATCCAAACAAATTTTTTTTTGTTTTAATAAATTTCAGTTGGTATGTGTCTGGAGTTTGAAATTTGATTTCGTTTGAAGTGCATGCAAATCGTGTTTTTAATGAATCACGAACTAATTCACAATTTTTGTTTATATTAAATCGTAGAAATATGTACGTAATGAACATTTTTATGAAAAAACAAATATTATTTATACAATTTGATAAATAAGTATTATACATCAAAATAAAAAAAACTTTTCATACGTTTGAATCCAGTTAGTTTTATAAATTCGATTATAATTATAGCCACACGTGCTAGTCAAAGAATTAAATTAATATTTCGATATTTGTAAGGTATCAGTAGCATTTCCTTGTTTTAAAAACATTTTTATTGCAATCATTTATAATATTATTATAATTATAATATATTATAATTAAAATATCATTTTAATATTATTAATAAATATTTAATGCATTTTACACAGTTTTGTATTGCACAAACGATCTAACTCGTAATACATAATTTATTATTTTATTTTCTTGGTATAAAATTATTATAATATTTTTACTCTGTTTTGTCCTGCGATAACTTGATTGATTGAAATCAAATATTTATTTTCAATATTCAATGCAATCTGCCGCAGTTAATATCACGCCCGTTAACTATTCATCGCGATTTCTGTAATTCGCGACTATAATTACTTTATAAACTTTTATATATTTATTTTTTTTTAAAAAGGCGCATGAGTATGTAATATACAGTGATATAGATAAATATTTTATATCCATTTAACGTTTTGCTTTTTTACGGTGAATAATTTCTTACGGTAATGCTTCTGAAACGTAATAAACATAACGTTGCGGATTTTTCTCGGAGCGTGGAAAATATTCTACGAGAAGATTTTTACTTTATTCTCGAACGAATCACTCTTTCTGTCAACTGCAATGCCGCGAGGCTGCTGTCAAAAAGCAGCTGTTTGCACTCTGTGCTTTTCCATTGAACGGCGTGCAAGGAAAACACTTCGGCCGCTAAATATTATTTGCTCGGTCGAGTTCAAAATAATGCGGACAGGCGAGTTACGGACCGCTCTTACATATGTATACGAAACGATATCCACAACATTAGATATCGTAGAGTGGTGTCTGCTATTTAACCCCACGGTCTACTTTCTACAGCCCTGCACGGTAGAACGTGATCCGATTCGACTGGTTAGAAACGTGTTGGAAATCGTCTGTCGGAAGTTAAGAAAAATCAAGTTTTCGAAAGTTTCCGGAAAACACGTGTTGGAGAACTATTCCATTATCAATTCGAATTCGTATACTGAATAATCATAGTACACAAATATAAGCGAAAGCTACACGCGATTTTATAATTCACGTCAGCCGGAATCGTTGATATGCCGTTGATGACGATGATGTGGAAAAAAAGAAGGGATTTGGAAGGGTTTCTCCGATATTACAGTAGTTCACACAGATCGTCTTAGCACATTTCTATAGCCACTGAGAAGTAACGACTGATTATTGTTTTTATTTTTGTACATTAGTTTGGTAATTCAATCTCGTTTTATTTGGCAAAAAAAAGGTATAAAAATCAATGCTAAAACTAATTTTTTTTTTTTTTGAAGTAGTTAATATAAAACCGAAATTATATTTATTGTAACGATTAAAATATTTATGTTTTATAAACATACTTAATAATGGATCAAGACGTGTACGTTTCCGAATCCGGTTACAATCAAGCTAAATATTTATTATACATTCACTTCACTTGAATTAATACGAGTTTATAACTGTCACATAAATCTTATTTATTTTGGTTCCTTCTGAGTGAATTATAATTATTTCTGAAGTATATACAAGCTTCCGTTGGGTTTATTTTGGAATTAAATAATTGAAAATATATACAAAATTAAAAAACGTAGATTTTCCGAAACGATTTTGAATTTATTTCAGGTTTTTATAAGGGAAATTCAAATTACATTTGCTTATTTTATTTGAAACGTTATTGTAATGAAATTACAGTTCTTCACCGTGTAAACATAAATGTCTCAACAAATTTCGGCTTTTTAATTAAAGACCTGTACTGTGGTGGATTATTTGCGACCGTTTTCATGGTAATAAAATACAAGTCGAGCTCAAGAATTTAAGAAATAAATTACGAGTACATATAAAATATTCGTTTTTTTTTTTTTTCATTAAAATCTTTAATATCAAAACGAGTTGTGTAATCACGAGCACTCGGGTGAAAAAATACAATAAGTGACAAGCATCCAATTTGATGGAAGTAAACATTATCGGATTAGATTCGTGACACTGAATTAAAAAATAAACGAATAGGATAACGTTTCGGCACAAACCAGTGTTACATTATTATTTTGAACTTACATAAAAGCAGCGGAAAATCGTCGAGTTAGAGAAATAATCAAACGAAACGAAACTCAGTATTTACATTAGCGGCTTCGAATTTGAATATTACTGATTAAAAAGGAAAAAAAGAAAAATGATCGCTCGAAACAGTTCGGTACAATAAAATGTAATTTAATTATAAATTAAATAGTTATAACCGGATATCTACGACGAATAAAGACACGTGGTGTTCCGCGGAAACACGCCGAGAACGCGTATTCCTATGACCGAACGAATGATTGAAAATAAAGACGAAAATGTCAATATTATTGATTTATTCTAGCGCTATAAGATGGCGTAGAAAATTACACAGATAAAATGTCGTGGGAAAATCAAAAGTTTACGTTCGTGTAAGGAGTACGGGTTGGAAAACGGTTAGGGTTGTTAACGAATAGACGAACAAAAAAAATAGAAATCACCGAAACGAAATCCGTCGTAAATCTTGGCAGATAACCGCTGGGTCGCGATACAAAAAAACCGAAAAAAAACCGAAAAAAGCAGAAAAAATACAAACGGATCGCCCGGTACTGTCGACGCTGGCGAGACATATATATATATGATTTAAAAAAAAAAATATTTAATGAGTTTCCCCTCTCCCCCCCCCCCACCCCAAATAACCGACTCGACGCCAGAAACGACGTGATAAGACGTACGATCGTCTTCCGATAGACGGCGTGACCGTATGATAATTGCCCGAGGGTGTTATAACGCGTATGGGCTTTGTGACGCGACAACCCGCCAACAGTTTAATAAATACATTTAGGCCGCGCCGCTGCGACGATCGCCGAGTGAATACGCATCAAACGAAACGTTCGGCGCTATTCATTCGGCGCACAATAAATACCGGCGCGGCTGTTCATTTAATCTTTTCCGTCGCGTAACGTCGTATTGTGTGTGTAATGCACCGCTGTATTTTATCCTCCGTCCCGGACGGGCCCGTCTTGTTTCGGTTTATTAACGCTCCGGCACATATTATCATCATTATCGTTATCGTTATAGTTATCGTTATCGTTATCATTATTATTATTATTATTATTATTATTATTATAATCATTATTGTCCGTCGGTGTACATTAAATCGCGGACACGATCCACACAGACACGTGGGTGACGCGCGCGTACGTTTCACGAATGACACCGTGTGACAGGATTGAAAACGGCCATTCCGTTTAAAATGACGTGCATAGGCGATTCGACGTTTTGTACGTGACACCGTAGTTTTCAGTGTTGAATTCGCCGTAACGTTAGACCGACTCGACCATTTTTTTATTCACCCGTTCGCTTGTCGTGTGCAAACTTCGAAAACCGACAATCGACCGTGTTCTGTTTGTCCGAATGATTTCGAACGGACTTGCGGAGGGAGGGGGGGTGGAGACGTTCGAATTACCGTGTTCCGTGCGTGTTGGACAAGTACGGAAAATACCAGTTTCCAATCTCTGGGGAAAAATGCTTATATCGGATCCGTCTCGTCTTAGGCGTGGTCAACGCGCATAGAAGTGTGGACGGCGACTACCTTTTATAAGATCGGATTTAACAATTCGAATATTTTTGTTTTTTAGTTGCTTGCGATTGATCGCGAACGTCGATGAGTTCGGCGAAGAGTGTCCGCTCTTTGGATGCCCCGGCACCTTAATAATTATTAGATTTGTTTTCATTCGTTCGATATAAAATATATATTTCATTCAAATGTAATTACAATTTATATTACTAATAAAGAAACATTTCGCATCACAGTGGAAATCAACTAAATTGTATTATAATATTATACATTTTTACGTGTCGAACGAACACTTACGTCCAGAGTTTTTTTATTGATTAACACTGCTTATCAATCTTCGCCCTCCACAAATCACAACAAACTAATTAGTCGCATTAACGTTGTTTATAACAAAACAATATTCTATTTTAGAACATATTAAAAAGTCCAATGTCCAATACGAATAGTACCTATACACAACAAACTGCTAACATATAATCTTTTATAGAAACGAGTATATGCTACAACAACGAGTTGTATAATAAATACGTGCAAGAATCGACGAATTACCTTGTCGACGTTGTTGGAATTTCTCGTCAAAGAAACCTTTTTAAAATACTTTTAAAAATTATCACAATAATATATTTGGAATTACTCACTTCGCATTAAATCTAAAATACCAGAAATGGCGCTATTATGATTTTATAACAATAATTGTTTAAACCGTTTGAATATATCGAATATGTTCGCATAACGTGTTGTTATCTTTCAACGATTTCGTATCTAAGTACTTAGAGTATATCCAACTCGCATTACGTTCTATTTGACAGTGAAAAACATCATCCAAACGCAGTTTACGAATCTTAATGTGCACTGTACACTCGTACCTTTATTACAATTACATTTTTTATATCATACTGTACAATATAGGAAACTGGTTGAAAAGTTCATACGCTACATTTTTTTCCATTTTTTTTTTTTTTTTTTTTGTATAATATCAAATCCGCAATTAAGTTAAAACTCGAAAACAGTCGTACATTTAACATTGTTTAATATGCTTTGCGTTACAGTAAACGTTAACATCACGTTATAAATTATAGTCAAAATCAAAGCGGGACTATTTAAATTCTCAATTGAGTGTATTATCATTTATAGCGAAAAATAATATATCGTTATTATTGCATAATAACAATTACAAAATAATTTATACGATACCGTAAGACGAATAATACGAGCCGTTTGAATTTTTAAATGGAAATAACAAATAATGTTGTAAAATATGATACCGTCATCGTGTATAATATTTTGGCAACGTCCATTGCGGTAATATCAGTTATACATTTTACATGGAAGATTTTATAATTTTATTTCGATGATTTCCCCAAAAAAAACATTTTCGGGAAGTGAAAAGAACGGGTAATTTCGGCCAAATACAAATGTGCAATAGTTAATATATTTCGATGAACGCCTGCAGCAAACGCGTGTTTCTTGTGCCTCTCGTCTAACATTGTAATATTAACGCAGCAACCCTCAACGTACGATATTTCAAAACACAACAAAGACGAAGTCATCTTTCCCGCGGACAGTGAAATTGCAGAGAGATATTGCCTTGCCGTTCCCTCTAATTCACACAAATTAAAAGTCGGCTTCCGGAGTTTGCGTTTAATTGAAACGTCGTGATTAATTATTTTCAAATTTTCTTCTTTTTTTTTTTTGGATCGGTGATCAAAATGTATACTCGGATACCACACGAACGATATTATAACAGAAATTAAATGCGTGTTTAAAAATCACGGGGTTAATAGACGTTAATAATTATTGCGCGAAGACGAATATTATTATATTGTAAATTCATTTTGAACTGTCTCGCAATAATTTAATCGAATCCGTTAATTAAAATCAAATGGATATCGTATAAAATCCCCTGCCCGGGACCTCGATTACGTCACCGACGAACGCGACCGTTTCCGATATTTTGCATCATTATAATTATTATTATTATTATTATTATTATTATTATTATTATTATTATTATTATTATTATTATTATTATTATTATTGTTATTATTATTAATATTATTATTGTTATTATTGTTATTATTGTTTTAATCGAATTAACAGCGTCGACTGTTACGAAATCTGATCACAACAAAATATTAATCAATCCTATTCGATTGATGCTAATACGTTATAGTATATATAACATCTACAGTACTATCTTGTTGGCACTAAGGTAATCATCAATTATTTATTATTAAACGAATATCGTTATATTAACGACTATGAATCCTTTTTCTATTGCGACGGATACTAATTTACGTTTTTATGGAAACAAAATATTTAGAATCATTTATAAGTATACTCGTTAATTAACGTGATTATGCTCTTTAAGTAAATTACGTTATGCAACTCGTAAAAACAACATGTGACATAAGGTGAACCTATTTAGACATTATAAAAAAACGAGACATAACTTTTAACACAACTCCTCCATATACCAGCGTCCATGTTTTGCCATCTCGAGAAGGTGTCGTGAATTTTTTCAAGACTACATTTTTTTTTTTTTTTTTACGAAAAAATAGATTATATTTTAATACTTTTTTCGATTAATTAATTTTAAAAAAAACCATAAATATTGATTTTACAAAATGTTAAGAAAACTTCTTTATGCTTCTCACATATATATTTTATATAGGTAATTTTAATAACATAATACGCAAATGTATCCAGAAACTTGAATTGAGGAAAATGTCGTTCATCAACTCGAATTGAAAAATCTATTATTTCGTTCAGTTGAGCGCATTTATCTGTTCGGTTGCGAATAACTTATCCAGATACTCAATAATTAAAATGTAAGTTTTAAATATACTTTTTTCAAAAAAATGTCGAATCGTATATGAAATATATATAAGATAAATCGATATAATGATTTTTGAATTAAACGATATCGTATAAACTGACAGACAAATACAATTTTAATTTCAATTTTTTCCACTGAAACTTAAACAATTTAGTGATTTATATACACAAATTAAAAATAAACATCTCTCAATAACTTGAAAATGTTTTTTTGAAAAGAAAAAAATGTGCAAAATATTATTGAAATTATACGAGTTGATACACGTCGCATATTATTTGCCATATTTTATTTGACTAAGATGGCCGGTAAAATATGAATAAGTTTTTAATTCATAAAAATAAATTATGATATTGTAGAAAAATGAAAGTTTAAGAAAACAATGTTATTATATTATCAAAATATAAGAAAACAAACGAAATAAGCCATTCCAGAAAACACGTCTTAATATAACAATAATTAGATTTTAAAACATTTAATTTTTCAAATAATTTATAAAAATAATAACTGCATGGAAACCATTTGTAGGGTGAAAATAATGAGTTTTGTCAACTATAAAATGAAATGTATAATAACTGTCGGAACTATTGTTTTTTGTTTTGAAAAGAAAATATAGTTATCGCACTATGTAATTAATATATTTAAATACTTTTTGAGTTCAAATGTTTAAAAATGTATATTCCCTTTAAATTGTATTTTTCTGAAAATAAAATGCACCTAAGAAACTCGTTTTATAAATTGATTGACAGTGTTTTTTAACAGTAAATTTTTGCCTCCAGAAACATAATTAGGGGTGGGCACAGCTTTGCGCGTACAAACAATACAAAACTGTATTTTGGACTAATTTAGAGTGAACGACCGTTTTAAAAACGGTCAAAATTATTTCAACAATATACCTTGTCCATTCTATCATAAATACTCGGTGATAGTTTCAAGTATTTACAATTATTTACCTATACAACAAAATAGCGAAATTGATTTAATCGTCTATTTACGCGCGGAATAATGCATTTGAAACAATTATAGAAAAATATTCGGAAAAACGATTTGTTTAAACTTAAATTGCGTACTTTTGTAAACGCTACCCGCCACCAATCACAATTCGATAGAAAAATTGTGATATTAATATCTAGAGGATTGATGTCGATCTGCGTTAAAAATTTGGGTCTTTTTCGCACCGGCGCGCTAATAATTACTCGAAACTGGCGGTAGTTTATCGGTAAGTATGCATCCCACATATAGTGCGACATATACCCGTTACGCATTTGGCCCGCAGCAGAACGCATACACAACTTCGTTTTTTTAACGTCGTGTACGTACACGATCACAACAATATATATTTTATATTACTGTGTTGACTGAGTTTTTGTTCTCTCGCGTATTCCCGCCACGAATTACTGTCGTAACGGACCGACGAAAATTTTACTGTTTCGCAATAATCTACCTGTTCGGACCGCGCCAAAGACGTAATTTTCCGAAACTACGGGAAATTAATCCCGTACTCGGGGTGTGACGCGGGAAATGCAAACATATGCCGCGTGTCAAACACTTATCAACCCCTACGACGTCATATACATGCACACACTGCGGTGCCAGTCACGTAAGTTTTAATGAATATTTTAAAACAAGATTGCCGCAAACAGATATCTCGGGTGAAAACAGTACCTGGCAACTTAAACGCTCTGTCGAAAAGACGAGAAAAACGACACCGAGATTAAAGTTTTTCGCTTACACACACACAGGACGCGTATCGAATGTCGCCCCTTTGCCGGATATTTCGCCTTAAGCCACGTGCCAACACTCGCACTCCTACACGCCCATGCGCTTCGACGCCAATGATCGTATCGCGAAATATGCGTATCATGATTTTCGGTTACTCAAACGAAAACATATATAAAAAACCTACGTCAATCGTGAAAAGAGAAAAAAAACTCGCAACTCATAACAATACTTTAATGACTTCTACTCGGATTTCGTTTTAAACAAAAAACTAATATTTAAATATCAGATTTCATGTTGCTAAGTTTGCCGATTATACTAAATTCGGCTTCATACGTATCATTCACCGTTTCCGTAGAAATTATATAAATTCAAACAAAACCCGTTTCTTGTACAGTATACATTTCAATTTTTCGAATCTCATCAAAAACATTAGGTTTATTTTTTTGTTTTTTAATAACTAAAACTTAAATTATATAGCTGTTCTATATATTATGGTCGCCGTCTTTCAGCTATTCTCTTGTGATATTACGCAATATACAAAATCAAACATCTTTTTTTTTTAATGGATCATAATTTAAAAATTAAACGTTTCGTCTATACCGGTAAACAGTTAATTTTTAAATAAAAATCAAATAAGTTTTCCGTGAATATTACTGGGTATTGTAAACTAAATAAAAAAATGTGTTCGTATATCAAAAAGACATTCCTTTAATTTCAATTTATTTTCGCTATTGATAATCAATTGTTTTTAAAATATTTAACGAAAAAATCCAATTAAAAAACAGCAATTCATTATCGATCATTATTACACGTGTTCAAAAAAAAAAAAACTTCAAATTAGAATCTATTTAAAATATAATATACTTATATTTATTGAAAATATAATGAATTTCCAAAATGCGATAAATAATTATATATATATATATATTTATTTATTTACATTGTATACTGTATACTGTAAGCATAATATCACATAAAACGCCATGCACTGGTGTTTTTTTTTTTTTACCATCTCGTACGCCACACTTTCGGTACTAAAATTATTGTCACTACACGAAAGCATCGTATGTAACCACGAGAAGTGAAAAACTCAAAATGACATTAATTTACAGTGCATTACCGTCACGTACACATAACGGTATATGCATTATTATAATGTACTACATAAAACATGATCCGGTTTCATATTTTCAATATTATTAGAGTCAGAATCATAATTTTAAATGAGCGTACACAGTTAAAACGTTATACGTTTTATTTATCGTAAACACCCATCCTGTTATCATAAAAATATTCAGTTATAATAATCGTATTGCCTCATCGATCACTCTATTACGATATTAGTAACAGCGTTTGACGCAATTTTACCTGTATGGTCTGTACATATTATATATGTAATTTATTTTACCGACCCAAACGAGTTATATCAAACTTGCCGATGTACCAAACTATCAGATGATCTCGAAAAATAGCAGAAACAACTTTCGGAGTATTCGATAAAATATTAATCGATTTAAAATTTTCATTCCGACATAATCAGACACGGCTTGAGAGTTTAGCGATAAAATTAACATTTTATCTTTTTTGAAACCTTTTTAATTTGTTTAAGTTATGAGTTTTCTCACTTAATTAAAATATTACAAAACAAAATAGATTAAACTTAAATAAACATCAAACGTTTCTCCTCGCTTTAATCAAAACAAAATCATGAATACTATTTTCGAAAGTTACAAAACGATCAAATATTTTAACTTCCGATACTAATAGCGAAGACAAATATTCTATATGACGTAAAATCGAATTAAAATAATGCGCTCGACCGTGTATAATTTGTGACGAAATTAGACATGACTAAACCCTTATGATAAATATAATGAAACTTTAGCTTGTTTGATTTAGTTCTGTAAATATAATTATTGATAACTCTTCTAGAGAAAAACGAAGACAATTTTTCAAATTTACTGGTAAAAATTATATAAATTTCCTTATTTCAAACACGTTTTATTTGTGGCATGACACATCTATATGGTATAACACATCTATATGGTGAATGTTAGTTTTGAAAATACGTCTCCGCAATTCTCTATAGAAAATATATTTGAGAATTTTAAAATTGTAAAATTAAAAAAAAAAAATTGTAAAATCGGACCGGTCAAGTCTTAGAATTTTGACAGAGCGAGAGAGAACAAATTTGATCAATATACGCCGTACCCTTTTTCACGAATGGTCTCAAAGTAAAGTATTGAGTAATAGGTTAGTGAAAAAATGTATACGCGCCAATAACAATACAAATGTCTTGAAAAATTATAAAATTGTGGAAATGTTGAAAACGCCCTTAAGTACAAGACGTAGTGGATCATTCCGCGATATTAAAATTGTTATTATAGCTGTATATTATAAATGTACAATAAAGCTACAATTCAATATGTATCGAACTAAATTTGTATAAAAACAGAACATTAAAATTGTATTTTTAATAATTAATAATGTGTAAATACCGTGGAGCGTACGTATGACGTAAACTCATACAGTACACAAAATCTTTTTATGCGCCTAATCGTTGAGGTCACGGTAATTAAATACTTATAAATGTAAAACGACATAGTGTACATAACACACCCGTTCGCGTGACCTTACCCAAAACCCAATTTCTGTTAGAAGACTAGTTCGTAGGGAGGTTAACGATGCGAGATGAGTACAATTAGCGGTACTACACTGAGGCTGCATTGATACTGAGCGGAGCAATTTAGCTATCGATTTTCTACAATGATGCACTTTTGTTTCATTTCCGAATAATATAAATGGAAAATTACGTCCGGCCATAAAAATTGGGCGAGGTCGATACTTAGAAGTTAGAAATAGTCGGTTTTTTAAATTGTGTACTTGACATTCAACCAACTAGAAATGTAGAAATATTCAATGATGTTCACATCGAATATTATTATCATTTGATTGTAAATAAGATCAAAAACATTACAATTTTGAATTACAACGATACATCTAAAACTCGTGAAAATCTTATAAAAATTTATTTCGTTAATCTTATTGATACAATACTCTTTGTAAAAAACATTTGCGAATTTTACAATAATAAAAAGAAAATCAATATTAACTATACGATTTAAACACAATTTATATTTTTATTTGTACATTATTCGAAATATTAGTATAAAAAAATTTGAATCCTAAATTATTCATCAAACATCTTAGCCGTTTTGGAAATAATGTTTGTATTTAATTTTACTAGAGTAGCACATCAAACAATGAAAATAACATAATTTTAGTGAACTGAAATTCACTAAAAACTACTTTTCACGTATTTTGATGTTTATGATCTATCATTGTTTCTCAATAATCGTTATGATAATGATAATACAACACTATTGCGCGGAGCTAAACAGAACGAGACGATCGTCCAACTTTCTGAAACCGTCCTTGTACTTATTCTGTCAATCCGTCTTTTTTAATACGATGACAATTATTATTTTTGTTTGCTCGTCATTTTTTGAGTACACCTTTAGTGCAAATAACATTTTTAGAAAACCGTAAAGTTCTTCTGGTAAAATAATAAATAGTTGTGTATTATTGGATTATATTTGAAAAGATATAGTTATTTCCTTCGCGGTTTTTATACAATATATTTCAATAAATTATAGACTATAGTTCTTGTTTTTTATTCGTATGAAAATATTTCGTTACGATATGAACTGTACTGTATTAAACTATACCGTATTTATGTGGTTTCGAAAACTTCAGCATAATATGAATATTTTTTTTATTTATATTTTCAACTAACAATGTTATACGAAATTGCATTACAAATGAAAACATTGCATTTGAAAAACATTGCAAAACTTAATATTAAAAGTTCTTGTGCTGTTTTATAATGTAAATAAGACAATAAATTAGTATTTATATTTTGCATAAAATATTTATCTCTAACCGCAGCAATGATTTTCAAAATTATTACAATTGAATTTTTTAAAGCTTGTTAAAAACAAAAACAAATATAAATTTAAAATTATACGTACATTATTATAATTGTGTTGTTTAAATTACAAACGAATATTTACGTAGACTGTAATTGTCTGCGTTTGATAATGAAAGAAGCCCAAAGGAAAATTAACTGATTTTATTCTGAACAACACGCCACGCCAGGCAGTTGTTGCTTATCAAAAAAGTATACGCGAAAAACGCGGGATACTAATGATTTGTATTATTTTCGTTGATGTACAAACATTGATTAAAAATGTAATTATTTATTACATTTGCCTAAAGCGGATTTAAAAATTCGTCGTCGTTACTGTTTTTCGGATACGTGGTGTTTCAAAAATAATAATTGAATGTGAATCCCTTCTGGATGCGTTTGACAGTTGGTGTATTTCACCCTCGTTGGCATTGATGACGTGTATAAGTATAACGTAGTTTGGGATAAATCAATGAAATTTCCAATACGCAACTCTCCCCCTCCCCCTTTCTCTCTCACTCTCTCTCTCTCTCTCTCTCTCTCTCTCTCCCTCTCTCACTCACTCACTCTTTCTAACTCTTTCTCTTTCTTTTGATAACTCCCGTACATTTCTCCTTCTTGTTATAAAAATAATGCGATACCCAACCTTTTATAAATATACATCGCAGCAGTCTGTAATAGTTATCTTAATTTTCTCTGCGGGTTACGCTCTTTGACATATTATCTCAGTCGTTCGTGTTTGTTATTTTACCCAGAAATAGGTACACAATTCCATTACCTCCGTATTGATTTTTATTTCTGAAACCGTATATATATATATATATATTTATATATGTATATATACATATGTCGGTGATGAAATTATTTTTTCGAAATGAGAAAAAACTTAATATTAATACTCGTGCACATATATATATATATATATACGGTACTCTTGGAGTTCTAAAATCGATTATAAATCTAATTAAACAATGTTTCTTGCTTGTACTTTTTTTTCGTTAATTGTTATGTAAATTAAAGACGAGAAAAAATAATGCCGAAGTGAAAAATAACTAAAAATTAATCAAAATCTCGGGACAGTTTTATTAATAACCGAATGGAAAATACCGAGCTCCAACGAATGATACATTTCTAATTTATTTTAAAACAACATAGGTATAAACTAATTACAAAACGTTTAAGGACTATACTGTGTTTTGGTCTTAACAGTCCGTACAGGTATTTCTTGAAAAGGAAAGGGTACGAGAAGCCATTAAATCATTCGGATTATTACACTTTTTTAAATTTAATTCTTAATTGTATTTTTACCGAAAGACGGTTACAAGTATTTTTTTTTTTTTTAATGATCAATATAAATCATGTTTTTTTTTACGAGTTTTATGAGTCGAATGTGTCAGTATTTATTTAATAAATTTTTTCTTTAATATTCTTTGAATACAACGTCCGTCACATTAAAACTATAATATTTTAAGACGAATTAATACTTGAGGCATATTGTTCTCAATAAATAATAACAAAACGGATTTTTTGGTTGAATAATATTTTCAATTTTCACAACGACATATATTTAGCTTTAACTATTGGCATTTGTTTTTAAATTCGACCGCGTTAATAACGCTCTTAACTTCCAGTTTGTACTAATTGAATTTGTGTTTAATAAGTTGTGTGTATTAGTATTAAGTTTTTCATATATAAATATATGAACAAGTTTTAAAAAATTAATATATCTCGTTTAATCGTTTACAATTAATAATGCATTAATATACAGGTACAACTTAGAATAACATTTTTTTGTTTTTTTTTTTTTGTTTATTAAAGTAACAAATTCGTGTAACGAATAAGTCCTCTTTTTAGAACTTAAAATGTAAAATTTAATTAACAACTAAACAATAATGGGTATGATCTTTACAAATATTTAAAATCGATTTATTTAATTAATATTACATTAATAACAATATATTTTACACACAAATGTTGTGTTAAAATTTGAAATACATATATATATATATTTAGACGTCTTAATCTAATAAAATGAAATAGAATAACAAATGATGTTTTGATCGTATTTAATTAGTTTACCAATAATAATACGTGAATTAAGAGACGTACGACTATTGTTTAAAAAAAAAAATGTCGAATAGCTTTATAGTCGTTAATTATATAATATATATGTGGTGTTTATAATAAAAGTATGAGACATTAAACTTACATGATTGACAAATAAACATATATAATATAGAAATAATACAACATTAAAAATGATAAAAAAACCTTGAATAATGCAACTTTTCGGTAGTTTTTCCTTACTTGAAGCAACCCATTTGAAAAATCGAAAAACGTGTCAAATGTAATACTATTTGAGCATTCTACGTACAAAAATGTTCACAGATAAACACATCATTGTAAAACAAATACAATTCCTTACTTCGCTAACAATCTAAAACATTTATAACATTCGTCACACTGAATTTTCGATTCTACAAATGCACTTTTAATTATGACAATAACTTAACATTTAATTTTGTATAACCAGCAACAAAACGTTTAAAACAAGACAAAAATGATTAATCTATAAAATCATGTATCATCACATATATTTAAACATTAACTGTTGATAAGTACATATATCACGAGAAATAATTGAATTATTGAATTATAAGACAAATACTCTTAGTGTAATCAACATAAAAGCAAAGAATTTTAAAAATAGAAAACATTTTCACCGAATATATGTCGGTGAACGATTATTTTCGAGTAGGAAAAGCGTTCGAAAAGTGGCAGACCTTCACAGGTTGAACTTAAGAGATACGGTCTTACCTAGTTTCATAGTCATATAGGTGAATTCGGCGAGAGCAGCTAGGATTTTAATATGAATACAAGCTCGAAAAAGATCTTTTTACTTGCACAATATTAATAGTTAATAATTACTAAATGTTCACATAAACACGCTTAGTAAATAACAAATAATTAATTTTATATTTTGTTATCACCAAGGTTGGGCAAGACGGTAATTTGTTTAAGTCTGGTTGATTTTAACGAGAACGCAATCATAATAGAATAATAGATATTATTTGAAATTTCAAACGTAAACCGAATAAAACGTTCGTATATGCACGGGAAATAACAACATAGTTATAAACCACACGTTACATTTTTTCGTTAACCGCATATATTTTTCAAAAAACCTCTCGCGAATTCCACCTCTAAGTGTATTTCTCCGTGATCGTGATGAAATTGAAACGCATTAAATGAACATCAACAAAATGGAAACGGACGACGATTTTAATTGTTCCCGGATATACCTATACCGTTCGCTTTCGCCGATGAATTAATATCAAATTATAACGCGT
Source organism: Schlechtendalia chinensis (assembly GCA_019022885.1). Lineage (NCBI taxonomy): Eukaryota > Metazoa > Arthropoda > Insecta > Hemiptera > Aphididae > Schlechtendalia > Schlechtendalia chinensis. The sequence goes on along the minus strand of CM032350.1, from coordinate 1,767,232 downwards.
GTGAATGCGACGGTTAAGTGTAATGTAGTTGTTGTTATTATTGTACGACAAATAAACGGGCGCGCGACAATCCAATTACGCGGCCGGAGCAGAACAATTCAATACACGCGATGAAAATAGGGTACGAAATAACTTCGCGACTTCGGAATTTTATAATTAACGTAGGTACCGGACGGACGTTTTACGGCGACGTCAAATGGCATTTAAACGTTTCGAGCGTTTATTGCCGTATTTTTCCCGGACGGAGGAAACAATTTTACTGACCGTGCGGCCCAGGCCAACGGCTAATAGCATTCACCCCCGTACGTTGGATCGTGCGTTTCGCGCGTCCACTAAACACTGCGCGTATAATAACCGTTTATGTGTTTGCTGGTAATTATTTGCGTGCGCCCGGTCGCAGGCGCGGATCCAGAACTTATTTACTTGCATCTTAATCAAAACAACTTTAATCCTCATTTTGTCGCATCGAATAATAAAATATTTTCCACTAAACGTTTTATTGGAAATCGTTTGCGATACACCGAAAAATCCCATAGCTACAACTTCATTTTAAATTGTCTTCCTATAGTATCATAGATAAGAGTTAGAATTATAAAACGATACTAATAGAAAAACTTAACAAGAGTCTACGGGGGAGGGGGCGATCGCCCCTTGCCCCCCCCCCTTGGATCCGCGCCTGCCCGGTCGAGTACGGAACCGTATGTTTGTTAGAATTGATTTTAGCAAGAGGCGAACGAATCCAAACCGTGCACGTTGATTTCGTACAGACGAACACCACGCCATCATAACAGTACGCGAATCTAAAACGCAGAACGTTGCACAACGCATTTCGAATCGTGACGACGACACGGTGCACATATTACAACGCGAGTGAGCCGGGATAGCACACAGTTCGGGGTAAAAGACCGTAAACCATCACGAAAGTTCATCGTCTTTGAGAACATATATATTACAACCGTTTTAGAAGTCAGGAGTTCACGAGCTCGGCGATAAGCGACTACTGTATATCGCATATAACGTACAACAACAACAACAACAATAATAATAATAATAATAATAATAATAATAATAATAATAATAATAATAATAATAATAATAATAATGATAATGATAATGGTGTGCGTTCCACACTTGAATTCGAAAAATACGAGATAAGAGCTGATTACGAAGACGTTCGAATCAAGATTGTCGGTGTGTTATAAAATTATAATAAATAACATACAGTACAGCATAATGAGACTCGCCTCGCGTACTATACAGACACGCATTAAAAATGTATACACAAAGTAAATCATCTCACGCTGTCGCCGTTCGTCGTAACTAATTAATATTTTGTTTTGTTGTTACAAGGAAAACGTGAAAACAATGCGGCCGCCTCACACTATTTTCCGATCGTAACGATTACCATAAGCTATGTTGTCCGACCGACCGACTCGACCGAATAAAATATTAATCAAAATACAATCATATCAAATTTGAACTCGTTTCGAAATTTTCTGGTTCTTACAATAAGGCGGTGGTTTTTTTTTTTTTACCGATTTTCGATTGTTCGGATGCGAATTTCGCTCAGGTAACGTGACGTTAAAATCACCGATGTTTCATTTGTTTAGAGTGTAAAATATAGAATTTCCACATACGATAATGGGGTTTTTATATTGATAAGTTAATAAAATTGACAGTTCCTACGACTGAGCATTTTCGGTCAAACATTCGTAATGTCGAACATTCTGCGCTTAAACCCTAAAAGTTCGGTACGAGATTTTAGAGAAAACACACATTTCCAATTGTCATAATACGTTTCGTGGTGAAGTTTCGAATCATCGACTCGCAAGACGATACGCATTTTATCGGTTAAACTGTGTACATTCGTTATAATTCATTCCAACGCGCTCCACGAAAGAAACGCGTTAATTAGCGCGTACGATTTGATACGCGTTAAAAATACTGATACCAAACGAATAGTTATCGAATCAATATTTGTGTACGAACTAATTAAGCTTGTTTTTTTTTTTTTTTTTGCCCATTTGTAATTGTCGTGATCACTCGATAATCATTCGGGTTCAATATATCAATACAATTATACGAGAGAAAAAAACAAAAACAAAAAAAAATGTTAATTCCTCCTACCGTGGCACAACAATACGGATTTATTCGTCTGATGCGTCTCCGCGACGACGATTATCTTCGTTAATACCGGTGCACAACGTAACGCGTGCGCTCTGGGAATTAGGCGTTAGTTGTTTTTAGTTTTTTTCGTTTCGCCGGCGCGTTTGTAATCGTCCGCACGACCAACAATGTCGTACGGTAACGGCGGTATTGACGGAGCGACAAGCGTTAAATAAGAAACGGTTTTGTCCGTGTACCTGTCAGTCTCTTCTGGCGCGCGGCGTTCATGGCGAGGCTTCGATCGATCGCTGGCACGTTATCGTTATCGCGTCGGAATCGCGTCGTGTGGCGTCGTTTCCCGGCGCATTTCCGGGCACGCGGCTCTGGACAGACGACGACGACGAGAGACGCGAAACGAAACGCGATGAGTGCTGCGCGGACAACGTGATCCCGTCGACTGATCCCGTTCCGTCGGACGATAACGATTAACAGTCGTTATCGACGGAAACACGTAAATTGTTATCGGCGCGCGTGTTACGGAATTTGGATCGTGGACGTCGGGCGGCCTCGTCCGGGCGCCCGCGAGGAAGAGATCCGACGACGACGGCAACAATAACACCGCCGGTAATGACACCCGGGTCGGTGAGATTATCGTTGCGTTGGAATCGCGTGAAACGAAAAAACCACGCGCCGCGCACGACAGACCGTTCCGACGCGCACCGTGTTATCTCGCGGTATGGCATTCGATTACTACTGCCGCTATTAACTGCCGCCGCCGCTGCTACTACTATTACTACTACTACTACTATTACTACTATGTACTGTATACTATAACAACTACGGCCGGAGAAGTGATAATTATGTGCCGGCCCGTTTACACGCCTCGTGCGTACGCGTACGTTACAAACGTATTATACACGCGGGGGCGTTTTTAAAGAGGAGTGTCGTCTTTGGGGTCGTGATTGTTTTCTCCGCGTTTTTTTCCCCCCCGACGTGTTTATTTATTTATAATTGTTATTCGGTCTGTTTACCGGCCGACACCCTCGGCGCGCCTTTGACGGACGTCCGCGGTCCCGTCACCCCGTCGATCACGTCGCAGACGGCACGCACACGTGCGTCGGCGACCGAACGGGATTACTCCCGCCGGCACGCTGCCCCGATTGTTGTGTCGTGACTTCGAAATAACAATCGGGGTTTCCAACGCCACGCGATTCGAATGGACGCAAATATTTTGTATTATAAATATTTATACAAATTCGGAAACCGAACCGGTCGAAACGTCGTTGCCACCCGCGATGGCACACGATTTGTGCGCACATCACGCAAATAAACACGTGTCTTGCATGTCCGTCCGAAAACGATAGAAGAACGGTATGATTTGGGATATTCGTTGTTGGCGCATCACAGATACGTATAACAGCGGTCATATTGCTGAACTTTTAATCGGTTCGTTAAATCGGGAAAACGTTGTTAGCCGAGTTGTATTGTTCAGAGGAAAAACGGGAAAACTTATCTTTCAACCGCGTTATCAACGATCGCGACCGTGCCGTTTCGGCTTAATAACGATGAAAAAGTTTTTCGTATAATTTTTTTTATTTAATTCTTCCCGGCGCGTTTTTTCTACTCGCTCACGACATTCAAACGCACATGAAATGTCGCCCGTTTGTAAATAAATACGTTACATATATTTTGTTTTACGTTTTAAAATTGCATTTAGAAAACGAACAAAAGCGTAATCATTCGAAATATATTGATAAATGACGAAATCCTCGACGAACTATAGTCTCTCATGTGTGTAGATAATTCCCTAGAGAAACACAAGACAATTATGTACACAGAGGTTATATAGAGGAGATATCGATAACCGTCGTTTTATAAAAAAAAAAACAAAAAAAACATTCGGTATCAGGTACACGGCCGCAGAGTTTAAACACGAATACGTCGTGTGAATCGGTATCAGTAAAATGTGACGAAAAGCGTAAGTCGATCAAACGTAAATGCAACTGGAAGTATATACATAAAAATGTATTTTTCACTATCAATTTTATAAGCGTGAATATAAAGTATACGTTTTGTACGTTACACGTAAACATCGTTAATCAATGCAAATGATTACATTTTTTTTTTTTTTTTTAGTTTGGAAATTTATACGATTCGTACGAGATAATTCCACGCTCTTTATTCCCCCACAAACGCGTCTATTCGTAGGCAATGGGTGGAGGTGTCGAATCGCCCCGCGAACGATATCCACTTACCGGCTACACCAATTTCAAAGTTTGTACGTATTCATTTCAATTATTACGTTCACAATTCATGACATTAATAGATGTGTTTAAATATTTCTAGTTCAAGACCAATATGTTATTAATATTTTTATTCGGCATGCCGAACGTTTAGCATCCATTATCAATATCGATCGTACGTTTGACGCGTTAAAAATTCGTGATTAACAATTACCGTCATTATTGTGATATTGTTATCGGCAATTCCGGAACGCCGAAATACACGGCTAATAATGGATGAATGTTTAAACACGTGAATCAGCGTGTTATCACATCGAAAATCGTATGATTTAAATGTTATTGAACGAACACAGACAATTCAAACGGAGCGTGTTAAATGTCAACGGTACACTGTAAATCTACGTATAATTTGGTCGAATGTGTTTTGTCGACAACGGGTAATTGCTTGCTGTTAATTCAATGCTTCCGACACATTTTCGTCAGAATACTACACACTGTGTTATACCGATCGTTTATCGGTATAGGCGAATAGTTCAATCGGAGTTGACGAATGACAAACGCCATTCTGTTATCGAGTAAATGTCGAAAATGTTAGTCATTCTCAATGATACCATGATTTTAAAAGGTTAGGGGAAAAAAAACAATAATCCTTGGTAAACAATTTTCAAAATAACTTTGATTGGCTCGGAATAATTTTTCGAACGCGATAACCTATATCGTTGATTTAAAATGTTTAACAAAATCAAGACACCAACACACTCGACCCACTCGTCGTATGACCATATTATAAACTTACGGTTTTTTTATGTTTACAGAACGTTCGTAGTATTACATATCATTATACTTGATTGTGTAATAACTAATAAAGTTTGTTTTTTATTTGTATGTGTTCAAATTAAAATTAATACACACGAATAAAAACATTATTCTTTTTATATTATTTTGATATTTTTTCTCATATTATACGTTTTAAACTATTAAAATATTATACATATTTTATAGTACGTATGTCCATCACATTTTCTCGTCACCACATGATGTACAATGATTATTACTTGAGTACAAATTTTGAGAGTGTTAAATACTTTTTTAAACACTTTTACTACCATGATTTCAATCAAATATCTTAAATATAACGTTTGGGCAATGAATACGGTAAGTACTTTAATTATTTTTTAACGTTTTTTTATGATAACATTAGAATAACTTATATTAACTGACAGAAAATATCATAATTTTAGTCGAAACTATACTATAAAATTAAGTTATCTTATATTTTATCAGTTTTAAACAAAACAGAAAATATATAATCATGAAGACTTTCGTTTGGAAAGAAAGTAAATTGTTTGTAATGAATTCTCAACTTTTATTTTGGTATAAAGGTATTTGAAATTATTTTATAAACATCTAAAAATAATTTTAATATGATTCAAATACGCTTATTAAAGAAGTATTTAAGTCCCTGGTATTTTAAATGCATTATTTTTGGAAAATATTCCAGTTCTTAGTATTTTTAGTAATATTAAAAGAATTTTTCATAACAGTGGTAGTACTCAAGATTCGAAAACATAAAATATGACAGACGCTGAAACAAATATATTCTCGTACAGTCGTAATTAGTGATCAAAGGAAAATCAAGTTGGTATTATTATAAGTCTACAGTATTAATCAATAGGAATTATTATTATTATTATTATTATTATTATTATTTCACGTAGTTTTACGTGTACATAGTTTTAAAATAATAACAGTATGACTTAGAGTAGATATACCGAATCGTCAATAAGCGATTACTCATCTTTTGAATCGTACAATTATTACATCACAAGTACATGTTTTTATAATTATATTACAGTTTATAATAATAGCTTTTTTTTTTATACAACGTGATTCACTTCAACTGTATATTTTCTTGATATCTAACCGATCAGAGTTAAAAGCCGCATAAAGAAACTTGTAACTTATTAAATGACGTTCGAAATCATATAAAATTTCATGAAAAAAAGAGGAACTCAATTAAGTTCATTATGTGATTAAATGCACGCATACGTTATTTTTCGACTATAATATTTAAAAAAATTGTATATAATCGTTTTCGAAATTGCATTTTAATTACAACGCGGATGCAATTAATTAGTGGCTTAAATTTTAAAACCTGGTAAGTAAAATTACAAACGCTATCGAAACACATCTAAACATAAATAAAATTTGTAATTTAAATTAATTTCACTATAATGAAAAGCAAATAGCTCGGAAAAATGACTTCTCAAATCATACATAGATTCAACAAATCTATATACGTAAATCCCAAGAACGGTCAAAATATTTTGAAAATTCTGTGAATAAAATACTTATATAATCTGTAATAACCGAATTAATCGACTTCACCACTCGAGAGTTTAATAAAACATAACTACGTATAAAATTAATTAATATAACGTAATAAAACTTAAAAGTAAAAAAAAAACCCCTGCGTGTTCACAAACTACCGTTCATTCCATAATATATACTTGTGTACGTGGTGCGAACGCAATGCCCGTGCCAACAGATTGTAAACACAATTCTTTGTGAAAATGCGCTGCCTCTTAAAACGTTTTATGTTGACCAAGTACTTCTCCTTCAACCGCCATGCCGAGATCTATCCAACAACATATTGAACACAGCTGTAGCTTAAAACGATCGGCGCGTTCGCCTTACCGCATTACACAGTGATATTTTTTTTACCACGAGCCATTCCAAATATAATTTGTTTCTGTTATTTTTTTAGAAATTTTTTTACGCGTGTTATTCTACATTTTCTTCTTGTTTTTAATAATACCCCTTATTCACTATAACAATATCAACTTTTGATTTTTAAACCTACGATTTTAATTATAAATCCATTAGAAGTATATTTTTATGAGAATTTACACATGTCGATCATTAAAATATCTAATGAATATTTTCCAAGTAACAATTAATAATACAATGAGAAGCGGAAAGGTACCGTAGTAGATATTGAAAACTCTCCCACTTGGGGACGCGTTATCAGCAACTGTTATGACCCGTAGTTAAATAGGTCTTCTAATCAATGTGGTTATCACTATCTAATGTCTATGGAACATAAACATATTATCGTAATGAAGATACGTAAAAAGCCTGTGACCAAATTTCTAAGTAATAATTATTCGTAAACGAAATATTGAAAATTAAAATAAAAAAGTTATTTTCATTTATTTATTTATTTATTTTTATATATAAGATAGCGTAGAAAAACATATTGGTCGTTATTTGAAAATCAAAAGTTTAATTTGTACAAGTATCTATGTAGAACAATATTACATTCTAAACTACAATAAGACAATAGAAGAATATTATTTTAAATGACCTTACTGAAAATGCCACCGCTTTTTTATCCGTAATTTCCTAAAATTTCTTTTGAAAATAACTTTTTTTTGTGAACATACGTTTCTATAAAAATAAAACTCATCGCACACATAACGATTAATTATATATTTTTTATTTACAGTTCTAATTTATTGACCAATGCGAATTCCAGGCAAAAAAAAACATAATATAACCCCTTGTATGACTCAAACATCATTGTACGAAAACATCGTAAAAATAATAGGAATTTAACTTGTAGTTTTCTATACTCGTACATATATCCAGTGCGAATCATGGATACGAGGTGTTTAAAAAAAGATACAACTTGCGTATAGTATGTAAAATCATTTTATGATAAATTGCGGCAAATCATAAATGTATCCACTTATCACAACCAATATATCGGTTAAACATTAATTTTTTTCGAAGTCGACACGTACGATTGAAACACATTTAAAACTACGCATAAAGTTAGAAATGTAATCAAATCAAACCATATCTTCGACAAATCGCCGGAAATTTTATCGTGACTAATATTAACGCGTTGTTTCCTTTGATGTTAACTATATTCGGAAATTAATACGAATGGTATTCAAAAGAGTTTCAAAGTCTTCAAAGTAAACTTAAAAGTCTTCCCTTTGTGATTGCGCTACCTATCATTTAATAAAACAATTCAGTAAATGAAGATAGATAATAATTGAACTGAATAAGTACTAGAATTTATTCCACAGTTGTGGCTATATATAATTTATCATAAAAATTATACATTTAGTATGTGAACTTCGTATGTAAGAAATGCAGTACTTTCTACGCAACGTAATTCGTAAAATAAACGTATCTATATAAACTCTATTCTACAAATTCTTTTGAAAAAACCTAATACAACCAACACAATACAATTAAACTTAATAATTACACCCAAAACAAAACGGATTTACAATATTATCCGTTGTTTTATCTCGGAAACGTTTTTTGCGCAGTAAAAGTTTCCCAAAAGTTTTACTTCATCCCCTCGGCAGTATAACTTCGGTTGAAAATTATAAGTATTTAACTATTTTACAAGATGTTGGCGATTGTTAAGCTATGGAACGTACACCAACAGTAATTTTTTTTAACTGTTTATATATATAAGTATTTATCATGTTATTCATCAATTATGAGTATAATAAACTACTAGCATCGCTCAAAATCATTTTTCGAATACCTTAATGTACCGTTACTATCAAATTCAAAATAATGATAAAACTTTAAATCGATGTCTCCGTTACTCAGATGAGCCAGTATCTAAATTATACCCGTGGATCAATGCCATATTTTACAGTTTATCATAATAAAAATAAGTTTAAAAGTTTATTAAATGTTCCTATTTCGACAACATCATTCATATTGAAATAATGTCATTGAATTTCAATACTTTACAGCTTGTATACGCTGCACAAAGCACATAAATTGTATAAATAAACGTCGTTCCGCATACGTGTGATGATAAGAAATTTAGTGTCCCCTCAAAATAGATTTCTGACTATGACAATCGTAGTGAAAATATCGCCTAGTGTAAATATAGCACGTAGACCACCAAACTAATCGTTTTGTACTACCAAGTAATCGTGAAAACCCCTATTCGTTTTACAAAATATTCATTATTATTAAAATATCCGTTTTTTTTTCGTTCGGTTGTTGGGAAAGGAAGTTTTCGTGTTTTTAACGCACAGATACTGTTGGACATTGCTTTGCAGCATCGGAAATCGAGACCAATTTACGCCGCAATGTACGTATTTGGTTTTCACCGTTTTACCACCGTTTTTAACAATATCTGACACATCGAACGAAATTAAGTGACTGCAACTCATCCGGTCACTAGAATTGAGTCCCGACTTAAAAAACACACGCGCGATCGTGCGTTGGATTGAAAATGCGCTCGGCCGACTTAGGGTCCACGGCCGACCGTATAAATGTCGACTCTCAGACATCCGGGGAATACTGTTTTCAAATCTCGTTTCCAAGCCAACCGAGTCGTTTAAACAGAGCACGAACAGTGTGATAAACGAATGTGCAATTTCGGGCGTGTTCTCCCCGCGAGACCACCGTATATATTACACTCATCAATTCTCGTTTGCCCGTATTCCGTTTACCTTTCGATGTCTACAGCTATATAACCAGACCGTTATCCTACGTAATAGATATACACCGTCCGAAGTTTGTCCGGTACTTAACCGATAAGTTCACGGCACCAATTGTCAAGACGTATTGAATACGAACGATCGCGGGTCGACGGGCACAGTCACTTGTTGACTCCGAAAGCCGGTAAAATACGAGGGCGCATTTTTTACGGATACGGATTCGTATCGAAATCGGTACTGAAAAATTATTCCCCTCAATGTGAATCGTTTGGACGAGAAATTAATGGAGATTCAACTCGGATATGAACTTGTCCAAAACGTTGTTGTCAAACTGGATTTTACGTCAATGCGTATATTTTAACCGTCGAAATTGTTAACATCTAATCCAATAATGAATTCTAAATCCAGTGAACTTTTTTCGTTGTTTTTTTTTATCTCTACAGACAAACCCACTTGACCGATATAGTTACAAAATGTTGGGCACAATAAAAACTAATCAAAATTTAGATCATGCTGGAAATCCAATTTTTAAATATCGACCGTGACCTAAGACGTTTGGAATGAAAAAATAACATTCATTTGAGATGAAAAAAATTATTTTCTGCTGATAAGACTCATGACACTTGTTTGTACTAATTAATTTTTTCATATTAATCATCGATTTAACGTTTCGTTTTAGTTTCTCATTATGAGAAATTTTCGAGTTAGTTACAATAATTGTATATAAATATAATAAAAATAATTGTATCTCTATCTGTGTATAGTGTACATGGAAAACGTTGTTATTGACGGTCGAACGTGACGTCTTTGAAAAGATCTCGCCGAGTACCGTTGCACCGTACGGTTTTCGGACTTGAATTCGCATTTCGAGGAGGTGTTTCCCGCGCGAGAACATAAAAGGGCTTATTTATTATACGGACGACGTATATCCATTGCCCGAGCAAAGTAAACGACGTGCGCGGGGACCGTAAACGACTCGCGTTGTGAGTAACTTTTGCAGTATATTTCATACACAGCTCGCGAAATAATAACATTCAAGACGTTTATTTTGTGAGCGTGTGTCCGTTTACGATACAATTATGTATCGCGTACGTATTTGTATACAACTGAATAGAATAGAATTTTTTACAGAAATATTATAGATTGGATATTTAACTTTTGACCGTGATGAGTGAGGAAATTGTTCGCTCTATGAAACCGTAATATTAATTACTGATGATATGAACGATTTATCGTATCAGGTAAGTCGCCCGAAAACGACGGCGTTATACGGTCTGCCGTCATTTTCGCATCGCGAACGTAAAATTACGTCTTCCGTCTTGAAGGTCGGATTCGGCGTACGGCCGCTATCGCCTGGATAATCTTCCGGCATTAATATTGATCGTAGTTCTTTGGAACACAAAACGATCGACGAACTGGACTTTTCTGTACAATCATATAGACGGTTTCGGGTATGTGTGTGTGTGTGTGGGTGTGTGTGTGTGTGTGTGTGTGTGTGTGTGTCTCGATAGCTTGCAAATCCTAGGGTGAAAAAAATTATTATTCGAATCATGTCGAATTATCGAATTATTTTTATTGATTTTTTTGCAGGCCCGAACGTGACTAGTCGTATTTAAAAATAAAACGAGTTTCGAGTTTGTACGACATTCGTGTATTTTATTTATAGAATATCGATGTATTTATTTTATTTCGTATAACTTTACCATTACGCATATAAAATCGCACTGATATATTTATATATTTAATAATTATTATTATTTTTTGTTGTTGTTATAAACTCATCCTAGTCTAATCGGTCGATATAGACGAGATTTTGAAAAAGTGTCATTGTTTTCAATATCGAGTAGTCATCATAGTGTTGGTCATCCAGTAATTCGGCGGAGGGGCGAAAATACGAGAATTAAAGTAAGTAGTACCAAATTGAAAATATCAACCGACCATATACATATCGTTTAAATGCCTCACGTTAAATTACTCAAATTGTCCGATATGAATTGTTCCAAAACGATTGGCTGCCAGAATAACAATGGTTTTCGACATTTATTTAAATTTCGTTTGAAATGAATACGGTCCTTAACATAAGTAAGTAATTAAAACATATATACATATATATTTTTGTTTTGTATCAAATAAGAATAGCAGGTGAAATGAAAAAGTATAATTTTAATTCTACTCTATAAACTGCAATTAGGTTTCGAAATATTTATACCTACCAACTAAACAAACTATAAATGAACAATTTTAAAATCGATTAAAATCGTTAATTACAGTATCAAACTAATAATAGTACATTTTTCAAGATCGTTATAAAAACAACTACATTTCAATATATATATCAACGGAAATAATCGCTTTAAAACATAAGGAGTTTTGATCTTTTAAGGCAAATCGATCTTGCCATATCATACTCGTATACACTTCAAACGCGTAAGGAAGCAAAAGTAAATTTGTATATAAAACATGTATGAACGTGTATTTATTTTCAACGGATATTTATTATTTTTCTCTAATTCGTTTAATTTTTCCAAATTATTCTAAATTTACTGATAATTCCAAGTTATCCAGAGAGGTTGCAACATTACTTCGTTGCAGTGCGATTATATTGATTGTATTGCACGTCTAGCGTACATATATAGAAAGTTATTACGTTACGTTTTTTTTTTCATCTTTCGAAAATTAATGAAAAATAACCGATTAATTTTAGCTTATACAATAAAAGCTTAATCGATAAACAATAATACCGTATACGTATGATGAACGATAAATTCGAATATCGTGAAAACCAAAAAATAATGAAAGCAAATTTTCCATTCTTACGCTGTCGTCCAGTGATAATTCCCAACAATATCCTCTGGCGTACGTCCAGCACTACATTTTGGTCACCGACGATTTCTAGACGCATAAATGATCGGGAGGATTCACGTCGTCGTCATTATCAGCCGCACTTATTTCTCGACATTGAAATAATGTGCTTTACTTTGTAAATGTATGTACTTTTTTTATTATAAAATTTAATTTTTCGATTAAATGCCTAACCAAATTTTGTCGATGACGTAAAATTGTCTACCGATGTATTTATATATATATCATAACAAATGAAACTTTTGTTGATTTGTATTTTCTTTTTCACTTTATCCCCGACGATAACTTTTAGTCGACAACCGATAGTTAAAAAATACATTTTATACAACAATTCTATACTTTTTAACTGATTTGATTGGCGTTGTTTTATATATTTAAAAAATTTGTTTTTGTCAATATAAACCATAGTTAAATTTGTTTGTCCGTTGGCTATTGCACGATGTCGAAATGTATTGACGTCGTCATCTAACTATTGTTAACACAGCTCGATTTCGAACATAACTCATGAAAAACCGATGGGCATACTACTTGTTCATTTTATTGTAATTAATTATTCGTCCGACAGAAGCATTTAGAATTTAATACAATCAAACTGCCGTGGCAATATACATATATTAAACTGATTATCAAACGAATGAGTTCAATGGAAACATAAATTTTTGTTTACAATATAAAATGGAAGGAACACGATTCATGAAATACACAGAGAGAAAAAACAAGTGATTTTCTATTTTATCGAAATTACGTTCTATCATTCCCGTCATCGTTAAAAAAAACATTTCTTCTAAACTTATTTTATAATTATATACAAATAAATACTTTTTTTGTAAAAATATGTAAATTACAATCAAATTTGTATGTCGATAATTTTGTCTGAAGCCAGATGACTTAGATATAAGATAAAATTAAATTATACTTTACTTTACGTGAAAAAATATCATTTATCACATATAACGCAACGTTAATTAATCGCGATTGATCCTTCAGTAAATGTTATTTAATATTTTTTCGCGAATTAAAATTGTATATTTAAATAATACAAAACACTCGACATTTTCATTCAATAAAACTGTTTAATTGATCAAATTAAGAACATTTGTAATAATTACATTATTCGTTACGGGTCACGAAATTACCATATTATATCGTCGATACTGATACGTTATAAAGTATCTAATAAATGAAACAGTTATATATTTATTTTCGGTTTAACTAGCTCCACAGAGGAAGTTAATGGGAATAGATAAATAAATAAATAAATAAATAAATAAATAAATAAACCCCATGGGGTTTATTTTTTTTTATCAGATTTTGTTTGCTACTTTACTGGTTAAAAAAATGTAATTTAACTGCTACATTTTTTACTTTGTAGTTTTATCTATTACAATTATTATTAATTGAGCATCCAACTTGTTGTTGTAATAATTTTATAAAAAATGTTTTGACAGACCAAAAATTTATCATGACATCTAATTATTTCTCTTTTACTGTATAATAATGTAATACGTTACGGGTTCAAACTTTAAAAACCTCCCTAAAAATTAAATCTATAATAAATTATTATCTGGTACCTTAACCTCCATGATTTATTTATAAGCCAATGTCCATGACGCGCAGGTAAAATGGAGTATCTGAGCGAAGCAAATACAATTTTACAATCTTTTTCTAAGTACCTACTCGAGACGATATCTACAGCCTCGTATCACGCTGTCTTTTTCATTAATGTAAATCGAGTAATATTAAATCATTTATCGACAAAAATTGATTATATTTTAGGTTAAAAGCAAATCAAATGCATTTTTATTAAAATCCTTATTTCACCCTAATTGCCACTATAATTATAAAAAAATCAAAGTTTCTTTCCAAATTACTAGTTAAAAAATGATACTGTGACGTAAACAAAAAATAAACAAAACAAAATATAAAAATTTAAACTCTGTACACAATTTGTTTAAACACATAATTCTGTAGGTATAGAAAATCGAAAATATATGTTTAAAATATAAATATAAAATAAACATTTTTTAATAAGCTGTTTTTTTTTCTTTTAGTTATTAAATTATATTTGAAACGTTAACACGAAATAGAAACGTTTGACGTAATTTTTTGTGCGTCAAGCCCCGTCGAAATATGTGCCTTTTTGATGACATTATTACTTAGCCATGGCAATATCAATTTAAAAAGTTTCGTTTTCCCGTCCGAACTTTATATACGGAAAATAAGCAATTATAACTTATATACGTGTACGTCGAATAAAAGTTAAGACTTTGCTCCGTGAAATTAAATACAAATTATTATTCTCTGCAGTCGCGAAACTAATAAAAATTATGTAAGTAGAGGGTTATGGCTGTTTAGCCGTCACTTAAGAGAAGTTTAAATAACTTTTCAACTAAAAACAGACATCGACCGTAAATTTAATTTTTAAATATTGCATGGACTTACATTAGCGTTATCCCGTACATGTTATTAAGAATGGAGAGTTTTGCAAGTTTTCCACTAACTATCGTGACGTCGCCTATGGCAACGGATCAATTATACGAATTATAAAAGTCACCTGGTCCCGCACGAGCAATCCTCGTGCAAAGCGAATGTTGACAAAACGCGGAATTTATTTGAATGATTAACGATTGCTCTGGAAAAATTTAAATTGATATCGATAGTCGTTATCGATTTGAATAAGAGTATACAAAAAAACAAAATCAATTGGTGTTTTCGATAGAACTAGGGTGATGTATATATAATAATAATATATACTGCTCTGGAAAATCGTTCAAGTTTTATGTCAGTAAATTACATATAGTATATAATATAATCTAAAGGAAATGCTAAAATGTTACGAACTGTTCGATTTTTGAACCGAACCCCGAGGTATTCGATTCGGTTCGAAAATCGCACTCATAATTAAAAATATTCGAACCGAACTAAACACAAAATAGTTCGGTTCGAATAATGAACCAAGGAAAATTAAATTCGTACCGAATTTGTCCGGTACCCAATTTCTTGTTATAACTATAAATTATTTTAAATACTAAATATTTACAGGTATATCAATTATTTTACGAATTAATAATGAATTATTTAGGTTAATCAACTTTTAAATCAAACGAGTACTTAAATGTTTTAAATTAATTTAAATCCTTTGAACTTTCTATGAAGTCCGGATCCATTATTTAAATTGAATAGTTCGGTTCGGTTCGGGTTCGTTATAATTTGAATAAGTTCGATTCGGTTCGACCTAAGAAATCTGGATTCGTAACATCAAAAATATGTATTTAAAATTAAATCAAAAAATTAATACAATTTCTATTTAAAATTAATAATATTTATACTGTATAAACGTATTAAGTTATTTTTTTTATTATTGATTATATAGAAAATCCGTTACGTTTATTGACCAAAATGTATTTGATGTATCAAAATCATAACGTTTTGTAATATATTATTTTATTATTATATTTTATAGATAACTTCAATTCTCATTAATTTAAATTTCGAAAAAAAATCATATAAAACCAATCTCTTTTGTATATTTCATGTAAAAATATAATGCCTATGTTATCTGTAGACATTTAAAGATAACTTAAACTATAGATAAACATAGCGTTATCGGTTCAACGAAAAACATATAACAAAATAAAATAATTGGTGTTATCGGTCATAAATAAGGTACAACAGACGTCGAATAACATGATATATCAAGGGCATACTTAATTCTGGACAACTCTCCAAAATGTTTTTTATTATCCAAATGTGTATTTAAAACGTGATCACATTAGCTTGTTAGTTACAACTACATTCAAATTAGGATCAATATAGCAGATAACAAAATCACATCTGGTTTGTTGTTTATCTCACATAGAATATATATTTTCTAATAATATCTTTAGAATCCAGATAAGTATGATATTAAAAAATGATATTACAATTATTATGGCCTATTCGTGAAATCCTTAAATTAAAATATATTCAAATATAGTTATTAAACTCGAAAATTGTATGCAAATGACAAAAAAAAATGAATTAGATGGAAATAATACACTTAAATTACATTTACGAAAACATATATTTATCTATGCGAATCAATTTTAGAATTCACCAAAACACAATAAACGTATATAATATAATAATTTAATCGATCGATTTACATGTTATTTTCGACAATTTGTACATACTGCAAAAATCATAATTTCATACATCCAGACATGTTGATAAAACTACAATAGAATGATTTATATTTCTTTTCCTCATGGTTAATTATGCTCTCACAACAACATTTTTTTTCTTAAATATTTATTAGTTTATACAGACCTATTTAAAGATTAAGTTATGTAGAGGATTATAATAATTAATACATGGAAAATTATTTGGATCATTCATTAAATACTTTGATATTTAAACGATTTTTAATCTTCGCTAAATATTTACAAAATAATGACTTAGTAAATACATAGGATAATTTACCACCTCCTAATTGGGACTACATCCACAAGTCTACTGACAAAACCTCTATAAATATACCCTAATTTTTTAGCGAGTAGTCACACGTCCGTTAGTCTCTTCTCGATGCGCATCAAATACATTGAAATTATATATTATTTTTGCGAAGTCTCTTTTTCAATTATTCAATTAGTATGTACGTTACTTATATTTATAAATACATCATTTACATTTATGGTTATTATAAGTTTACATAAAAATTAGTATTTTGTTTGTTGTAGTATATATAAATTAAAATATTTTACGATTCAAATAACATACATTAATTCGTTTAGCCCCATATCAGCAGAAACGTCGTAACAATAATAATAAAAACTAAAAAAACATAAGAAAAAAAACTTTTAAATGATCATTGTCCAATTTTATTTTTCTGTCTATATTTAGATTCACTATGTCGCCGGGATCGGGTTATTCTTCGTCGCCATCAAAATGTCCAGGGTTAAAGCGTGTTAAAACCGAATGGAATCTGTCAAATATTGATGAACGTAACGGTATGTATCGATGTCCAATAAAAGTTATATTATAAATAATCGTTTCGACTTGTTTACAAACGACATTGTTTTCTAAAACAGATAAGAAGTTTACCGACCAAGAGAAGTCAGCTAAGGATAAAGATGGAAAGGCAAAAACAAATAACAATTCTGGCCAAACAAAGCAATAGTCATAGCGTACATACCGCCGTGAAGAACATTAAATTTATTACAATAATAATTGAATGTATTATTATTCGAATAAAATAACTGAAATAAAAATTTAAACGTTTTAAAATAAAATCGATTTTTTTTTTTCATTTGATCGCCACTTTTTTGTTCTGACTATTGTCAGATAATGTATTGGAGTTGAAAATACATCCGAGTGTACTCGTATAATATACGAATATCAACATTTTCATGAATTAAAAAATATCATTTCTACTTACATCCGTGACTTTCGAGGAGCTATCCGTGTGGTGAGTTGAATTAATTTCGTTACAATGTGGTTATTAAAACAATACTGATGACTCACAACATTTTCTACGTAGATTAAAATATTTTTCACGTTAAAAATGTAGCTTATGAACATAAAAAGTATATTTACCATTTAGTTTTAATTATTTCGTTTTTACTATTTAGCATTGATATTTTTTTAAATATATCTGTGTATAAAAAATTTGTATACTTAAACGATATTATTTTGTTTACTTAATTAAACAAATATCGATCAATAACCAAAATACGCGTTATCAACGACGTATCTAGAATTTCGAATAAACAAATAAATAAAAGGTCAATAATAACAACAAAATAATTAACTATAGCATAAAAGAATACAAAAGGCCAGTTCTTACGCACATCAATATTCCAATATAATAAATAAATAAATATACAAAAAATACATCGTCGTAAAACCGATAACTGTTAGGGAAACGAATTCCCCTAACGCGTTTGGTTACACACTGGCGTGTCATATCAGATTTTTATTTGTCGGTACCAAATCGTTCGTTGGCTAATTTATTAACCAAGCAAACTAAATCCCTCTCCCTGAATTAGTACTGTTAAAGCAGTGATATTAACCGTTACCATGACTAACAATGATAACCACAAAGCATGAGATAGTTCATGTCACGATTAAAGACAAATAATTGAAATTAAAAAAATAATCTATCTACATCGGCGCAGCGATTCTTCTATTTCGGCAGGCCGAAATGACGTTCTACAAAAAAGTTAGTGCTAAAGCACACCCTGCATCCTCCAAATGACACGTATGGTTACACAACCAGCGGCGTCATTTGAGGAAGACGCCTCGTACATTTGCCCGATGAAGAAAAAACATAAAACACTATTAGAATAGGTACCTAATTATATTCATTTTAAATTCGCGCGTATTACTTACTGTTACCTGCTAATAATAGAAACTGTTTCACCACATCAACGATTAAAAACTAAAATAAAAACTGTACCGTTTGTTCTATTAATAATATTTGATATCGTGTTATTTTAATTATTATTATTAGGTTTATATGAATATGAATATTTTGTAGTTTTTTCGTTATAAAATTTAATCGTTTTTATAGTATAATATTTCGTTCAAATGTATGAAATAAATTAATTGTTTTAATTAAAGTCATGCAGTTTACATAACATTGTTTCCAGCTGTTGATTTTGTAACAAAATATTACCTTTACGATACATATATGTGTATACAAATCTACTAAATGGTTCTGAAAACAAAACAAAAATACTATTTTTATTATTGAAGTACACCTCTAACATGAATATTACACTCAATTATACAATTATAAGAAGCGTTAAAATTGTCCGCCCTCAAAAGACAATTTTATTAAATATATATATATATATTATTATTGCTATTCTCTTTTTTGCTTTTGCTCTTTTGACAGGATACCAAATTATACCCACCATCCATTTCCATCACATCTTATTCATACATTTGTTCATGTTTTCTAATGGAGTCCATTCTTTAAAAAATATACAATAATTGTAACTGATACATCATTCGTCAAGATTTTAATTTAAAATTTAATTAATCGATTTTCTCTTAAAAATAATTAGCATACAAATTTAAAAAAAAATCCAATACTATACTCTGGGCCGTGTCATTTTGATGGCCGTCATCGTAGTTGCTCCTCTCGTGGACGGAAGGAGTATAGTGTATAATAAAATACATATGATAATTGGAATCGTTAAATTTGACGTGGGAAACAGATATTATAAAGATATAACAAGTCCAAGTCAGCATTTATAGACATATAATAATTTATGAATCATAAATAACACAGTGTGTTTGGACATTAAAATAATTTTAAAACAATATTAATTAATTATACATAAAATAATTTGAAAATGTAGTTAATTATAGTAGACATGCAGCAATTGAATGTTGAAACATTATTATGTCATCTTCTTTGAGGATCAAGTTTTTCATTTGTTATTTTGATTGTACAATGGTAATAAGGTTTGAGGTTCCTTGGTTTCTGTTAATCAAATAATTTAAAATAGTAATTAATAATATTTAATATTTTATCAACTTGTTAATTATATTGCCAAATTTATATAAACGTTAATTAATTTTAAAATTTTGTATAGAAATTACAATAAATACATTTTAGTAAACACTAGAAATTAAAAATAAAACGAAAAATTGATACAACATGAATAGTTTTTGTACTACAAACAATAAATGTAGATGTATCTGTTTGGTATTCTACATTTATTATTTTTAAAATTACTATTAAGACTCTGAATTTTCGTAACATTTGTTTAATTTATTTTATTTTTATTTTTTTTATTTTTTTATAAACCTTCAAAAATAATCAAAGATAAGATACACATTTGTTTCATTCTTCTACAGTCAGAAATAAACTGTTTTTTTAATATATTTACAACTTTTAATGCTGTTTGCTTATTTAAAGTTGAAGGTACTATTTTTATACATATTTTCCTAATTTAATAAAAATAATCAAATTGTAAAAACCATAATCAACTTAATTAATTTTATTAAATTTTTTTAATTTAATAAAAAAAAATGTAAATTAAATAATATTATGACTTAGAAATCTTATTTTTCATATTTAATTCGTTTTGAGTGCTTATTATAGTGAATATTTTAGTGTTATTTTATAAATGAATAAAATTGGTACATTTCTCAGTGCTACGAATTCTTATACATCTTTATTATTATAAATTATTATAGATTATTATTATCATTAAACCTGAAATCTAGTAGAAACTAAGAAATGTTTCAATTATATTTAAAAATTATTTTTATTTTGCCTCCTGCTTAATCCACACACTTAAACAAAACCATGTTTATTAAATCATTAAAGTTCTAAATTGTTATGATAATTACCATAAATATTCACAGTCGCCTCATCAGTTCCCATGCTATTAGATGCTTTGCATATATAATCACCATATTGATGGAGTTCAGTTATGTTTAAAAATATACTACTATATATAGTATCATAATCGATATTCATATATGATATCCTAAACATATAATAAAATAAAATGTAATAAAATTACAATTAACCATATTCAAATACCACAGCTGTAATGTATCTAAATATTAATTACAAGTTATTGTGTATTTAACCAAAAGTACCAGTCCAAAACGTTTTTGTAGTATGTAGTATTATTATTTATAATTATTTATTACTGGTTCAACAAAGTGTTTTTCTTATTATTTCTATTCTATGACATGTAAAAAAAAAATATTACAACTGTGTAATATACTTAAATACAGATTTACGTGTTATTGGGTAGTTGCAATCCGTTTTTCAGCCAAATAATGATTGGTGGAGGAAATGCTTTAACTTTACATTCAAACTGTATTCCAAAATGTAGTGCTTGCCCGAGACGAGATGTAGGAGCAGTCACAATCGGAACGAATGTTACTAGTACGTAAATATTAAGTAGGCCATTTCGGCCAACACCATTTTCAGCAACACAGGAATATATTCCTCCGTCTTCTTTTTTTATAGCAGGAAAGTCAAAAACGTTACTGATGAAAGACGAAATTTACAATTCAGAACAGACGCCAATTATAATATAATGTGATCATTTTACCCGTAAACCTTATTCGATGACAAGTGTTCCCACGAAACTTTCGGAATAGGAACACCATCAGCATAGCATTCCAATCTGACTGATTCATTTTCCCTAACGGTTAGCGATACGCTCGAGTTTTTTAGAATTATCGGTGGTTGACGCACTTCTAACTGGACGTCTGCAGATAGTATTTGTTTAAGCTCGACCAACACTTGACACTGATAGAGTCCAGCATCTGTTTTTTTCACGTCGTTTATCTGAAATATTAATATTAACAATAAATGACATGAAGAAAAAAAATTTTTCCTCCTAAGCGTTTAAACTATACCAGTAATGTATAATTTTGGTTGTTGCCACGTTTAGAAACAACATCTTTTCGCAATACAAATCTTGAATCTTCGGCGTAAATTGATTTCCCGATTGACAGTACAACGGCCACATTCTTATTTATCTTGTTGACCTTAAGCCACGAAACAGCGTAGTCCTTGGGGTATGTAACTACACAACTTAGCTTTGCTGTACTCCCAATATCGTTAATAGATTCCTGGGTAATATACGATATACTGGTCGTCGACTGACAAAATGCTGAAACAAAAATAAAAATTTAACACTCAACACATTTATTCGACACGGCTGTAACTAACAGTTTGTACGCGTAGTTTACATAAAACATTAAGAAAAAAAACAATACGATCAACGAGACGCGTGGAGACGACGACAAAACACAATGTATCACCTCTGCTACATCAATCAAAATCAGAAATAGTTCGATGAATTTAGAATTTTATAAACAATCCGTTTCATTAACTTAACGGCGACAGGACGCAATTGTGCATTTGATACTCGTCGGTGTACTTATACTAAATCTGATTCTATACTGTTTTACTCACGTGCATATTGATTTACGATTAACGTTAGACGAAACAGACAAAGACAAAATGATCCATAGAAAAAGCGTGTTGTAATCGGACGCATTGTTTCCGAATTAAAACAACGGATTGGATACCGAAAAACGTGCGATTTAAAAACGACTCGTGAAAACGGTCCAATACGCGTCGTCCGTGTTGAACGTCGTCGACATACGTGAACAATATTAATCTAGTTGTTTTCACGATGTTACGAGGTATCTTATCGTTTATTGGTTTCTTCGAGTGAGTTTTTTTCCCCTATATTTCTTATAGTTCATTAAAATTAAAACGAATCGTACGTAACGAATTGTACTTTTGAGTGGATTGTGTAAAAAATATTAAAAAAAAAAAAAATGACGAATAAAATGTGTTTGTACTCTCATAGAGATTGAAGCAATCGAACAATCAGATTTTAGGTCGTTATTTTAGAATTAGATATGTGTGCTCGGTGTACATTTCACGAGTAACAGCAGTCATTTTACCGCCCGTTAACGTTTGCTGGTGATTTTTGCGTTTACCGATAAAAAACCATCTCGACGAAAAATTAAGACAATTCCAATAGTAGGCTAGGAAATTTAGTATTCTGTTTATTTTCCCGTTGGTTTATTGAAAACGGCTCGTTAATTGAAACAATTATTTCAAAAGCGATGAACATTTATTTTGTACATTTCGTTTTGTAAACAGCTTTTAAACTGTCAAACCCAAACGCCACCGTCTTCTGACGTAGGTCATGAGCAAGTGTAATTCCATCGACTACGGACAAAATACCAGTAGGTTTCGTCGTTTAAAGTGTATTTGATGTTCGCGTGCACGTTCGAACGCAGTTGTTCGACCTTAAACTGGAATGTTAGAAATAGGGAAACTCGACGAAAGTCATAAAAGTCGTTCAAGTTCATCCGAAGTCGGAAAAACAACGAAGAAATCGCGGACACTCGGCGCGATTTTCGCAAAATCAGATCCCGTCGACTTTCGTTACGATTCGGCAAACAATCGCGAGAAGAAACTAACGTCCACGCACCGAAAACGCGGTCGGCCGGGAGTTTTTACTCATCTTTTTTACGGCCAATAAAACAACACGTTTGGCACGGTTCCCCTCGAGCGTTCACGACATTGTCCGCTATCGTAAACTACGCGGGCGACGATGCGGTCACGCGACGACCTAACACGTCGTTTTCGTTACCGTGATCCGCGCGCATATATACATATCGTCAGCGGCGTGTTTTCAAAAATTTGGAGGGGTCCAAAAAACCAAAAACCTAAACGAATAAATAAATAAGAGAAAAAAAAGTATTTTAGTATTTTCGGCACTAGAATACGGATCATTCCGACACCCACGCGTCGGATCTGTAATCATTTTCCCCATCGATCAGTCGTTTACTAAAACGTGTACACGCACGTGTCGTATGCGTGTTCAAACTATCGAATCGGTCTTATTTTTGGAAACCCCCCCGGAGACGCCCGTGCTGCTGGGGATTTAACGATTTCTCGAAATAATTGTCGATATCGTGTAACGACGATCGCCGGATTCCGGTCGCGGCCGTCCGTTGATAAAACCAACACGGAATCCGTTGTCGACATGACGACAAAAAATACGGTCCGATATACGTCGTGGATCGTAACGACACGTGACGACCGGTCGTATCCGTTCGATTTGTTGACGCAGCGACGCAAATCCGCGGTGGCAAAGAGGGGTAGTTGTCAACACCACCGCCACCACCACCACCACCGCCGCCGCCCGGCAATTAAACGTGAGCGGGCGGGCGGGTAGTTCAAAACGGTTTGCGCCACTGCGTCGACGCACGTTTTTTCTGGACGCGATCGTACACGCACTGTAACGTACGGGTCCCTACGAAATATGTATTTATTACGACGCATATATTTCTGTATGGCGACGGCGTCGAAAATACTGGTTTTGGGACAAACGATTTGTAAACGCCGCCGCCGCCGCCGTAATGAATGTTCCAGATGGTAGACGCGCACGACACGACGATACCGCGCCGGACGGGGTGTGAAGCGGAAAGGTCGTCCCGAACAAATGTCGCTGGCCGCGCGTTTCAATGGAAATATATAATAATACGGTTGATTTTCGACTGCGCCTACCTGAGTGTGTGTTTTTTTTAATGCGACGTACGTACGTGTGTGAGATCCCGACATTCCTCGTTTTTCCCTCGCCCACCCACCCGCCCACCCGTCCATTCTGCGTTCGTTACAATCAGGGGCGGATTTCGAAGCTCATTTTAAGGGGGGGGGCGAATATTGATAATAAATTGCGATTTGATACTAAGAGGAAAAAATAAATAAATCCTAAATATAGAAAATTCCTAATTATATACCATTATAAAATTATGTAATTTTAATATATTTAAAGAAATTAAAAAAAGTCCAAGGGGGGGGGGGAAGGCGACCGCCCCTAAAAAGTTTTTTGGTTTCTTCGAACTCGACGTATATGTCCGAATTTAAAAACGAAAAAACGAAAAAAATTAAAATATGTTTTCGTTATTGGCAAAACAGACAAACGAAAATATTTATTTATTACCGACGGTCGTGACATCGTTTGTTTTATGTGGTTTTTTCTATTGGTATCGAGAACGAGTAATATCGTGATCGTGAAAACGATCGATCCGTAGTACAATACAAAGATCTTGTCGGTCGACGTTGGGAAGGCATTAAGACGAATACGGCCGCAAAAAAACACGTTGTTGCCTGTCTACGGAACTGACACGATGGCCGCGGCCGCGCACGTGCCGAATCTCGCGCGAACGCGCCGGCGAAAGGGATCTCTTGGATCCGGTGGCAAGACCGCGTTTGGACCGGACCCGGTTCGAACGTGGGCGACCGACGGAAATACCAAACGTGTTCCACAACACCCGATCGCAGATACGAGAACCGGAAAAACATTCGCCAGTCACTGTTGTTGTTCGGGCGTCTAAACGCGCGCGGCGAGTACGCGCGTCCCGGTCACGTTGCCGGATTGCCGCTTACCCGAGCTGGCGCAGAGCATGGCGAGAACACCGTGAAAAATCTTCATCTTGGAACGCGGCCGCGCGGAGAACGACGATCAATTGGCCGTGTCGACTCGGACGGTTAGGTTAGGTTTAGGTCCGGACGAGAGGTACGATACACGAATTGGGACTATGGCGCGCACTGTCGCGTCCGGATAATATAATTTGAAGTCGGACCCGTGCCGCGTCTCGCGGCCGTCCACAGTATTGCCAACGAACGGTACGTGAAATATCCGCGCGCGTGCACGTATCGTGCGTGCCGAATATGTCGCCGCCGCCGCCGCCGCCGCCGGATCCGTTCGGACAATACGCCCGAGATCCAAAGGTCGACGGGGCCTGTGCGGGCGCTGCGGTCTGTCAAGTCGGGCGCCGGAAACGGACGGTGACCGCCCGGTATGCGATGAAACGGTATATACCGGCCTGTTGTTTTGGTCGGGGGCGCGAATTCGTTTTGGCCGTAATCTCCCGAAACCATCGTTTCCTGAGCCGTCTCTGTTGCGACGGAGTTCGTTTCCGCCTTTCCGTTTCACCGTCGTGGCTTCGTCCCGAACGCCGTTTCGTCCATGGACGGGCCCGTCGCTCCCGGTAACATTTGCCGAAATCGCCGACCGTTTTTAAAGAAATTTTAATTCGACAAAACGTTTTTTAACATTGATTTCCTTGTATGTTACCGTGCGTTTGGACCGCCGAAATTTATAAATTTAACTCATTTATTTAACTGCTCAAAACCGAATACCGTCATTGTTACGACTCGCAATACGCCATAACTGCTAAACCGAATAATTGGTCGTAGGTCTATGGGTTATTAATTACAATAATATTAAATTTATAATAACTCATCAACAATAATTATATCAGCCGAAGTTAAAATATTTTTATAAGGCCACTGACCGATAGAATCATACCGCTAAACGTGCATTCAACATTTACGTTATAGTTTTTCATAATTTTTTTTAATAATTATGTTTAGCTATAAAGACGGATTTTTCCATCGCTATCGGATGATATTTTTCAAATATTACATCATCATTTCAACGTTTTTACCCCCGTATTTAATTTGCGAACAATAACCTACGGTTTTAATTTTAAATCAAATGTATAATACGGGTATACACAATAATTGTCTAAGACAGCGTCTACCCAAAATTTACAATTCAATAATTTGTCCTAGACGTCTAATCTTAACATCACGAATTCGGTGTGTCAATGTCAACGGACGGACCCGGGGATTCGATTGTAGGTTCGATGGTGTTTTCGTGCGATTAAATTTGTACACGTCGCCGCCGTAATACCGTATTCAACCGTGCAATGTCAGGCGTTCAGTATAGGCCACCGTACGTGTTCAAGGCGCGCGGTCGTCTCTCGTTTCTGACGCGCATTATCGTCAGCAGCGGAACTGTCGGAGCGGTGCGCGGGGTTTCGCCTAACACGCGTTTCGTGTGAGACGCGTCCCGCCTGGTCGTGGTCGAACCCGTCATGGCCTACACAGGCATAATATACGGGGCGCCGAGATTTATATTTCGTCGTGCGGCTCGGTACACGACGCGTTTAGTATTTTGGCTCGTCGTTTCCCGCACGGGTCACCGGGTATAAACCGGATTGTCGAACTTGTGCGCTTCGGTTTTGAGAGAGAGAAATGTTACGCGAGTTAATTATCGTTAATAACCCACGTTTATTGACTGGACTAACTAATCGGTGTTTCCTCCAATGAACGTCCAAACGGAAAGTCCGACTTGGAACGTCAAATCGTTTACATTGTATTCGATATTCATTTTGAACTTATAACCATGCGCCTGGGGATCTCGGTAGTAGTTCTATGCGTTTTAAAACGCTGTAAAACGAAAACGCTGGACGACGCGTATGTGTTGTAACAATATGCGGGTAAGCGCTATCGGCATAGTGAAAAATGGTGTGTTAGTGTATTATTACTAGAGCGCGGATTTATATGCCTTAAAAACCTACCAAATATGCGTTAAAAAATCTTAAATATGCATTAATATATGCACTAAAATTTTTAAATATGCATGCATAAAAAAAAATATGCACCAAAAAATTACATGTATTTTCAATAAAATAATAATTAATTATTATTATAATAATTAATTTAAATGATTACATTCGTTCTAAAAATAACTTTTTTTAATTTCTTGATTCCTTGATTCTTGATTTCCTGGCTGTTTTTTGGAGTTTTAATCTATAAGAAAAAATCGGAATCAATAATATTAAAAATGTATCTCAAAAGAAATTTACTTAGGTACCTACCTAAATTTGAATTGCACTGTATGACAATCATTTTAGCAATATTTTCAAATAACATTGATCTACGTTTGTCAGTCAATAAATTTTTATACCTCGAAAATGACCGCTCCACATCTGTTGAAGTAATTGGTGCGTATTTATAAAATGTCATATCATTTGGGGATAAAACTTCGCCGAGTTCAATTGATTCACTTTCTCCATTTAAAATTTTTGATATTTTACTTAGTGTATCGAAGCCTTCGTTTTTTGATAGAATTTTTTTAAATTTTTCATAAACAGATTTACCCTTTTGTCCGTTACATTTTTGAAGAGATATTTTTGTGTTTTCAATCAAAGTGATAGCATCATTCAAAGGAACTCCCGATTTTTCTAGACATTTAATTGTTTCGGGTAAAAATCCAAAATTAGATTTTATATATATTAAATTCGCATCCAATGATTTGTCCGCTAAAACATCTTGAGCCATTTGTATAGAAATTGCATCATCTGGGTTTAACTGCTTGACAATACTACGAATTTGCTCTATGTTTTCACAATAGTATATAGCAGCGTTTAGCCATGTCCCCCAACGAGTAATGATCGGTTCTGGCGGTAAAGGCAGACCAGGTGCTTCATTTTTAAAAAAAGCAACGCGATAAGGAGATTTTAAAAAAATTTTTTTAACATTTGATATAACTTTGTCCACATTCGGAAAACATTTTCTCACTTCTTCAGCTGTAAGATGTAATCCATGAGCTAAACATGTAACATGGAGTATTTTAGAGTAAAATGCCTTGATTGCACCGGCTGCTTTTACCATATACGGCGCAGCATCACTCAAAAATAACAGTACAGAATCATGTTGTATACCTTCAGGCCACAATAAATTTAGAGATTTTTCAAATAGTTTTGAAATAGTGGAGTAATTTGCTTTGTCCAAAACTTCAGAATTTAATAACATCGTTGTACCTGGACCATCAGTTTCTAATGTTCCAATGATGACATTGGCGACATATCGCCCTTCAATATCTGTAGTTTCGTCAATTGACAACCACACCTTTTTTCCTTTGACTTTATTACGAATTTTATTCATTGTTTCAATATAGCAATCATTTAAATAATTTTTACGAATTGTCGATTCATCGGGTATTTTTTTGAGAGTATATTTTTCCAAAAATGATTTGAAATGTGTATCGTTAAGTTCATTTAATATTATCGGAATATTTGCCGAAACCAGTGCTTTGCATAAATCTACACAAAATGGATCTTTATTCAATACTGTATTAGTGAGTAAACTTTGAACATTTTGTTTTTTAGTCTGGCTTAAACTTACAGATTTTAGATGCTTTTCAGTTTTAATATGTTGTGTAATTGAATATCGTTTATCGTGGCCAACTTTTACTTCACATAATTTGCACAGTATTACTTGACCATCGGTTGAAAAAATATTCTCGCCAAATTCACGCACATAACTACGAAGACGACTCGATAAAGACGATTTTTCTTTCGGCATCTTGAAAAAATATAATACACGAAGACACGCACTACAACAGACACGAACACACGGTTGATACTAAATATTTTTACAGAATGAAATAATATTATTGGTCTGATACCAAAACCGATATTTTCTGAGTATTCGCATATATTATTTGATTATTTCACCGATAAAGATAATTAATCTAAGGGCCGAGAATCTACATACAATAAAATGAAATATGACACACCAGACCGATTAACGGGCATTTCCCACAAAATCTGAGAGCGATAAGATTTTCTTCGTAAAAGATATTTATTTATTAACTATGTGGTTTTCGGAAATATCCATGTGATTAATGTTATTGTTCTGACGTTTCGGAACCGTTGCAGATTCCATACTCGGAGTTTTGTAGTACACGTCTGACTGTCGCGACTACACTCTATTTATATATTATAATATATATATATATATATATATATATTTATTATATATATAGATATTTATTTTTTTTTTGTAACGGTAATTACTTCAAAAATGTTTAAAAATCAAATTAACACCAAAATATGCACTCTAAGATGAAATATGCAATTAAAATTGTTAAATAAGCTCTTAAAAATTAAAAATGTCAAAATATGCAAAATATGCACTAAAAAAATTTCATTGTTTAAATCGTTATGCCAAGAAACAAATTTCGTGCTCACTTAGCATATCATACAATAAACCAAAATACATATGCAATTGCATACAAATCCGCGCTCTAATTATTACTTATAAAATTTGTTTGAAATTTTAATTTTAAAACTAAATATTTTAGTGGATATTCATGTTCTAAAACCTATTTTAAGATGAGTGGTGGTCGGCCGTTCGGTACTAATTTATATGTATGCATGACAGTTTAATATTACACTTATTTTATATATAAAAAAAATTATATATATTATATTGATATACTACAGATTAAAATCTAAGATATAGTCGTGGTTGGTGGGTACTCCAAAGTTAACTTTGCCATTCCAATTTAAATTTAGCTCGGCGTCACTGCGTATACATACCGATTATTCGAATAATACGCATTTAAATTTAAGAGGTGAGATACTTAAATAGATATGAACAATTTATCTATTTGGAGACGCTTTATCAGAAATTTTCTAAGCGTAGTAGATTAGTATGTTTGTAATTCTTAAATATAGTTAAACTATTAATCGTAACGTACGATCAATTCTCAGGTCTTAAAAACTAAAATTACCAAAACAAACAAGTTCATGAAAAATCGGAACTTCCTAATTACCATACTATTGCAGTCGAAAACATGTTCCCAATAAATAATAATTTAGACCCTACTTAAAAAGGAGATAACAGTATTTTTTTAAAAAAAAGGTCAACCAATTCTAAACAGGTAGTTTAATTGTCTATATAATTGTGACCTTCATTTAAATTTGTACCTTATTTAATATTCGGTGATTAGTGGAACAGTGAAATATAAACCAAAAAATCGTATTAAAATTATATGAAGAAACGCCCTAAAAATGTCCAAAATTATCTCTAAAAAAAAAAAAAATACATACATTCTAACTTCTTACATTCGATCTATCTATCGTCAAAATATTAAGTATTAATTTACAAATTGGTACGCAGACAAAATATCCATTAAAATAATATGATCTACGATACAAAACAAAAACGAAAATAGAAATAATGCAAATTAAATGTTACGCACTATGAACTGTGTAAAGCAAACTTATTTATTGGTCGGGGAAAAGTAGTGTGTACGTTTTGGAGTGGTGTATCATCCAGGCGCGGATCCAAGGGGGGGGGGGCAAGGGGCGATCGCCCCCCCCCCCGTAGACTCTTGTTAAATTTTTTTATTAGTATCGTTTTATAATTCTAACTCTTATCTATGATATTATAGAAAGACAATTTAAATTGAAGTTGTAACTATGGGATTTTTCGGTGTATCGCAAACGATTTCCAATAAAACGTTTTGGAAAATATTTTATTAATCGATGCGCCAAATGAGGATTAAAGTTGTTTTGATTAAGATGCCCCCCCCCCCCGTAAATAAGTTCTGGATCCGCGCCTGGTATCATCGCCATTGTTGTCGTGTGCGATCGTTGCACACCCAGCGTGTGGGAACAGCCTGAGACCAACCACCGTACGAGTGCTGGTCATGTTGCACGTCGATAATTGTCCGTTGTCGTGTGCAACACGGACGGATGCTCTAAGACCAGAACCGACTGTCGGCAAATCGCGCGTGTCAAAATACGATATAACGGCTTTGCGGCCCCGTGTGGACATTGAAAATATAAACCCGGTTCGGTAATGGGTGACGACGTACCGAATGAATTGTCTTTCGAACGTTTTGTCGTTGACTGATACGAGACGTAGTTTGTTTATCCCGAAAGTATACGACAGTAAGATTTGAGTAAAGCCATTGAGTCCAACGTGAGGCACTTCTCTCTATGGCCGGCCGCCACATCGACGCGTCGACGATTGATACCAATATTGATATAATAGAAATCTACGAATAATTGGTGAAAATGCATACCTGCTCCCCTTCCCCCCCCAACCAATATGTTTCCGGTGCGATTTCATCGTGTATTTTTTCTGTTGTTGGCTGCCTACATAATTCGTAAACGTTAAATGTCGACTTTCAAATACATGTTTTTACGCCAAATTAAAAATTTTAAAATTGATAATAACGGGGCCCTAACCATACAAACGTCTTGGCCGGAATGCAACCCAACACTGAAATCGCTCCCAGTTGTGCCACTGATCGAAAATTATAATACGCTGACGTAATCTAGAAATTTGTGCATATTAAGTTTGATTGGTGACATTGTCAACATCCCCCCCCCACATTCCTTATATTCTTTATAGTCATTAGTCATATAGTAGACGACGATTTAAGGGCCGAAATTGTTTTATTATCGGTTAATTTTTTTTATTATTATTATTATTCTAAGTCGACATCTATTCGAAGTATTTCAAATGCTTGATATTATATGCATACAAGTATATAGTAATAATTTTCGGTCAAGTTTTACGTTTAATTATACGAAATAATTTGTACTATATAATAATCTACATACCTACAGACGTCTTTTACATTTTTCGATATGAAACACTTCTAAACGAACCATTTAGAAACTCATTTGTCCTCGTCTTATAATTAATAAGATAGTGTCCGTGGTAGTAACGTAGTACGATAGTGACAACGACGGCTGGTGTGATAATAACGTTATACGCGCGCTTTCTACGAAGCATGCTATGAATCCCCGACAGCCACAATGATGAACGGCGAATAGTCGATAGACAACCAAGTCGGAGACGGCAATAATAATTCGTTCAAGAGACGCCGCGACGTTCGTTGTTCCAGCCTATTCAACGCGGGGTAGATGAAACGCGTTGAAATCACGTGGCGCGCTCGCGACGGTTGTATTCGGTTTGTGTCCAAAGGGCGAGCAAATAACTCGCGTCGGTTTCGTTCAACGTTATCAATAACATTAACGTGACACGTAGTGTCGACTAACATCTACCAGGCAAATAACGTAAGTCGTATAGAAGCGTGCATCCGTCGTGTCAACATTTTTGACGACGGCGAGCTGACGGACCCATCCGATTTCACAACGACTGAGCCGCAAACGCATTGAAATATTCGCGTCGACGTAAAATGAAAACGCCCGACACGTTTTTCAACAATTATTTATCGTTGTTATCACTATTATTGTCGTCGTTATTATTATTATCATTACGTAACACGCGTTCGAGTTCCCGTTCGCCACGCGCGTACGGAACACAACGTGCACACGCGCCGCGTCGACTCGTTGCCTATACGCGCGTCCGTTCAAGGCCCGTTCCACGGCCGTACGATGTACGTGCGCATCATCAGATCCGTCCGGCGCGGTCTTGGGCGTGTCCGCGTCCAAACGCGCGCGCGTACCGCCCGATCGACAAACCCGCGTCGGCATGTCACGATTCCCGCGATCGACAAACCCGCGTCCAAACGCGCGCGCGTCCAGCCGATCGACATGCCCGCGTCCAAACGCGCGTACCGCCGATCGACAAACCCGCGTCGGCACGTCACGATTCCCGCGATCGACAAACCCGCGTCCAAACGCGCGCGCGTCCAGCCGATCGACATGCCCGCGTCCAAACGCGCGTACCGCCGATCGACAAACCCGCGTCGGCACGTCGCGATTCCCGCGACGTGATCACACTGTAACCGGCGTCGGTCGCCGGGACGCCGAGCGTTTTCCATTGTGTTCGTCTTTCGCTTTATCGCTGTCCCCCCCCTCCACCCCGCCGCCGCCCGTCGCCGCGCCGAGAAACGCACAACGAACGACGACCGCCGGCCATCTTATTGGAATACGGCGTCTACATCGTCTTCTCCGTTTGTCCCGTTCGTCTGCTCCGTTCGCCAGCGTTTTCTTTTCTCTTCTTTTTTTGTTATTTCACTCTGATTTTCACAGCGTTCCCGAATCCCGTCGATTCCATCGTTTCCGTCGCGTTCCGCGTACGTATTCAACGGTCGCGAACACCGTACGCGTTCTCCAGCATTCTCCGTCGGCCGTCCGCCATTCGCCACATCGCGTCGTCGTCCGCACCCGTTTGTTTGGCCGTCGGTCCTCTCTGACGCCCATCGTTTTTGTCTGCAAGCGCCGTCCGGTCGTCGGCGTCGTCTTCGCTGATTCTCGTCCCGTTCCGCGCGCTCTGCAAATCGCGTTTCGCGCGTGCCCGCCGACCGAATTACCGTCCGAACGCAACACGTACAGTCCATCATGGCCCCCAAGAGAACGACCAGAGCGAACTCCGTACTTCCCATGCTCGTGCACGTCAAGACCGGCCATATGATCACCATCCCCGATAACGGAGAGGTACGTTTTCGCGACGTTTTTTCAACGTCTGGAAATATAAGTACTTTTCCGCTCGTTTCTAATCAATTTTTTTTACGTGTCATTCACAGCTCACCTTCGGACGTTCAACTGATAATTTGTGGGTGGTCGATGGTCCGTTCATATCACATCATCACAGCGCGTTCAAATATATAGAGGGACAATATTTCATTGCTGACTTGGTGAGTATAGTTATTTTAATGAATTGATGTGGGTCGTTGGGTAAGGAGAGACGGGCAGCCAATATACTACACTCGTACGTAGTTGTACTACACTAGTAGTTGTCGACACAGTAGCCTCTCCATACAATATTGGCGATACGATGCCACAAACGTATCTGCGGTCGTATAGGTGTCGATTAACAATATGTCCAATAGTCCGTATGTGTTCGGCACCAAGTACGGCACGGTTCCTGTATAGCCGTGTTTTGGTTTCAACACATTTTTGGTGTATGCTTTTGAATTATTCCTAACCGGTTACATTGAACGATATTAGAGTCCGGTGTATTTTGAATACGTAACTCTTTTTTTTCTTATAAAAAATTACAGAATATTACAATGGCCAATGCTCAATGACAAGGGCATAGGTATCGATTTGATGATGGATCAGTTACATTTTGTTGATTATTGAATATAAATGCTTAACTACAAACTTCTTTACCAATACACTTGTTGTTTAGTAGATAATTTAATTGTGTGCGCATTCCAATCTTCTTCCAGCGACTAATTTATTCCTGGTTGCTCTGAAAGAGAACAATACAACAACAAAATAGTCGCAGGGTAGTTATCCGTCTGCTTTGATTATCTCTTATGCACGCCTATATAGTTTAGGAATGATCTGAAGTAACTCATATTATAATGTAGGCCTATTGAATTGATATAACAAGAAAAATTAAATTATAAAACTAAAAATATGCCTATGACTTTAAAGACAAAGGCAATACATAAACGTCTCAAAAATACAATTTCTAATTTGATTCTATATGGTGTCATAAACTTATCAAAAGACAATTGTGGGCAATTCTGAAATCGGATATTACTGCCTAAATATAATTATTATTCATATTTTTGAATAGCTATTCAACGTTTTTTGTTTTGTTTTGTTATATTTGTCTGAATATATAATTAATTGTTTTAAAATTATAATGTAAAATAAATATAAGTAAATTATCTAAAAAATATTTACCTATTTTAATAAATCTGTTACTATATCTTTTTGTAAAAATATAATTATATACAATTAACTAATTAGTTTGTGTTTTGAACATTCTATACATTACCTAACATACATAAGTATACTTAGAACTAAGATGATTTATTATATTTATTTAAATGGTGTTATTGGTTCTCCTGGTTGATGAACATGTAACATAGAAAATACACTTTCCTCATAATCATTATAGTTTTATTAATTTAAATATCAATATCAATTTCTACTGGTTATCAAAATTAAAAATGAAACATTATCATTTGTCTTTTGTCAATTTTTTATATTTTAATTAGAATTTAATTTTTATTAATATAATATTAAACACGCTTTAAAATTGTATTAAACATTACTAATTTAATTTATATAACTTTTTTAACTTTAAACATCTTTTTTTTAGTATTCAAGTGCTGGTACATTTTTAAATCATGAAAAACTGGACGGAGGAAGAAGGAACTTTAAAGTATTAAATCATGGAGATCTTATTAGCTTTGGTTGTGCTTTAAAAAGCGATTATATATACAAGTTCTGCTATCCTCCAAACAAAGACAAAAGGCATAGGTAAGTAAACATAATTGATTATATTGTGTTAGTTTAAGGTACATTAAAAAAATAATTAGTAAATTAGTGTCTTAAAATATTTTTAAAAATACCAATATATTTTATAATACTTAAATTTAAATTTTAAATATATATATATATATATATTTTTTTTTTGTCAAATATTGTTAGTGTAGTAAACTTTTATGGGGGATATAACATCTATTCACTAAATCCTATCTTTCGTTTTTTGGAATAACTGCCTAAAAAACACTTTAAAAATAATTTACATCAATTAATACAAATTATTAAGTATATAGTCCTTAATAGAATCCTACAAATAATGTTTCTATGGTGTAACATTATTATACAATTAAAACTAATATATTCATCAATTACTTAGTTTAATTATAATATGGACCCAAATAATTTTTTCTCAGATATGCATTATTTTGTAGAATGTCCTTTAATAACAAAAAAAAAAAAATTACAGTCATAATTTTTTATTATTTATTAAGTTTTCAAATTAAAGCTTTGTATTTATTATTTTGTTAATACTTTAATATAAACTATATGAGTAAAACAATTAAAACATAGTATAACATAGACACCTTATTACTTGTATCATGTTTTATTTTAAATATTTTTAATTAATGCTATTTATACTAATTTAATTTTTAATTCTAGATCTGACATGAAAAAACTTCAGAATGCTTCTTTAAAATTAAACTGCCAAAGACAAAGTTATAAGAAGACCTTAACTGTTCTTCATAGCAAAATATCAAGTGTAAGTTCATTGATTAAAATGTGATCTAATATTTATTATTATTTTTCCATTTAAAATAAAAATGTTTGTTTTAGTTTGATTTTATGTTAATATAGTATCACAGTGTTAATTTAAGGATCTTGGAAATAGTATCCTATATTGAATAGTCTGAGTAAGAAGTTTTGTTAAAAACTTAAATCTTATCAAGTCAAATTTAAAAACTCTATATTTTAATTTTATTTACTAAGCAAGTGTCTCTTGTTATTATTCTTTCAGTATATTGTCTAGAATTATTAATCATTAATATTTTTATTATTATAGCAAAAACTAAGACCAATTATTTATTAATTGCAACAAATAGTTGTATCTTAATTTTGCTACTCTAAGAATAAATACTGAAAAAAGTTGTCCATAAGCTTTCGTTTTTCTTTTGAAATAGGTTTTTGTCTATTTGTATTATTAATCCGGATTATTTATTTAGTTCTTGTTTTGTGAAAGTGAGAAACTAACAACACAATCAAAACTAGTAAGGAATAAAATATATAATTTTCAAGTTTTTAATGGAAGTTATAAGTATAACTATATAAACTAAATACTTCATATTATATATTTAGTGTACTAGATAAGTACATAAATTGTATTACAATGTACAACGAATCTAGACTAAACCCAATTTTAATTATTAAATTGTCATACTTCATCAATAAGCACACATATCTTTATCGATTTATGCAAGAGAGACTCAAGTGTCAGAATCATTGTTTTTATTGTATATAGTAGTGATATAGACATTGTTGAATTACAGATAAAAACTGAACATACTGAATTGAACAAGAGTGTAAGAGAGCAAATGGCTGCAATTGAAACACTCATTAATACAGCTCAATCACAGACAGTCGTTTTTGATAAAAAAGTATGTAAAATTAATTTAATGAGAAGAACTCTTAAAGGAGTAAATTTCAATTGGCATGTTTTCTGTTAAATAAAAACATCACGTACATTAAGTTAATTTGTATGTTTTTTTTTTTCAGAGGAAATCTGAGCTTGCAGATCAACTCTTTGATAAATTTGGTATTTATGCTACAAGAATTCACATAATTAGTATATTTTTATATTAAACTAATGACAATTATCTTTTTTTAGTTATTACTGATAACGTAAACAAATTAAAAAAGGATTTGATTTATGTCGTGGAAAGTGAATTTCAGTGTAATATTTGCAGTGATGCAATGATTAAGGTAAATTATATATATATATATATACCCATGTATTCTTAAAATTAATGTTTAAAATTGTTTTTTATAAGGTTCGTGTGTCTAATTGTCATCACTCATTTTGCGAGAAGTGCTTCTTAATGTGGATGCGTAAAGATATACATTGTCCAATTTGTCGTACTGTGATTCAATATAGTACTAACTGTATTGCCATAGACAATTTCCTTGGAAGTTTTTACGAGTTAATCGGCGGTAACCCTAAAAAAATACGCGATGAGATCGTTGATAATAGTATGAATATCTTTTAATTAATAATTTTATATTTTGTTTTTAATTCCAGAAAGGAAATAATGTAAAGTTTTCATATATGATTATAAATATTTTATGTTTTTTGTTTTAGCAGTCAAAACTCCTGGCTCCCGAAAAAAACAGGTTAATTCAACTGCTACACGTTTGATGTTAGCAAACGCTCGTGGAAATAATCATGCGATAGTGGATTTGACTAGCACGAGTAAATAATAGACAATGCAAATTGTCCTACATATCAAGTTGAAAAATAACTGGAAGGGAGAAATGAATGTTACATAGATAAAAAAATACATAAAGTTCCGAATTCATATAACAATTTAAAATCAGTATTTAAGTTCAGTTTAGATATTTTATTTAGTTTAAAAAAAACATATTGCATTTACTAAAAATTTTAATATTTATAACTATTTTTAAAATACAATTTTTATCATTAAAATAATAATATTATTCGAATTATTAATCAAAAAAGTATTCACTTATTTTTGATTAAACTAAAAATGAGACTTTTTTAGTAAATATTAGTTTTTAATAATTACCGAATTACAATTTTAAAGATAATTTTAAAAGTTATTAATTTTAATCAGAAGTTTTTGGTGATGATAACAAACATTTATATTTTAAAATTGTATAGATAATGTAAATTTTTTCCTGTATAAAGCTCCGAAATAATGGGGAGAAAATGTTATAATAATACAATAATAGATAGAATTCCAAGTTTATATAAATATTTTATTCAGTTGAAAATAATTGCATTTACTAAAAAATTTAATGTATAATTTGTATATTATATAAATATATATCTTGAATTGTTTTTAAAATACAATTTTTATCATTGAAATAATTATTCGAATTATTAATCATAAAAAAAAGTGCACTTATTAAACTAAAACTGAGCGTTTTTAGTAAATACTTAGTATTTAATAATTACCAAATTACAATTTTTAAGATAATTATAAAAGTTATTAATTTTAAATAAGAGTTTTTGGTGGTAGTAAAAAATATTTATATTTTGAAGTGCTATATAGATAATGCAATTTTTTTTATTGTATCAAGCTCAGAAATAATGGGGAGAAAAATGTAATAATGAGAAAAATAATACAATAATAGGTGGAGATCCAAGTTTATATAAATATTTTATTCAGTTGAAAAAAATTGCATTTACTAAGAATTTTAATATATAAATAAAATACCTTAAACTTTTTACAAAATACAATTTTTATCATTAAAATATTTATACGAATTAATAACCATAAAAAAGTGCACTTATTAAACTAAAACTTTTTAGTAGATATTTAGTATTTAATTTTTTTTTTATTTTTGAGTAATTATAAAAATTATTAATTTTATTTTTATGTGTAATATTTGGTGATGATGATACGTATTTATATTCTGAAGTTTCTTAAATAATGCGAATCGTTTTATGTTGTGTATTGAGTCCAAAAATGGAAAAAACAATGAGTGTTAACTATACAGTCTTATATGCAGGTCAGGTAATGTCAAAATCAAAACGATTATGTTGATGTATGAAATTGTCAAAATGGCTGTTAGCGCCATCTATTATCTTCATATTCCACAATAAGGTTTTAAAGTTAAATTTCATATAATTTCATCAAGACTTTTTTTTTTTTTCGGTATAATACTTGTTTTTGTAGTTACATTTCGATTTTGATTATGTATATTATTCATTGTTAAAATGAAAACCATGCATACAAATTAAATCAGCCGAATTTCCATGTTTCTCGTTTTCATTCGAACGTTTAATTGTCCACCAGCGTTGGAGATGGTCGCTCGCGCGCATCCGTTTACCGCACCACACGTTTACTATACATAACGACCATGCGCTTCGCGTAAATATCGAACGTGTTAGCGTACGGAGCAAACACGATATTGACGGTATGTCCCCTCTCACCATCCCCCCAATTTAGTGGGAACGATTATTGGACAAATCACGGTTTATAGGTTATTACCCGATTCTAGTTACTATTTGGATACTCACAGCGTCGAAATTAGCTCCGTCCGACGTCGCGGCCGCGGAACGATGATGCCTCCAAGTTTGGCGATCGGGCGTTTCCATTCCGTTTCGAATAACTCCGACGTCGTCTTTTGTTGGAATCGTCGCAGTGGACGCGACCGACGTTCTGGCCGTACGGCGGCACCGTTACACTGTGCAACTTTCTCTCCACTCTTTTGTCCCCCGCCCCGCGAATGTGTGTGTGTGTGTGTGTGTGGGTGGGTAGAACAAAGGAGTTCCGCCGTCCTATCAAATGACTGCGATCGATGTTATCATGGCCATAATATCACAATGACTTGCGCAATTCGTTTTCGTGACACTTTTTACTAGATCGCGCTACGCGCGCACACCGCGGATCGTTGCCATTCTTACACGAGGATAATGACCCCGACCTGAATAAGACTGTACGGACGAAATACACGCGTAAAACACAATACACGGGACTTCAACGTCCATGCGAATATTCAACTTTACTTTTTCGGATATACAATTTTTAAAAAAAAAAAATGTTTTTAAAACGGGTTTTAGTGTCGGTAATACATTTCAAAACAATTATACTTTACGCTATTCGCGAAACGATAGTTAACAATAATTTAATATTGTTTATTCAAAGCCAAAAACAAAAACATTCAACTTCAATTTTAGGATATGATAATCAAAAACTAATGATAATATTTGTAAATCTGGTTTTCGGTAATGATAATACATTTCAATATAATTCTATTTTACACTATTCACGAAACGATATTAATAAGTAAATATTTAACAATAATTTAATATTGTTTATTCAAAGCCAAAAACAAAAACATTCAACTTCAATTTTAGGATATGATAATCAAAAACTAATGATAATATTTGTAAATCTGGTTTTCGGTAATGATAATACATTTCAATATAATTCTATTTTACACTATTCACGAAACGATATTAATAAGTAAATATTTAACAATAATTTAATATTGTTTATTCAAAGCCAAACGAAACGATCTTAATAAGTAAATATTTAACAATAATTTAATATTGTTTATTCAAAGCCTAATAAAACAAAAAATAATATCCAACTTTATGTTTAGGATATAATAATATTTTTAATTGGGGTTATTAGTGTTAGTAATATATAATTTTATTTTATGCTATTCATGAAATGATATTAATAAGTAAATATTTAACAATAATTTAGTATTGGTTTTCAAAGCCTAAAAAAAAATACAAAAAACAAAACACCAAAAAAATATTCAAATATATTTTTAGTATATATATAATAATAATAATAATAATATTTTTAATTGGGGTTATTAGTCTTGGTAGTATATAATTATATTTTATGATTTTAATAAGTAAATATTTAGTATTGGTTTTCAAAGCCTAAAAAAAAAATACAAAAAAACAAAAGACCAAAAAAAATCTTCAACTTTATTTTTAAGATATATATTAATCAAAACATAATAATAATCATATTTTTAATTTGAGTTTTTAGTGTTGGTAATACATATTCGTACTATTATATTTTTATACTATTCGCGTAACGATATTAGTAAGTTTATACAACGTAATTAATTAACTGAAGGGTTGCATGTATATCCCATTTTACAATAATAATCTAAACAGCGATGGTTGTTGTATAGCAGCTACATGGTTATATCATGTACAACGGTGTGCTCGACAACGAAGTTTCTGTTCGTGTTTTACCCAATTGATTTTCAAATTAAATAAACCACAATATTTACAGACACGCAATAAATTATTATTTTCAACCGACACTGTCTTTAGGATAGCGCTTAGTGCAATGATTTTGTAATAGATTTCACGTTAAGCCGTAAGGCGAAAATTGAAATGCTCGTGCAAAGTTTCTTTGGTGTGAGAAATCTGACGCGTTATTGTACTGACGGAAAAAAAATTTTGTTTACTGCTCTTGAAATTTACTGATTACACATATTTAAACCTTGTTTTGAGTTGTACAATGAGATGTATTGTAACAAAACTGTAAAAAACTTTGTTCCCACAATAAAATGTATTCATGAATGTATGTGTAAAACAATCAATAAATGTAAAGGAGGACATTTGTAAACCGATCAATTGATTTCACCGTACTCTTGTTTACTTCAAAATCACGATTAACAATCGTGTTTACAACTTAAATCACTGTGAAGTTAATTAATTGGGTGTCAACGTAATTCATAACTGTATCTTATTATTTTGAATTTATATAAAATATACTTGCGATTTATCTTATAATTTATTGTTATTAATATTATATACACACACACACACACCTTCCACATTTCGAATTGCGAATCGACGTTCTAACTGAATTATATCCTTCTTGCTTAGTTTTAGTCACGCGAAAAAAACCAATCCACTAAAAATAATAATGTGTATAATTAAATTATGCATTATTATTATTTATTACAGGAAACTAGTTGTTACTTTCTTAAATATTTATCAAATACTCTAAGCATATTTTCTTTATATATATATTATTTTTATAAGAGTATTACAATTTTTTAATTTATTTATAATGGCCTGCCAAGCCAATGTTCAAATAGTAAAAAAAACTGGGATATCTTAATTTAAATTTAATGAACACTAATGCCAATATTTACTTGAACCAAACTTGCAAGAAATTGAAACTGATACCAAACTACATAAATGTTCAAATTAAAAATAAAATTGATGCTGCAGTCAAAGCAAAAAGCTAAGCATAGATGATTTGATTAAATTCAGAAATAACATTTTTATATAGTTAGAA
Source organism: Schlechtendalia chinensis (assembly GCA_019022885.1). NCBI lineage: Eukaryota > Metazoa > Arthropoda > Insecta > Hemiptera > Aphididae > Schlechtendalia > Schlechtendalia chinensis. Next base: position 1,724,173 of record CM032350.1, on the reverse strand, counting down.
ACAATTAATTTATGATGAAATTAGTAAAATAGAATTCTATTCTGTCTCATAGTTATACAAATTCACATTTAACTTTATTATAAAATGATATGAAAAACATACAATAAAAATAAATAATAAAATTGACAATTTGAAAAATAAACTACAAAACAATTTTCCTCATACACATACCTTTCAACCTCGTATAACTAACTTAAAAAATATCAGTATTAATAAAAGTAAAATACATTTTTTAAATAAAGCTAATAAATTTAATTTATTTAATGCATTAAATTTTAATGGTGTTTGAGTAGAATTAATTCAATGTGAATCTATAATAGATTATGCTCAGTTTAATAACAATAGTTATACACGCCATAACTTAATAAATGATACTAATAAACATTTTATAAATAATAAAAATAAAATAATTTAACAATAACACAAAATAAAATTATTAACAGTATTTCAAATAAACTTGGAGCAAATAATGCAATAATTGTACAAACAGATAAATCAAATGCAATTGTTTTGGCCTATAACAATATAATACGATATCCATAACAAACCATCAAAATTTATAAAAAATAATAATATTCAACTTTCATCATATAACCCTACTTCATATTTACAATAAACAAATAAATAAATTGATCAAAAACTCTGTCGAAATAATTTCTAATGATCAAAAATAATTATTATTAAAAATTGACACGAATAAACTGCTCCAAAATTACATTCTTTATTAAATTACATAAAGAAAGTTATCCTATGCGACCTCTTATAAATTTTAGAACAGCTCTTTCGTATAGTTTAGCTAAATATTTAAATACATGTATTAAACGTAAATTAATTACTACCACAGATAATTCAATAAAAAATACATATGATTTTATAGAAAAAATTAACAAAGTCAATATTATACCAGGATATAAAATAATTTCTTTAGATGTAAAAATCCTTTATAAATACTTCTATTCCAAAACTCGATGCATTACATATACTCAAAGATAAATTTTCGTATAACAGTAGCTTTAATAATAAAGAAATTAATGAAATTATTCATTCCGTTAATATTATATTATTATTTAAGTGCGATTCATTGTGAATTATACATGCAAAGTTATGAATCAATAAACATATTAAACTACAACGTATATAAGCAATACATAAATGTCTATTTTAGACATGTCGATGACACTTTTATTACATTCAAAGGTACAAATAGACAGGCAGAAGTTATGGTATACAATTTAAACAAAGTTAATACAAACATCCAATTTACACTTGAATCACAAATAGATAATAAAATAAACTTCTTAGATCTTACAATAAATGTCTCTAACAATAAATGTAATTTCAATATATATATATATTTAGAAATCTCACTCAAGCTGATACGGTTATTCTGAATGATTCTAACCATTGATTTTCACAAAAATTTGATTATTTTAACTCTATTTTATATGGACACGAACGTATCGCCTAAAACAAATCTAACTATAATAATGAATTCAATACAATTTATGATGTAGGAATTAAAAATATTTTGATATAAATACTATAAAGAAAATTCACAAAAAAATTTAAATAAAACTACAAAATTAAATTAACACTCTACCTAATAATACGATTAATTATTGTCCAATGAAACGCCATAACTTCTTATCAAGTATATTATATTATAAAATGTCCAGATTAGCGAGACTCCGCCGTATACAGTAATAACCTTGTATTAAAGTTTCAAGTTTTCAAAACAATAATTATGAAAATAATTTAAAAAAAAAAAACACCACACGCCTCTCGGTGGCTACCTAGTATAAAGACATACTAAAATAATGGCCATTCTTCATCGCGATAATTATACGACTGTAAATAGATTATAACTAGAGACCGGATTTTCATGCAGTAAAAATCAAAAAAATGTGCAGTTAATAACTTAAAAATTGCAAAAACATGCAGTTAAGTGCCTAAATCGTGCAAAAATGTATTTTTTGCCTAAAATCACTTAATACTTACCAACATTTTGTAAACATTCAAAGTACATTGATTTAAACCCTTAAACTATACTTTATTTATCCAGTCTTTTACACTATTACAGGATTAGCAAAAAACTAATGAGTAATTAATAATTAAAAGATTGATAAAAATATATACATATATAAAAAAAAACCATACCAACAGAGTTAAGCTATTTAATTTTAATTTTAACTATTATACATATATAAAAAATTTATTCTTTTATTGAGTTAAAATTTACAATGTTATTCATTTCAAAATTGTTTGCAGAAAAATTGTGCCTTCTATCACTCAATATGTCTTTTAATTTCTCTAGCATTTCAAGTCCTCTAGCATCAGTGGTCTCATCGACCATGACGTATATATAATGTTCTCCAATTTTTTGGCGAATTTTAACCATAGTCGAGTCGAAACAAACTTGCAGATACTTTTTCCTGAGTGTACTCTCGTCAGGTATACTTTTATTGGTATATTTGTGTAAAAAGGATCTAAACGGTAGGGACTGCAGTTTGAAAAATGGTATATTTGCTCCTACTAAAGCCTGGCACAAATCAATATAAAATTGGTTTTGGCTGCTTGATGTTTAAAAAGAATCTGTAATTTGCTGTTGTAACGGTTTGTTTTTTTTAGTTTTAATTGATTCTCGTGAATATCCAACGAAAAAATATTAATAATAATTGATGCCTAATTCTTAAATAAAAATATTGTTTCTTACCTGTGTTACAATGAGCATCAATTTGAGATTTCCTTTCATCTCCGACTGTTTTTTCACAAGAAGCGCAGAAGACGGATTTCCCATCAAATTTCAACTCTGGGTAATTTGATATCCAGGTTTTAATTTTTGACGACAGACTTAACCCAATTTTTGGCATTTTAAAAATTTGCTTATACTTCTTTACGTAAATTATTCGTAATGTAACTATCACGACACTAACCGATTCAAGAACCACTCAATCAAACACAAAGTCAGACGGAATACTAAAGTGCTAATGGCCGGGGATTCCAAATTATTATTTAATTAGTAGTTGCAGTCATTTATTTTTACCAAGAAACACTAATAAATTGATGATGTTATTCTAAGAATATTAGCAGCTTGTGTTCGCTTTTTCCTTTTGTATAGTTGAAAACTGAAATAAACAAATATTTATATACATACCTGTATGTAGGTAATATAATTGTATATACCTACCTGGCTACCTATATATATATATATATATTATCTAGTTTAATTTTAAAAATGCAGAATATGCAATTTCATGCAACGAAAATCAAAATCGTGCGATTTAGAATAAAAAGTGCAAAACGTGCAATTTCGTGCAAAATAAAACTACATTTAAAATAATCTACTTCTCATGATTCGGATTTGTTTTTATATGTTTTAAAGCAAAGGAAAAAACGTTGCGATTGCACGAGAATCCGGTCTCTGATTATAACAATATGTAACAACCGTTGTTATCCGAATTCGCGATTGAATACGATTTTAAATTGTTTACAGTCGTCACTGGGCGATTGAAATAATGTCAACGAATCGGATGTGTTTTATATATATTGTATGTATATATACATTCGAAGTAAATCTTTAGCGGTTTTTTTCTTTCCCCCCAAAGGTTTTATCGAAAGAATTTTCAATTTGACGCGTGTTATTCACATACGTTAGTCAATTTCACTAAGACCTGACAAAAAGTCTCGCGTATCGCGTTGTTCCCGAAGCCGCCGGGTCCACGCGGAATCGCGAACCGGACCTAGAGAGCATTACTCGCGTGCAAACACGTCTCCGCGACTGCTTGACGTTGCGCTGCCGATAGTCGACGCGTTTGCGGTCGATACCACGTGGCCGAACGGGAAAGTGCAAAAGTTGCGCGTGGACGGACCATCGATCTTTTCGAGAGGAATAAACGCGTGCGGCCAGGAAGACGTCGTTGGAAGATCAACTGTGTACCCGGGGACACACAGACACTCGTTGGGAATGGATCCGGATCGGTGGCGGCTGACGGGTTTGCAACAAAGTAGCGCGCGTCCGAGTCGAACGTTACGTATATTTTCCATATACAAATGGATTATATACAATAGTCACGCTACGATAGCAAGGCGAACACGGCGGTGAACATGAAACGGAAACACGTCTCGGTCCGATAATCGGAATGTCCGTAAACGTTTGGCTGATAAAAAAACGTATATCGGTTATATTATGAGGCCGGTCGCGTGTTTAAAATCGTGTTTTTACACCGTACAACGGTGCACGGCGGTATCATATCACGAATTTTTTGTGTATCAAAATTAAAATTTCAAAAATATACTGCGAACTCGACAGTGTCGTCACGGCTTTCGATTTTCTTTCTCGAGTTCGGGTAGGTAGTGCGCGTGCGCTCGTGCACATACATACGATCCGAATACATGACGCCCACGCGTGAACCCAGGTGTTCGCAATACCGAGGACGTGTGAGTTTACGCCAAAATAGAAAGCCAAAGACTATTCGTCCGGGCTCTTATGGACAAGCGATTTTCGGCGGTCGACCGTTCGGAAAAACCAAACAAAAAAAAACCACGTAAAAACCACCAGAAAACCACGAGTTGTAATGTACGTTCACGGTACGGACGGGACGCGCGCCGCCGGCTCGTACTCGACCGACCCGACGCGGCGGCACACGTCCAGCACGGCGGCCCGCAGCAGCCGGCCCGCCGCGGCCACGTGCTCGCGGTTGGCCGGCGTGACGGCGGCCGTGCACACGGCCACCCGGTGCGTGCCGTCGCCGCGCCGCGCGGTCACCGCGACCCCGCGCACGTGCTCGGCGGCCAGCCCGCGGAAACCGTCCGCCACCGACATGTACAGCAGCCCGGACCACACCAGGTTCAGCTCGTTGCCGTTGTCGTCCGGCCGGTCGTCCAGCAGCACGTTCCACGAGCCGCCGGCGTTCGCGCGGTCGCGGCGCGCGGGCCGCGCGCCCCGCCGGAAGAAGTAGTAGCCCGCGCCCGCCGGCAGCGCGGACGGCAGCTTGGCCGCGGCGTACGCCCGGACGAACTCGCCCGCGGTCGACACGTCGAACAGCGCGCGCGCGGACCGCGACGCCCGCCGCCGGTACCACAACGTCCAGCTGGACGACAACCGCGCGTCGGCCATTGTCGGTCCGCGTCCCCGGGCGGCTGACGGATGACGGCGCCGGACGGACGCGAAGTCTGGTGAAAAGAAACGACCGGCGAACGGATTCGGCCGTCGTATAGAGTATAGACGATTATAGGTCGCTATGGTTACGCCGCGGCGGCCGTCCGGATGGAATTTTCGTACCGCCGGCCGGTAAACGTTTTTGGATACACGATCTTTCGGTCTCCGGGACGACAATTCTCGACGGACCCGTGACAGTCGTGCCGCGTGTCGTGCGTGATGTCGACCAACAATCGTCGAAAGAAACTAGTAGTTCGGCCGACGATGACGTTTACCGACGACCCCGAGACGACGTTTGACGTTCCCCTGTCGGCGTCCCAAACACGCATGCTGATTAAATGGCAGACCTCCGCGACACACGGCTAACCGGCCGGCGTTCGACACGCGTTTTCGTGCCACCGAAATACGCCAGTACGTAAAACGCGGTGGAAAAACGGTTTTGAAATTAGACGAGGGGATGTTGAAATGAACGAATCCAAACCCGTCCACTGCGCCTTCACTATTCGTAAGGGCACGTGCCCCCGACACTCTTCCTCGACAACCGACCACTCCCTTCCGGCCAACGAAATCCGACTACTCAACGGTCCGCTCCGACTTCTTCACCCATACTTACATGTAATCTACAAAACTCCTACTTCACAAACAATTTTTAAGACCCGTGTGGACCTACGGTATCCAACTCTGGCTCAGAGCACCATCCATTCTGACCTCAGAATACCCTTAATAACCGAAATAGCCAAACTCCATTACAAACGTTTTGATAATCGCCACCGAAATCTTCTGATCACTGAACTTTCTTCTCTCGCCATTCCTGACCACCCTACTAAAAGATTAGTGGTGTCGTGACCATTTTTTTAAATATATTCGTGTCGTAGTTCCTCCAGTGGGAGGCCTCTACAATCCGTGATTTCTGTCGCTTTCATATGTTACCGTCTATCATACTCAGTGTTCCGATGCGTGACGGACTGTACGAATAAAATAATAAAAAATTATTTTCATTCGATAATTATTGCTATTAGTCTATGATTAGCTAATAAAATAATTTCAAATAAATCAAACAACTTATAACTGGGTATCTTAAACGAATGACCACCATATGTATTCCGTGTTTTTCTCCCGCGAAGCTGTGACCCGTGAATCTGTTTAATATTTATTTGAAATACTGACAAAGATCGTTAACGGTCAACTCGAAAGACATCAATATCGTCGGGTCTTGGTAAATATCACGTGGCCGAACTGCTTGTTTTTGGCATATCAACGATTCGCGGACCAAATGAAAAGCGACGTTACGACATGACGATAACCTGACTGACGCAACGTGATTAGGTCACGGTGTTCACGAAAGTTGGTTGTCTTGGTTCAAAACGATAAATAAAATCGGTATTAGTTGACCGACACAAACGGTGTAGAACAAAATACAATTAATACGTTTGTCGAGAAAACCACTGTTCCGTAATCGAGTACAGTTACGTTTATTTCGATTGCTATTTGGTGTAGACAAAATTTAATTTTTGAATATTTTACTCGACGAAATAATGGTTTACACCATTTTACATTTTTGAACGTTCGTTTTTTTAATATGCAACAAATTTTAAATTCTGCACGAAACACGCACAAATATGTAATGACACCATTGAATATGCAGTGATGTGGACGCAAAACATGTTTCCATTAGTTTCAAACTATTATGGTCCGTAAGGATCAGTGAAAGAAAATCCAAAAATGTGAAAAGGAAAAAATATACAATTGCATAGAAATCTGCGCTCCGGTCATAACTATTGTACGTTTTATTACACCGAGACTGTTCGACAAACAGAGAAAACAACAACAACAACATCAAATGGTTTAGGTAAGGTTATTATTATTATTTTTTTTTTTTTGAAGATTTAAGAAAATTCGAAACTTTTCCTATCGTACTAACCGTACACTGACTATGTAATATTTTTGTCGACAAGTGCTCGCCACATTATTATTATTATTATTATTATTACTATACAATTATATTTACGTACGAAGCACACATTGTAATGTAATGACGCTCGCGCGATCTAGTGTTCAGTTCGACGTTGAACCGCGACGGACGTTATATCGCCAGAGGTCTCAGATGCATTGTATCTACACATTGCGCGTATATTGATCTATAGCAATGGCACGTCGAACGAGAAAATGTTTCGTTTTCCGATCATTTTGTTCGAACCTATTATCTGGCCATACGACGAGACGCCACTTTTAAATTTGTCGATGATAAGATCGATTTACAGTTTTAGCGATTAAGCCACCTGTCACGAGAGAGACGAGACATTGGAATTATTTAGCGAACGCGTTTAAAGTTCGCCAAATTTATGCCAAAACAATTGTGTACTCAAATTATTATATAATACTTTTGGTTTTGTTGTTAGTTTTCCATATTTATCCTATTAGATAAACGAAGAATTCGTGAGTATCAAACGAAATATTGAATATTTTACGGATTGAAAAATTCTCATGCTCAACTATTTCCGAATGACAATATTGTTCAGACCACTAATACTGTCAAGTGCCCAAGTCCCAGTGACCATTAAAATGTATTTATTTGTATGCTTTTTTTTTTTTTAATGAAATACTTGACGAAGTATTCAAATAAAGTACATTTTTTAAAACGGTTGTAAAATGTTAAAAACGCTGACTGTTTCCAATCGGTTTCGTGTTTCATAAATCAAAATGTTCAGCGTAAAAATATAAGTAATAGATATCGACATTTATTTTTTTTTTTTTTAGTAATTTAGTCATTTAGACGGTAACGTTTAATGAACTATTTAATTTCATTGATAAATATAGTCGATTTGTTATGATTCGGTTTATACGAATAACTATTATATAATTATATTGTGCAGTAAGGTTTTTCGATCGATTAATATTCTAAATTATATGATAATCATCATTGTGATGTAATTGTGTTTAGAAGATCATTAATTGATTAGTGTTGATTTTTATATTGGGTGTAAACTCATCAGTGTAATTTGCCCGACTTAATGATGACTCTTTATGATGCAACGAACCGAACGTGCATAATAATAATATTGTACGGACGTGAACGAAATAGACGAATAAATGTAGATTAAAAACCCGTCAGTTCAATTTTCTCGTATTAAAAACAATCATCACGAAATATCAAAATAACTAAACGAAATTAAGATTGTGTACCAGCGAATACCTAAACATTTTCTTTCCGTATTTTTAATCAAAACAGTATGTCACGTGTGAAGGGACGTGCGTGTGATTACTGAACAGATTTTAATCTTTCGTGTTTTTTTTTTTTAGAGTCAATACGTCGTCTAAACGTTCTGTATTTGCATTGTAAAAAGTTATGGCACGGTTGCATAGTGTAATATTTTTCTACGTCTTCAATAGAAAAATCTCGAATCGCGCGTATACGCGACAAGCATTCTGTGCCAATGCAAAACTTCAATAAATACAATAATAAATTATTCAAAACGTAAAAATATGTAAATACGTAAATTACTCCTCGTGTCGAAAAAAAAATGTATATATACACGTGTGATTTCATAATATTCATGACACTGCGTAAAACTATGGAACGTTGTTGCGGTATGCTGTAATTATCCAATTATCAATTATCGATTATTTATAGTAGCTGCGACATCGACTTTTTATTATGTTGTTTTTACGATATTACGTTACTGTTGTTGGTAATGTGTACAATGTTTATCGGCACACGTAACATGAATACAATAATGTGTCGGTGGGTTTTCGAAACGAATATTCAAACGTATTTAAAAAAAACAAAAAAACCGGACGTTTTATTTGCGGAAAACCAAATCAATAATAATAGATAATCGACATTAAAATGCGGTCGAGATCGAAAAATGAAAATTACGCGTTGCGTGCCCACGACAGTTGGTTTTGGTTTTTTTTTTCGCGGAAAATAACCTAATAACATGTGTGTACGTATATATATATCGTATATCGTATAAAATTGTCCGTCGAAACGTATAACGTATGATGATAAATATCAAATATAACGCGATGGAGCTAACTCTCCGACATCCGTCGATACACCCACGCGCGCACCACGTCGTATTGCGTTCGTTTCACGTTCCGTTCGGTCGGCGCATCGCGTTTTCAACGTACCTTGTAAAACGTATCTTGTCGTCGTTTTCGTTTCGTTTCGTTTCGTTTTGTCCGTCAGCCGTCGCCAGAAACGAACGTCACGATCGCGCGTGATTCTTTTACAGTAACACTCCGTACTCCGGGATTTGGCGCGCTATTTTTTTCGGTTCTTTTGTCCGTGCAAAATACCAAACGTTCGACACGCGGGTTCTACGACACGCGTTTTTTCCAATTCGATCTGAAACGATACGACTCGGTTTTGCGTCTCCGCGAATATTTACTCGGATGGTTATATACATATATATATGTATGTATGTATGAAATTGTAATTCAATTAGTCAGTGGTCCTGGACAAATCCTCGTGAAACCCGAATGTGTACAAACGAATGTGTACGTTGTGCACCTCCAGGACACTATACACGTATATACGTACTGAAACGCGATTATTATAAATTGTTTTGCTAATTAGTATTGTTACCTTTATTTTTTAATCCGACTCGTTGTTGAAATCTCAATTGAAAAATTGTTCAACACCTGACAGAGACTCGGAACAATTTAAGATAATATGAAATTATGTGCCGAAGCGAAACGTTTAAACACTATCTCGCACAGTCAGACAATCACGTGCACGAGTTGATCTTAAACGAAATCAATATACATACAGGTGGCCTATTATACTCGCTTTATAGGTCGACGTCGTTTACACATTATTACATTGAAATATTATTATTATCAGACATTGGGTATTCAAATCGTTTTGAACTGGTTTTTTTTTTCATTTTAAGTATTTGAAAAGTAGAGTACACGTTTTATGATTTCCAAGATGAGATTCACGATAAGACGTGTACGTAAGTGACGAATTCAAAATAAATTAATAGCAATTCTACATAGAAATATACTATATACATTGGGAGTTGTCTCATTGTTATATTATTATAATTTTGTGACTACTATTTATTTTTGAAATTTTTTCAACTATATTATGCATATCATGGTTTTTTAAAAAATATTCTCTCAGAAAACCTCACGTCTTTCTCCTCGGCACAAATCATTGTTCCAATATTAATTACAAAATATTCAAATGACACATTATAAATCTTTACTTCTGAAAAACGATTCTCAATATAGTTCAGTCCGTATAGCTGTATACAAAATGCCAATATTAACTTCATACTACACATTTTCTTAAAACCCAAAATTATACATTTTATAAATTGTTAAATGATGAGTAAAAAAAAACTTTTACAAGATTGATTTTGATTTAGGAAAAAATTCCGAATTTTATAAAACACATAGTTAAAAATATTCGACAATTTTTGTCGAGTGCCTATTAGTCATTGTATTTATTCATTTATTTACAGTGCGGAACTAGTCTTCCCTCCCCTCAATAAAAAAAAAATATTTTTTTTGTAATAACAAATTACAGCGATTTCACATAAACTACACATATTACTGTGTAATTTAAATGGTAAAACTTGACTAATCTGATGTACCAATACATATGAGATCACTTTTTATTTAATCTAAAAACGTCATATCTTTTACGTCATACTAACATATAACTGCTGATTGCTTTTGTTCATTATAAATTCAACAAAAATATATTTCAACCATTCAAAACCTAAAAAAAAAAGTTAATTTATGTATATTTAATAACTATGATATATTGAACGAGTAAAAATGACAAATAGTCTACAAAATCTATTGTCTACTTTTATCGATTATTACTAAAACCATTTTTAGATCATCTCACAAACAGTACTGCATAACACTATTATTATGATTTATGTCGGAAATAAACACCCAAATCCTCGTATATTTATACGAGGATTTAATTTATATGTTCATTAAAATGTTGGTTTTTACTATTTTCAATGCATTATGTTAAATAAAAAAATATATTATACGTTATTAATTTATTATCTATTGGCTGAGGATCTGTCAGATACTTGCGTGACGCTTTTTTTTCAACACTTAATGACGTTATCAATTGGCATCATTATGTCGTGTAATTTGTACTTGTCTCTTGATACGTCAATATATTTACTTGTGTAAATAAATTTTGGATTATGAACATGTACTCCACAGTGTTCTAGTTTATAACCGTAAAACGTTTTTATGATCCGAAATATCTACTCGATGTGTAGCGGGTGTAGACTTAACGTATAATTATTTTAGTTCTAAATACTTTATATTAATACTAATATTTTCTGTTTTAAGATCTTTAAAATTTTAATAATGTTAACGCGTAACCTTCCAATCTCATAGATAAGTTTTTTTTACGTTAAAAACCTAGTATACAACTATTTTTCTCGGAAATAACTGAGAGATATTTTTAAAAAACCACCTGTTTAAAATACAATCGCTATTCGATTAGCGATCGTCAAAGGTACTGGATGTATGAAATGTCTCGAGCAGATTACTGTCCAAACCAGTTTTTAACGAATGAAAAAAAATTAATTCAAGTTTAAATAATAAAATATGAATGCATTTTACTGATGTACATTGTAGTATCGCTAGTAAAAGGTCCACAGAGGTGTCGTAAACTGAAAAATTGTGTCTCGTTAAACCGAATTGCTTGCAACCGCATGATCAAAAATTCAAAAACCAAATACATTTATTTCCAACCAAATCATAACTATTTCGTATAATTGAAATCAACCAATTTCGAAAAAAGAAATGAATATTAAGGGTACTTAAATTTATAAGCCCAAAATCACAAAATATTATACACCTTAACCACGTTAAACCACTACGTTAAAATACTACTACTATTTAGTAGTTCACGCTGATGATGACAATGTAGTTGTTGAAATACATATACGCGGTTAAAGTGTATAATATTTTGTGATTTTGGGTTTATAAATTTAAGTATAAAACAGTCACAAGTGCTCTATTATATTTTATTGGATATAAAGGGGTTAAGAGTTAATTTTTATCAAATTAAATACATATTAATTTAATCACGTTTTTAATTATATTTATCTATACAATGTCATCAATGTATAAAAACAAACTACGAAATAATTGCTCAGAATTGAGTACCATCGACAATTATGTGTATTATGTTTAGAAAATCAGAATTATCTCTTTGGAAATATTTTATCGTTGATCCCATTGCGAAAGATGTCGCGTCTAATCAAGTACATTTTACGAACACGAATAAACCAAATCGGACCTGGGCTTTTACGATGATAGCCAGTGTAACACCTGCTTGTATCATTATTTACCCGTAGTAAAATATCGATGACCTGAGAATCGAAATTATATATTGTCAGATAAAAGTATATAGTCGATAAAAGTTTAAAAAAGTTGTTTATACTCGTGTATATATATATGTGTATATATATATATTAAATAAAGTCAATGAGTATTCGAAAATAAAAAAATAAATATAGAGTTGATATATGAAGCTTGTTTATTTACTACCGGTTTCGACTAAAAGTCAAGTATAAAGTAAAAAAAAAAAAATACAACAAAAGTAAAAAATAAAAATTAACTTTTAGTCAAAACTGGTAGTAGTTAAACAAATTTTACAAAACTCTATTCATGTATTTATATATGCAATATTTTTTCATTAATTACGAGTATTAATTAATAGTTTTTCTTATTTTTGTTTTTATTATTTTATTAATAAAAGTTTATTATTATTTGTTAGCTCATTTAAATTATTAATTGAAATATTTTTTTTTTTTAACTAATCTTAAAAATTGATTTATCCTCTTTTATCGGTATTTCTAATGCCTTTTTCGGTATCACTATTATAAGCTTTTTTTTACATAAATTTGGGTGAAGGTTACTTTTTCATGGATCTACCAAAACATAATCGAAATACTCAAACGTTAATACTTCTCGGATTTTAGGTACTCCGCACGACATGTGCGTCTCAACGATAACGCCCTTCTTCTTCCCTCCCCCCTCCCCCCCAATCCAATTTATGTCTGTAGACGTGTTTACTGAACTGGAAAACGACGCTGGTAAAATGATTGAATAACCACAGTATTTCACCCAAGGGCACTTCATACTCAACATGGGTGTTTTTAACCCGCGGGGATATTAAAATCGATTTTAGTTCAATTTGAAACGCGTTCAATATGACCGGGCATTGGATAGTTAACGACGCGCAATAATTATTATATTTATATCCAACTTGTGTGACATAAAACAGATTAACAAATACAAATATTAGTCTAAAGCATGACACATTATGTCATCGTTTCATTAAATCGATTGTAATGTATTATTGTATCAATATTTATTTCTGTAGAAAATAATAGCTTTTTTGACATTTTTATCAAATTAGGCATAAAAAAAATCGTTCAACTTTTCATTAAACCAGATGATTAATATTATTTTTTAAATATATATTTTTAGCTGTAGGTTCTGTCAACATTACATATTATTGCATGACAATTGAATGACAATCGATGGACAATTGATGGACACTTAAGTCTAGCGCGCACAATATTTCAGAACAGTTAATTTTAACTACGTTTGCATCATTTAAGCTTAAATAACTTGAACAGCCAAACCTAAACACGTCATAATTTATTTATTTTAAACGATATAATATAAATAATATTTTTTTTAAATGCTTAACTAAAAACAATATGCTTAAACATTGTAGTTCGTTATTAAAACCAACAGCACTCACTAAAATTTCGATTTCATACGATTTTAATCACGTACGCAAACGAAAATTTTAGGCAATATATTTGTAAGGCTGTGATTAGCCCGTATAAGCGCAAAATTTATTTCGGTATACTGTACACAAGTTATTATAAGACATAGGTGTACGCGTAGGTGCATCATGTGTAGCACCTGAAATTTTCAAAGGGCTGTTATATAATTCTTAATAATAATGGGCCATTATAAATGTTCACTCAGTTAATATATTTTCACAAACAACGCGAGGAAAAGTAAATTATTTTCAGGTATAAATAGACTTGTGTAACTACCACACTTCAAAAACACTTATAAGTTATTTTTGAAGTCTTAACTAACCGAAACAAATTCAATAATTATCGAAGAAAGTCAGAAAGTTACCGAAGAAATTTAAATAGATGTACTTTTTCAAATCATGTTATTTCTATATATTATTATTATTATTATTATTATTATATTATTTAGTAAATCGTCGTTGTCGATTGATTTGTGCATTATACTTTGTTTATTTACAAAAATATACCATGCCTAACAAATAAAACTGTTAAATACAATTTATACTCATAACTTTAATAATATTGTGTCGTATATATGGTGTAAATATATTTTCGTTCTAATATTATAATGGTGACACCAATACGAATAATTCATTTAAAATGCCGTTTCCACATCGGCTAAGTCTGATGACGATTAAATATTTCTAGTGTAAAATTTAATTTACCAAACGTTTATTTTCAGAAAAACGAAAACCCAATCAATCGACATATCACGGAAATGTATTAATAACACAACAAAAACTTGCATAACATATTTCGAATTTGAAGCAGAATTTCGTGTTTAAAATGTTTAACGAAACTCCGTACGTGTAAAACATCTTGCATTTGTTTGATAATACGTGAATTGTGTAGTAAAACTAAAAAATAGAAATAGAAAGCTTGCAAAAATTTAATTTATAAATAACAATGTTAATTTATCCATTTTTTTCGTATTATCATAAATTATAATATTTACAATTTTTAATTATAATACCTTATTTTTATAAGTGTTTGTAATTTTAATGAATTAAATTAAGCCGATTCGGTGATCATACACCACATTACATGGCTTTTTATGAAATGCACTATAACTGCAGTCGAAAATTGGCGATAGGCAAAATGATATAAAATAATATTAAATAAAATGCAATCATTTTAAATAGGTGCATGCACTGTGTATGACAATGACATGTTCAATTTATATTATTCGATTTGCAAATTATTTTTTGATAACTATTGAAATAGTACACTCAACCTCTCGCATAATGTACACATTCATATCCAATACATAAAACATAATGTTAGATAATAATAATTTACAATGAATATTATATATACGTACCTGTTTAAGTTCTATCCACGAAATTCATACGCTTCAGTTATTCACGTAGCATTTTATATCATGATTTATATTATACGTAACATATACTATATCATAGGTTTCCAATTAAAAGACACGTGGGGCATGTATGAAGTGAATAATTTACGTGTAATAATTGCATTTGCAGGTGCAATGTATATTTACACATTTATACTGGTTATGCAATTCGACATTTGAACATTGTCTTAAACGAACATAGAAACAATTATATGAAAAATATCGTGTTTTTTTATTATATACAGGTAATAAACTTATAACCTTGTTTTGTTTTATTATTGCTAATAATTAGGTAATACGGACGGTGTTTCAAAGTAATACACGGAATCGTTGTTTGATTATATTCGTTGTTTTTTCAATTTTTTTTTTTAGTCTATAAACACTTTTCCGTAGAAAAACTCTGATCTTTATACATTATGCATATTAATTTTCCAACAGCAAATCGTGCACGGATTGTACTTTATTTGACACGTTTTTCAATTTCCTAGCATAAGGAAAAACTTACAAAAATAAAATAGAAAAACAATTTATTAAAAATTATAACATGAGCAATTTAAAATCTAAATGCAAACTCAAAATGTATAAATACAGACGTTTCTGATACGTTATGAAAACGAACGGAAAATAATTTCAACTATTTGTGTTTACTGATCTGTGCAGTAACGATTTATGTCGAACCCACATTTTGGATGAGTTTAATATCCTCTGCACGTTTAGGTCTGCATAGTTGCTCGCCGATATGAACATTGTCTATCCGACTGTCCCGGACGACTCGTAACAAAAAAAAAAAGTGTTCTTTTTGTCTTATCCGCTTACGTAAGTGTTTTGCTCCGGCAATTTATTATCTGACCCCCGCAGTCTAACCCTAAATCGCTTTCACATAATATAAACTCGTTTGTGTAACTTATTTGTTTGAATACCCGACTTACGTTTGAAAAAAAAAAATTTATTTATGAAATATCACGATGAAAAATATGTCATCGCGGACATCATGAATAAATCAAACGGCGTTGCCGATTTATTGAAATGCTCTATTATTGTATTCGGCATATAACTTGTCATGTGATTTGTACGATATTAGTATGAAGCACGTTTTCGACAACGGGTCGAAAACGACGTTATTGTCATGTCGCCAAATGAAAACAATAACGTTATTCATGTATCTACGTATAATATTAATAATATAGTCGAGTTCGTTTTTGCCGATGCGCGTTATATAACCGTGCGGCATATACACAATTATACCAATCGGGATAATTTGAATTACGATACTGTACGTGCCAATTTATCGATAAAATGTAAAACATAGATTGTCTCGAAAAAAAAAAGAACATTTTAACAACTGCGAAATCGCTCCATTAGTCATTTCAAAATTATTATGGACTTGTATACAAATACGTGTAGTTTAACGAAATTAGATAAACCGTATAATGCACCCAAACTGCAATACACCATATTGTGGTGACCGTGTAACAACACTTTGACGGTCGTAACACGCAAATCACGTTAGCAGTCTAGAGTTTTTAAATATTTACTCGTGCGCGATGAAAAATAATTCAATGCTGCAGCGGCACAAACAACAACGTCTATGTAAGCATGGTGTTATAATAGTCCGCACGAAGGAAACGTCTGGCAGCTGGTTTAAATAAAACCCACTGGACTGTAAAAATACACAACTGCACAACTGTAACAACATATAAATATGTTTATATACATTTTTTATTTATTTATTATTTTTTTTTTTTTTACTGTAATTTAAGCAACGGGAAATTGAAATATAGAAACACTAAAACCAAAAGAAAAAAATTCTCGAAAAATTGCAGCGTATTTTTTTAGACACGTATTATAAGTATGGTGTTCAAAAAATATATAGAACATTGCGTTTTTCTCGGTCACAGGGAGTACCAAGTTTTCAATAATTTATGCGGTATGAATATTTTTTTTATTTTTTCCGATATGCAACTTATATTTCATTTATTTTCATTGCGTAAATTTGCATTTTTGTATATTTTTACTAAAATGAGTAAAACGACTATAAAACATAATAAAAGTCTGATGACTTGTTCAATTGAAGTAGTTAGAACTAATTTCCATATTTCTTATTCTGTTATTTGAAACAATTTTTCGATTTATATTTATTGATAAAATAATTTAAATTAGACTAAAGTTATATATATATATATATATCATTAGCAATTAAAAAAATAGTTTATCATACTTGTTGAACTAGACTAGTTACTATACAATTAAAGTCAATTCACCTAATTTAATTTTTACTAAACAGTATTTATCAAAATTAAATCTTAATAACAAAAGTTTTTTTTCAATACATTTTCTATAGCGTAGCCGCAGCACTGTCCCTGTACTTGGTTCCCATGTTCAGCCATTAATCAATAATTTTAAGTTCTGAATTCCCCAGACTTTCCCCGGTTAGAAATAATCTTTTTTTATATGTTTTCTTTTGAAAAATGACATAGTTCCTAATCCCTGTAATATCCTTAACTGTTTTAATCTTACGGTTATTATTAAAGTTATCCAATTTTTTCAACATCGGGCTTCGTTTTATAATTGTTATAATTGTATTTGTTTATTATAATATATACATATGTATTACTTTTAAGTGCTAAGCTAAAATGTGTAAAACAAAGCATACTAAAAAAAAAAACAAAGTTCTGACTTTCACATATCGCATTATTTATTACCTGCTCGTTAAATATAACTATAATACGCATATTTAAGGATGCTCTCTTCCTTATTTTGTGTATAAAGGGTATATTTAAAATAAGGAGTGAAATTCCTTCAATATAATAATATACTATACTTTTTGAGTAACTGCAGTTGCAAATATATACCTACGCGAATATTGGATTTTAAATTAAACTATTTTAGACTCTGAGCTAAGCGATAAAAATGTATTAATATATACTGATTTTACAGTTAAATAAATTTTGCCTTTTAAAAGTTAATTAAATTAAATTGAAATTAAAAACATATTTCCAATATTATTTCCAAATTCAGAAAAAGATGGGCTTGGATAATTGGATTTACTTTTAAAAAGTATATAACGATTTATTTACGCAGAAACGTCTTAATTGTAAACAACAGCCATTTCGTATAATATACGAAATTAATTCTGCTAATTTACTAAATTAATCGTATTTCTTATTTAGCGCACATACAACAATACTTGAACGTTTATGTGCAACGAATTAGGTAACTAAATAAGTTTTTAAATTCTGTTTGCGTATATTTCAATGTTTTAATTATGCATTTTTTTTTAAATTTTAAATAATTTATCTATTAATCTTGCCTCTCAAAATTCAGTTAGTGTTAAAAAATATTAAAAAGTTAAAAATTCCTTTAGCGTCAAGTTTCACTATATTTATGCAATATTTTATTTAATTTGAAAATAATCAATATTCAAAAATATATTAGTTAATCAGTTTTTCTTGTACGCGATCATTGTTTAATCAAAATTTTACTTCTGCTATATACATATAGACTGTTTCAATAGAAATATCTGATTGTTTATATAGGTAAAGTGATTTGCTTATGCAAATTGTGTAAAAAAGAAACATATTGTTTGACGTGTTTAGAAAAACAGTATAAGGTTTGTTTTAAAGTAAGTTTATCGTGTTATTTCATTATTATGACTTTATTTATAATAAACTAATCATTTCATTATTATATTTTCAAGGACAATAGTTTGAAATACTTAGACCTGTTTATCGTCTATTATTCTGGTATACGCAAACGTATACATTTCAAATTTCTAAAAAAAATTAATTACAACTCTGTAATATTCTAGTTTTTACCTTGAAATTTCAATCCTATTATAAGTTACTCTTATCATATTCATTATGCTTTTCATATGAAATATTCTATATACACAGTTAATTATAATAATAATCGATCTCTGTTCAGAAATACAAATGCAATAATTACTCTCAGATTCATAATAAATAAAAATAATACAACCGTATAAAATAGCCGTTCAAATGTTTCAGTCGAATTGTTATCTACAACAGTTCGTATTCTTTCAATAACAACTAAAAAATAAAACATGTGTTTTATAGTCGTACCAAGTTTGTATTTCTTTTTTTTTCCTACGTCTATTCACCGCTAAAAAATTTCAATAGTTTTTCGAACTCGATATTATTATTATTGCTATTACAATTTTTAAAACAATAACACAACACTGGCTCGCGCCCAAATGAGCTAAGGACGTTTTGTTTTCTCTATTTCTATCCGAGAAATAGATGGGTGACCACACACGTAGATCTTTTAATATAATAAAATATAGTATCTTACACATACACAACACAGTGGCGTATTTATAGGAGGTGATGTGGAAGATTTAACACCACCTAAATTCTGTATCTAATCTGTTTTAACGGACGTTATAAAATTGTTTGATTTGTTTAAAACATAATAGCAACGACTTTTACCATTGTTATAGTTGATGCGTGAATAAAAGTAGCAATTTGATTACGGTTATATTTCAAACGTCAAATAGTACAAGACTTGTTTTAAGAATTGTTCTCGAATGCTTATTATATTCTACACGCAGTTTCAAATACGTTTTCAACAATTTACTGACAAAACGGAAGTTAATAATAATATATTCAAAGTTCGTTTATAATTTTTTTCTAATAAAATCTATGGGTTAATAATAATTTTATTGTTTTATTTCCACAACGATACCCTCCAAACAGTATTTAATTAATAATTTGTCAATCGAACGCCACGACACGATCATGCTATTGGTATAATCATAAAACCATTTCAGCAATCAATTTTCAAGTATGAAAACAATTCTTCCCACTACGCAATAAGTGCACAATATGGTGTTTTTTTTTTGCGTCTGTACATGAGAATATGGCTTATAAGTATATAGTTTATCTTTATATATATATACATATAAAGATAATTTCTATACAATTATTGTTTAATTGGTCATTTATCATGATAAATATTTCTTCGAAAAAATCCTAAATACGCCACTGGTTGTACAATACGTTTAATGAATATTGATCAACCGATGATAAACATATTATTGCTATAATATTATTATTATTATTAGTCTATAATAATTATTATTAATCAGGGTGCGCGGTGATAAAGAATTCATGTTCAAACCCAGATGGTCGGTAATTTGTAATCCGCGGTAGTCACAACTCGCAGTTTATAGACGACAATTTGACATGGAACAGAATATTAAGATATTATGAAAGAACAAAGAACTTTTCTATAAATATCTTAAGTTTTTTAAACATTAAAATAATGAATATCAACATTATCGAAAAATACAAAAAACTAGGAAAAAATTCGAGTTACTCGCTTTTATATATTTTTTCAATAGGGTTAAGTCAAACCGATCGGTATAAATTGCTTAGGAATTATCTCTGACACTCGTATCGTTAAAAGGATAGTGTTTGGAAAAACGGTTATCCAACGCATCTAAAATAAAAAATGGTTATAAACCAATTGCTACTGAAAATAGTGAATGAAAAATAAATAAATTTCGTTACACAACGTATTTGAAATGAAAAATGGTTAATTTAAAACACATAAAATAATTATAATACGCAATGCGTATTACTTATAAAATATACACAATTTGTTTAATGTCATAACGTCATAGTTAATAACCATCGTCAATAAAATATAACCTTTAAATATTAATATATTAGATAGATAGTAGATATACGTCAAACACTCAAACCGTATATAATACAAAACGTTATAATGTGAAAGTACATAATCGGTAAGTGGTAACCATTGTCAATAAAACCATAGATCTTAGACTATAGGTATATCATACGTATGAAACATGTTATAATATCAAAACTTAAACACATTTTATAATATTTATAGTTGCTAATTATACGATATGCCAATAATTGGTGTCTACAGGTACATGCGTAAAAAATAAATGATTATAGTCCATACGAAAAATAATTAACAATACGCTTTTCTATTCTTTCATAATAAATAATAATATTAATTTATTTAAAATACAAAATACGATTTCAATTTTACACAAAATGTAAACATATATTTCGAATAATCGGGTGGTTTTTTTTATTGTAACAAGAATAATGGTCATTTTATATTATATTATATAATATTATGTTATAACAACGTAAAAAATACAATTCATTACTTTCGATAAAATATTAAAAAATTAATTTAAATTTAATACGTCGATGGCATTAATTAAACGAGTACACTAAGATTTAGGTAAAGATATCGTTAACACCCATTTTTAACGGAAACCTCAACATTATAATAATACAGTTAACCTTAGCGTCAATATAAATTATTATTTAACGAATAGACTACACGGTTTTTAATGGAAATTCATTTAAAATTATATGTAATAGCGTAATGGATAAACGACCAATGTACGAGTAACAATAATTGAATTATCGAAGTACGCATTTAATTACATTTATATTTACATTATTCAGGCAAACAAAATAATTACAATATAAACTATATTGTTTCTAATACAAGCTTCATTTTTTTTTTTTTTATTTAATAAAAATAACATAACGCACAAAACGTATTCATCAAACCTTATTCATTTAGGAAAAACATAACTATAGACTGTAGTATAAATCCGTTTTTGTTGAAGAACTACATAAATGGCGTTTACAATACAACGTCTATTTCAAACACGTTTGATAATTAATTACTATTCCGACCACATATCTAGAGTAAATTAATATGATGTGTTTTAAACAGATCGTTATAAAGTTCGAAGAAATAGATGAAAAAAAAAACGTTCTCCCACGTCCTACAGGCACGTACGCGACCAGAAATGTATTTAGGTGTGTTTGGAAAATGGACGTGCCAACTTTAATAAATGTACGTAGACAATACGAACGATTTCGATCGAAATTCGAGGGTAAAGTGAGACGGAATGGAATGGACCGATCGTCTACGGATTATTATTAATTTTCGTTAGCACGTGTTACGTAAATAGTACCGAGGCACGCACGCGTGCGTTTGTGCGCACTACACGGAACGTATTACAATGTAAAACGTCGTAAAAAAAAAACAAATGATCGTCATTATTCGGAATTTTAAATGAAATGAAAAAAAAAACGTAATCTAATCGCGATAAATAGTATACGTATGTGCTCTCTCGAACTCGTCGATATCGCATTAAACACGGTCGTGCGTTTACCGACCATTAGAGCAAGAATATATGGTGTGCACTATCTATTTTATTCTCGTTCCATCGAATCGTATCGTATATGTTTCCCTCTCGTTAGAACTATAATATTAACAATAGTATACGATGACGAGACGCTCGAGGTGAGGTGGTCGGTCCGAATGGATCACGTCGCGATCGGGTGTCGTTGAAGTGGTACGTCCGTATTTTTCAAATGGATACAACTCACTTCAAAACGATGATTGTGGTGTAACAAAAAAAAAAAAAAAAACCCCGAGAACATAGATAACACTCGTCTTTAAACCCGGCAATAGGTGTCGAAACTCTAAATTCGACCGGCACGTACACTCCAAGGAACAATGCGTACAATGATTTCGCTCGTCTGTGTCGAAAATCAAAATAAATTTACAATTCGCTTAGAATCGACGTAATAAGGTACTTTCTTCTAATCGGGCCGCGTCGGCTCGCGTTAACTCCGTACGAAGGCATCGAGCTGAAATCGGCGTTACAAATCAATAATGATTCGGAAGCGCCTGCGTTTCGAACAACGCACCGGGATGAACCTTTAAAAATTATACGTCACGCGTAACATTTTCGTCTTCGAAATACGAACACGTCTTCCTAAACCGTTTGTCGGACGTGTGTTGTCGCGTCGGACGGATCGGAACGTCACAGGTAACGCGGAGCCGGTCTCCGTGCGAAACGGTCGGAGGAAACCCGGTCTCGAAACGCGTTGCGGGATAACCGTATTGTTTTGTTTTGTTTTGTCCGCGTTGTGTTATTGTTCGCCCGCGACGGACACACAACACGATCGGACAGATATGATCGAACGTACGATCATCAAACGGAAGCGAACATCTGGCTTGCCGGCGGAGGCGTCGCCGTGACCTCCACGTCTTATCGCGGCCGCCGGTCCGTCCTTATCGCGCGGCCGCCGCCCGGAACGCGGTTCTCGCCGCGTACGAAAATGCGTCTGGCCGTCGGACGCGCATGCGCGCTAACCGACAGCTGCTGCGTGTCGAAAATAATAATAATAATAATAATAACAATAACGATAATAATAACAATAACGATAATAATAACAATAACGATGATAATAATAATAATAATAACGCACGCACGGGCGTCGCGGTGCGACACGTCGGTGAATCGCACGCACGCACGCATGCCGCTGTACGTTTTCTAGTGAACGCGCGCGCGTGACGTATCGTAAAATTATACCGATCGCGCGCGCATACGTTCGACATGTGCACACAGCGCTAATTGGATTAGTTGTTTTTTTTCTCTCTCTCTACCCTTCTCCCCTCCGCGTACGTGACTCGTATTTTTCATCTCGTTTTCGTTTCTTTCCCACTCGCCGCCACCCGATCCCTCCACACGCCCCTCCCCCCCGACACTCCGTGACTCGTTACAATCGCGCTCTCTCGCGATCGCTCTCTCTCACTCACTCTCTCTCTCTCTCTCACGCTCTCTTTCTCCCTCACCCGCTCGCTCGTAGCGGCGCTCGCGCTCCCCCACCGCCGCCGCCGCCGCCGCCGCCGGTTCGGTTTATTATTATTATTATTATTATTATTTTTTTTTTTTCTTAACATTTTAATTATCGCACACTATCGCACGCGCGCCGTTCGATTTCTCCCGTCACTGTCTTTTTTCTCGCCAGTCCGGCCGCACGTACTCGAACGTTACCGTCGTACGCGTATGTTAATGTGATACGCGGTATATTGTGTTACGTTCGTACAATAAATTTATGACACACTCTGTGACCCGGTGCCGCCGCCGCCATCACACTCGGACACCGCCGCCGCCGCCGCCGCCGCCACCATCACACTCGGACACCGGTGCCGTCGCCGCCGCCGCCGCCGACGGTCGGTAGCACAAGTCCGGCAGTCGGCGCACACCGTTCGTACGCGCGCGAGTCCAACCGCCGCCGGTCGACGCGATGGACGCGGGACGAACGCCGTCGTCGTCTTGACGGGCAGCACGACAGTTTGTCGGGTCGTCGACGCGTCGCGTTTTCCTTCCCGCGAACCGCGTTGAACCGCAGCAGGTACGTAACCGACCGCGGCGGACGCCTCTGCCGGACGTCTCTACCCGCGTAACGTACACCGTGTGTTCACGGTTTCTGTTCCCCAGCCGACCGCCCGACATGTCCATCAAAGACGGGCCCGTCGTCAAGATGGACGTGGACTGCACGTCCAATCTGAAGAGGTCCAACAGCGCGCCAATGATCAACGAAATGAATGCCTCGATGGTCGGATCGCCGACCGCTCCCAGGTAACTGCCGTGCTGTGCGTTGTGTTGTGTTTGCCCGAACGACGTTATCCCTGGTGTGGTTCAGGAACAATAATGTTGCTATTCTAGTCCGACTATGCCAGGCGCTCTAACGGTTTTAATTGAATACGTATAAGAAATTTACTGTTTAATGTCACGACAAGTAAGCGAGTTATCGGCCTGGTACACATCCTACGTCATGATCAAGTCTCATTCTATTTTATTTCAGAGAAAATCCGAGCAGCATATTTTTACGAAATCTACAACCGCGCTTTCGTAGATTCAGCACCAGTGGAAGTCCACATAACGTAATGCCAAACGTAAGTCTCCGAGACATCCAATACAAACATGCCTGTTTACACATTCGTACCAAGTGTATATTTCAAATTCAACCATTTTAATGAATAACAACTTTTGACAATAATGATTTTATTTTATTTTTTATTTTTTTTTCATCAAGGCTATTAAAATTAGTACGTATCACTAAACTTTAAAATGTGTACCTAATCTATATGATTTCGTTACAATGTATACATGATAATTTTGCTCTAAAAATTGTATTGAATACATTTACCTATTATCGTAGTGTATGAAGGGTACAATGTTGATAGTACAAACAAAAATCAATTTTAATATATTATATACAATGGATACTTAGTAGTATTATTCGTGTTTGTTTCAATCACACATTTTCAAATAACATTCATGCCATTAATATTAGTATTAATGGTAGGTAATAATTGATCATTATTTAATCATTTTACTTTTGCAAAGTCATACAAATTGATTTCAAAATACTGTAAACAGGTTTAAATTTTTCATTTTAATAAAGTAAATCTCATATTTATTGTAAATTAATTTTACTGTTAGTACTTAATAATCATAATCAAATACCATTGTGTAATTCTGAAAAATAATTAGGTATTTTTGCCAAACAATATTAATAAAAATGTTAATACTGAGTAAAGACAATATGTGTATACATGCAATTTGTATTGGGTTGCACATTTTTTATTTTAATATTGCTAATAACAAAAAATAGGTACACTACATTGATAAACATTTGAAACATTACTATTTGTTTTCAGACTTCACCAAAATTAGTACATAGAGTCAATCAGCTAAGACAGGAAGAGACAGTCGACATTGTTAACCGAGAAGTTGCTCACGAAAGAGAAGTACACTCTGCGATGCAAATATCACAATCTTGGGAAGATTTATCGATTATGATAGACTCTCCATCGAAAGTAAACATAATGTTCTACTTATAAAATTCCTAAAACGGTTTAAACTTTAATTGCGTTACTTCTTTCGTGAATTATTTTAATGTCCTATTGTAAATACATATACCTTTTTTAAAACCTTATTATATTCAACTATTGCATCCAGATAATTATTAATAAATATTATAGTTATTTTTAATAACGTTTGTATATTATTTAGGTTTGACGTACATTATATAATGCTCTTTTAGATATTGAATAATCCATTAAGTTTTTATAAATTTTGTTATTCAGTTATATTTTGTGCAATAAATATCTTAAATATTAACATTGACATTCGTTCTACTCCTGAAACATTTTTTTAAAGATTTTTATGATATTTGTATTCTTATTTTTATTTTATGACATAACAAAGTATATAATAAATGATAAAATTGAATAGGTGGATGATGGACAGTTTGGCAAACAACCTGGTGGAATGTACAATAGATCCAGTTTCTATGACCCACTACATTTAAATATGTCAATGGCTTCTGCTCCATCATCGCCATCACCTACCAGATCATTGAGACATTGTGTATCACCATCACTTTTTAAACCTAGTTTATCACCTAGTCCTACCCGTAAAACATTCACTTCTGGGTAAGTGTTTCTGAAATATTTAAATGAAACTTTACCAGTTGAGGTAGGTAGCGAACTATGTACTCTGTACTATACTACAGTATGGTCCTCTAGACTTTTTTTTTTTACTTATATTAAATCAACAATTTTATTTCTTTTCTAGTCACTAACAAAACAACTTGTATTATCTGTTTAAATTATATAATTCAACATTATTCTTGTTTTATTTGACTGACAATTTATTTACACATAGATATGAGAATAAAATTTAAATTAAAATATTTGCTTGTTCTGAATGTATACAAAATAACATTAAACTTTTTACTGACTAATATTTGACCAATCATTGTGTTCAAGTTAATTGTATTAATATATTAAACCCTTAGTAATTAGTTTCATGCTTTTATATATGTAATATACATTTATATTTAATTATTATTTACACAGCTTGTGTTTCAGAAGAAGTTTGAGCCCAATATCAATGCGTCCCAGCTCCCTGGGACCAGTAAAAAGGAAATGTGAACTGGATGATTATGAGCCAAATCCAAAGAAATGGGGATTATTGATTACCAATAATCGGTTAGTTTGTTTATTGATGATTTCATTTGTATTCAACAAAATATTGTTTGATAATTTTATATCCCAAGTACATATAAAATGTATTTTTATATAACTCATTATACACAGCTAATGCTATAAACAAAAATTAAAAATTACTTTTCATTCCTTTTGATTGATTTGGTAAAACCATTTTATCATTTAATATTTCTTCACTATTTAGAAAACAATTTAAAATCCAATTAACCATGCAATACCATGTTTTAAGCATGTATTTTAATAACAACTTAATATTACTATATTGATGAATAACATAATAATAATAATGTCTAAGGGAAAAATGTCCAATGCATAAAAAATCAAATAGAACAAAATAATAGGATAAAATAGTATTTAAAACGGTTATTAAATACTATAAACAAATTTAAAGTCATTAATGTATTTTAAAATCTTTTAAACAACTAACACACCCTCTTTCACAAGCTACTGTGATGACAAACTCCAAATAACTATGAATCAGTATTAAACCACTTATCTAAAAACCTTCAACATCATCTAACATAATTTCAAACATGATTCAAAATGTCATAAAGTTTCATTAAATTATTTAAATCAATTAATCTACGGATTATACACACTCACCTATTCCATCAGTCCTACTTATGCCATAAAAAAACTTGCATATCTTCTATCTATATATTATATACCTGTACATATAATTGTTTAATTATAATTAATAGTTAAGATGTTCCTTCGTTTATGTTTTGTATGTCTATGTCATTTTATTTTTTTATATGTGTAGATTGTAAATATACAAAATAATAATTGTAAACAATGTATAAAATAAAATGAATGATTTTTTTGTATTAGACTTATATGGTACTCTATATATGCATCAACGTTTTTGATAGCAACCCATTTTAAACAGTTTTAACAGCAGTGTTCCAACAGCATTGTGTAATCCATATAACAATATATCCATCTATGTGTAAACCATTAATTATTTTTTATGTAAATATACATGTCAGCAGAAAATCAATACCTCTCAAGTGACATATTAAAATATTTTGTTATTTTTTCCACAGGCAATTTATGCTAACTTAATTTATAGCGATGGCAACAATAAAATTTTAACTGTCAATATTGTTCAAATATTACTAATAGTAACATTGTGATGTTTTAGATACATGCACTAAATAAATGTTAAAATGAATTATTCAATTTACCAATGTGAATATGTTTAAATAATTGTTATCTATATAAAAAAAACATTTAAAAATGAAGATATTTTAAATAATGATATGAATATATGGAAGTACCAACATTTTATATTTGCTATATACCTCAAAATGCCAACTCTATATCATGTTTCATTGAGTATCATTATATAATATATTATTTGTATATTATAATATAATATATATAATATCAGATTTCCATCAATAATAATATAACCATACAATATGCAACTGTACTTAATGAAATGTACTTTTTTTTTTTTTATAAATTCAGTAACCACATTTATCTGATTTTAATTCCATATCATTAATTATTATAAATTCCAATGTGAAAAATAAATAAAACAAAACATAGCACTTTTAAATGCTGTACACAAACCTTAAATAAATGTATTATATTAAAATATTGTATTTTATTTTGAATTTAAATTATTTAATTAGCTATAACTTAATTTCATAAAATGTATGCCTATACCAGTTTATGACAATTAAAATAACATTTGACATGTTAAATTTTTCTAATCAATATTATATTGACCTGTTATCACATTTAATGATAAGAATATTTTTTTGTTTTTCTGTGTGTTTGGTCATAGGATTTTTAGATATATTTTAAAACCCAATGCAATGTAATGATTTAAAATATAAATTATTTATAAATGAATAACAGTAAAATATTTACAACAACCTACATAATTTAATATACTTCTAATTAATTTTTGTACAAGACATTTAAATGTTTTTATTTGCAATAAACAGAACCAATCAAATATTCAATCAAATTGAATGTACATTATCATAACAAATATATAATAATCTCAATTATTTATTCAAAATTGTATTAACTGTTTGTAACATTTTTTTAGACCTGAACCGATGCAAGTGACTGGTATTGTTCCTACAACAATGAATGCAACTCTAGTTACAGATTCCATATGTAGTAGCAGTGGTGATTCTTCCAACAGTAATCATTCGTTTTCTTTTACACCATTGCAAACCTTAATGGATGAGTCAAAAAGTAATTCCCAATAACATAGAAATATTTTTAGAAAAAACATAATATTTTCGCATTTTACTGTTGATCTATTATAATTTTGGCTATTATTATAATTTTTTCTTTCTTTTTAACATTATAATTATTACCCTTTATTTTTATTATTATTATTATAATTATTATTATTATAGTCTTCAATTATTATCATGATTTAATGTGACAACCATTTAAACATAGTACTATTGTTATTATTGTAAGTTGTTAACTAGTCCATGTACATAAATTAGCATTTGATTAAATATTGATTTTAACAAAATTTCATATCATTCTATTTTGATATCATTTTGGAATTTTGTTGAAATCTTTTTAATATACTATGTTAATAATTCAGTTTTGTATAATTTTATTTTATACTATTTCAAAGTACCCCGATTATATATACAAATAAATTATTAGTTTATATAAATTACTTGGATTTGTGCTAATCATCAGAAATCCAAATTTATACATTTGAAAATTTTTTATTATAAAATCATATAGTGAGACTGATTGAAAATATAACATAATTATATGTCATTATTATTATGAAATAAATGAAATATCATGAGAATACACTAAACTTTCTTTAGCAATTGATTTTGAACTGATCCAAATCAACCAATATTCTAACTTTATAAATGTTTCAAAATATTGTGTAATTTAATAATACTAAACTCTCAGTTCATTGACAAATCCATAAGAGTAAAATAGTATTTTTAATCGCTGTAAACAAATACACAAACAAGATATGTTATTTGAGATTCAAATGCTGGTGGTTTTGTTTATTTTTATTTTATTGACAAAATTGAATACACTTGTGTTTCTTCATTGATCATGAACTAAAGCATCCTACCTTGCCTGGCAGTTTCCAATTGATGTTCTCATGCATAGGTACATTTGTTGTTAATATTCTAAGTTGAAATATTCTTAAACAATTGAATGATAGAGGAAAACGTCAGAAATATGAGAAACAAATGCCGAGAATACGGTTCATGATGGAAATTTCTCCGTGCACCTGTTGTCGGTGCAGTCACTTGGGCCGGTCACGGCACGATTAGCGAATACTGATAACCGCTACTTCCTTACTTTATATATTTATATTTGCATAGTGATAGCCATTTATTTATATTCTAGATGTATTAGCTGTCCAGAAAGTTAGTGTCTACCTAGATATATACGAAGACAAATATCGTTTAGTTATGTGATATAAAAATAATACCTCTACACAGAGTTGTTAAGTATTTGTTGAATGACATTATTATTCAAGTACAAGTATTTAAAAACTGTTGTAAGTATCGAGTGAATTATTTTAAATGGTTAGTCTTATCACGTAATTGTTTTTATTTGTTTTGTCCATGATACGTATAGTATGTTGAAAGTTGATTTCGAAACGGATGTAAAAACTGTACAATACATCGGAACACGAATCGACGAAGTCTTGAAACTTTGACGGTTCAAAAATTGAATATTGTTGTAAACAGAAAATAGCGTGCTTGACATGGTTGGCGCTCGTCACACTGTTCGAGAAGCAGTTAGAGCGCCGTAACAACTCGTTCAAGTCATCGGCGTACGGCACGGGCGCATCATGTGCAGCGTACGCTGCTCCCGGATTATTCGTAATGTCGATTGACGATGATTATGGAACACCGTACATTTTGCTTCTTCAAACAACCGAACCGTCATCACGAAATAACGCGAAACTTGTGTTCGTTTAGGAGAACCGAACGTTGAAAAAATATATAACTTGCATTCTCAATGAATAAAAGCAACAGTTTTCACGCATGTTTCTGTTGAGAACTTAAATATCTGAATTGTAGAATGAACATACCTTGCATCCGTACGAATAGTACGACGTGATATGAAACGTGGAAAAAACAAAACAAATCGGTTATTTGATGAACCCCGTAAACACACGTTTCCTGTGGAAACATTGAAATACGTGCGCAACTGTTATCAAATCTAATCGTGGAAACGTAATTCGGACGTCGAAAACCGTACGGCTCTACGTTAACATGAACATTTGGTAGTTAGTAGACATTGTCAACTCGATTTATGCGATTCGTTTATTACGCTTGAAATATCATTAAATATTATTTTTTTTTTATACATATTTACCTTTCGTCGTGAACAGTGATGTTTTTACAGCGTTTACAATCGTCTTTTTCGAATTGTTCATTTCGTTTTCCGTTCCGTTCGACTCTTCCGCTGTCCGTTTCGCGCGCATTTCCTTCGATATTATTTCAAACGGCCGACACCGTCTCGTCGAAGATGGCCGACCGAATTATTCTTCTTCGCGCTGTCTCCAAACGGACATAACTGTATCGGAACAAAATAGAAAACCAAAATCAATCTGACACCGCGTTGAAAACGTTCGTTTTGTTTGTATCCGCGCTGCCTCTAAACTTAGCTGTCGCGGCCCGCGGAGAATCGTCACGTCGTTTCTTCAATATTCACCACGTCAATTCCAACGGGTCTCGCGCATTTGTTGTCATTAACGTGCAACGCGAGCGGTGCAATTCCGTCGGCGACCGGCCGTTACTCTGTGTGTTAAGTCGATTTTCCGCGCGGTTTATTTTTTCTTATCTCGTTTCACCTAATCGGTCGTAGCATAAAACGCCGGCATGGTTCGTAACGACGGTCGATTGAACGCGTTGAAACGCACGGGTTTGTTGGCACGAATCCGCGCGTTCACATCGGACCGTTTGACAGAGCCGTAGTAACGGGAGAGGGCGAAAGGTGGGGTTGGTGGCGCAAAATTTTAGAAATTAAAAAATTAATACAATAACACATGTATGTGGATCTATTATAGGACCGACTCTCGCGTATGGTAGCGAAGCTTGGACGACGACCGAACAAACAGAGAGAAACCCAAGGACTTTCGAGAAGGAGAGTATGGAGGAAAATTTTTTGGACCTATCGTCGATGAAACCACGGGGAACTGGCGGAGGAGACACAACAAAGAGCTATGCGTCTTGTTAGAACCAGCACCAGTAACAAGCTTTATTAAGGGCCGACGGATACAATGGTCAAGTCACATAATGAGAATGAAGCAGTTAGAGTAGCATTGGAACGGAAACCACGAGGAAAAAGACCTAGGAAAAGATGGATTGACGTGGTAGAAGAAGACCTAAAGACCCTTGGAGTTGAGAATTGGAGAGAAATAGCACAAGATAGAGATAGGTGGCGAAGTGTAGTAACGGCGGCAAAAACTCTTAGAGAGTAAACAGGCCAGAAGAATAATATAATAACAACATAAAAATGTTAATAATTAACAATAGAAAAGGGCGCGGTTTTAAGTTGAGTTCGTACGCGTGTCGCACGGTTCCCAGCTCAAGTAAAACAACGTCTCGCTTTGTTCTCGCCATCGCGTATGAAAACACGGGAAAATATGCGTTATGACTCTTTGCGGGCACGTGAATCTTATTGTTTCGACTTATATCGACCGATGGGAAAACATTTCGATCGCAAAGATTTATTCGGTAAACAGGAAATTAACGTTTGAGGAATTTATTATGCTCTTAATGTTTGCGGGGAAAAAATCGAATGTGAATCGAATAAAATTCGCAAACAATTCACGTTTACGTCCACGTCAGTTAGCGAAATGCAGTTTCGTTGTCGGCGGAAAACACGTTCCCACCGAACTCTGAAATCGACGATCCAAGGCGACACGACACGACACGACACAACTCGATAACGATACAGTTTTTTGTTGGGGACAATTAACAGGGAAACGCATTACATTGAAAACGCTGACCAAGATCATACGGTCCCCAGAAATATACGGAGACCCCGTACGTTGTGTGACTGCAAATACACCGAACGGCCTTGGAAAGATTAATTTTGTCAAACAATATCAACACATAATATCATTGCCGTCTTATAATATGATATTTGACTCTCGTTGAACGAACAAAAAAAAACAAAAAATATTTATATAACGAAATATGCCAAATGATGCGCTAAAATTGTCTGCGAATTCTAACGTTTTCCTATAGACGTGCGATCAATACGAAAAACGCACGAACGAACGGTCTCACGTGCAATGAGTTATTAATAACTAACTAATCGTTCGATACAAAGACACGACCGCAATGGTAACAGGCTGTTTTCCATCTCATCCGCATAACGTATTTAATTGCCTAGCTAATAGATACTGCCGGAAAATCCCCGAATAATACCTTCGCCTTCTGAATCGACCGTTTTCCCCGAGCGATCCCCCGAACCAAATTTCTGGCTACGTGGCCTGCACTACTACGGAATCTCTAGAGGTTGTGGCCCCGGGAATTCGTATCGAGCCAACGGTCACCGACGCAAACGAAAAAACGATGGTCCGGTTCAATTTGCCCGGTCGGACGCGTCGATCGACTTCGGGCGCCGTCGAGATTTTCTAACCGCGCGACGTGGAAACCCGTGTGGATAGTGATGGGTGGGTGGGTGGGGGTTGGCGGACGTATAAATAAGTAAACAACAATCGCGGCGCGCCGTGCTCCCGGGACGACCCTCGGTCGACGGGTGTCTTTTATTTTTCGTTCCTCTCGCTGCGGTCGTTCGTTCGGTCGCGCGTTATTTCACGAATCGGTCCGAAACATCTGCCGGGCCACCCCCCCTCCCACTACCCTTTAATCCCTACGCACTACCCCCTACGCACTACCCCCTACCCGCTAACCACTACCCGCTAACCCCTACCGCGCCGGGCGATATCGCGTGTTGTGCCCGTCGGCCGTTTATTTTTCCTTATTTCTCGCGCGCGCGTGTAATTTACTTGGAACACAGACCGTGGCCAACGTACCAAACCGGTTTCGACTCGAACAATTGAGCCCGCGACGTGCCGCCCGGGGGAACGGCAGACGTTTTCTCCGAGTTTTACGGAATTCGAGTCGGTCGTGTCGGTTTACCTCTAGACATTTTAATCCGGGATTATCGAGTTTTTTACGTTCCGTTCGCTGTTTATAACACGGTCGCGGTAAGAGCTAGAAAATCGTACGGCTGCTCTCACACAGTTCCCAAGGACTTGTCGACACGGTTAAAAATAACTTGTTTATGTTCGAAAAAAACGTGAATAAAATCATTGGACCAGTACTGTTCTTCCTCTCGGCCATGTTCCCGTAGGAAATTTCTCTAGAACAGCGGTTCCCAACCTATGGTCCGCGAGGCATAGCTATAAAATTTTAAAATATGTCAATTTTCCTTTGGGCGTGTTACAAATATTACGTACCGACAATCGTTATCATCGATTCCACGACGCGACGCCGTATGCCAACTATAAGGAATTGCATTGTATTTTATTTATTCAACACCTAAATTCTAATATCTGTGAAAAAATTGATTCTTATTTATGAGAAAAAATAATGTCTAAAAATGATGGTGGTCCGTGACGTATGAAAGTTATCTAAGTGGTCCGTAGTGTCAAAAAGGTTGGGAACCACTGCTCTAGAGAGTCATTTCGACGGCGGGGGGAAAAAAAATAGTATAAATAACACGATTTTCTTCACCTGACGTGGTTTCTGGTTTCTGGATTTAACTCGCAACAGATTATTTGTTCTGCGGTTTCGTAACAGTATCATTGATTATTAGTAACGTTATTAACGTCGCAAACGATTACGCCACAACAATAACGAAACCCCATAGTGATGATAAAAACGGATATCGTTTTTCCAATCATTAAAAATCGAAATAAAACGGCCACTAGCGAATGAAGGCTTGTACTAAGGCGCTTGTTTTTGTTTTTTTCAATTCAGATCCACGCCAATCGAGAACGTTTATACATAGAACAAAATGAAAATTGCCGAATTCGGACGGTCGGCGATCGCCCAAACGCAGCGGCCGTTTCTAAATCGAACGAAATGACTCGGAAACGACCGAGAGTGATGTTAGACCGCTTACGACTAATGACCGCGGATGGCCGAGTTGTGTTGTTGTTGTTGTTGACGATTTGAATTCGAAGAAGGCACGTGTGGCAAGAAACGCGAACGTCCAAACCCGTTTGGTATGTTATGTAAAAATAAACCGAATGGACTTGCGTTATTTCCCCCCACAACGCCGGTCGTTCGTTCGTTTCTTC
The DNA here is from genome assembly GCA_019022885.1 of Schlechtendalia chinensis. Classification (NCBI taxonomy): domain Eukaryota; kingdom Metazoa; phylum Arthropoda; class Insecta; order Hemiptera; family Aphididae; genus Schlechtendalia; species Schlechtendalia chinensis. The sequence continues at coordinate 1,688,639 of CM032350.1, read as the reverse complement.
GGTTGAACTCATGACGCTGAATCGATGTTTGTGTTCAAAGTTCATAGAAGAACGTTTTTATACGGAGACCGCCGTGTACGTATACTCTCGTTTTTGTTACGAAACATATTTTTATTATTTTTTTTTTTTTTGAATTTACAATTTCACATTGTGTACGAAAAAACTACAAATTAATACTGAGTATTAATAAAAAAAAAAAAACAATACGTATATATATACAAAACAAAACCGATGCGAACGCAACAACAAGAATAACGAATAAATGTGAACGTATTCGTGTGTCAACGAATATTTAATCATACACGCGTTTTTTGTACTCTTGTTGTTGTCGCGTTTCCTTTATTTCACTTTTCACAACCTGGGGGACGTGTTGACATTCAGTCGGCGACCGGTGAATAATCGTTGTGCGTAAATGGTTCTACAGTTTCCGAATTCGCTTTGTCCTGTACGTACGGGAAATGTTTAATTCACGCGTAACCGCGTTATCGTCCGACTCGAATTCAACGGACAACGGCGGCGGAAACCTTCCGACACGACCGGGGTATCACGACCCGGGACGATGTGTAACGTAAACAATATTTTAACACGCGGAAGACAGCAAATATTCAAAAGGAACATCGCAATAATTTATCCCATCGGGTGTTTACCTCGTGTAGGCCAACAGGCCATAAAAAAAACCACACGGCTCGAGGCCCGAGCGCACGAAATTTCTAGAGGGCCTGCTGAGCCTACCACCCGCCGTGCCGGTCCTAACCTTGTGGTTATCGCGTTCGCAACGGCCGCGCAGACACGCGCCGGACACGTGCAGACCTGTACCGGAGCCGACGAAACGCTCTGCACGGGACGGTCGTACGAAAATACGCCGTTTTCGTCGGTCTATTTGAAAACTATTTGTTAATAAGAATCACGATACGTTTTAGATAACGCCAAAGTTATCACGTCAACGTGTTTCACTTGTTAGTTGTCGAAAAATGGATTTCGATATTTTAAACAAATATTTATGCCAGCCAAAAGACAATTTTCGTGTGCATTAACGACAAGAACAACAGTCGTATAGAATCAAATAAGTATGTTATTCGAACAAATGTTGAAAACAGTGAATCTGCAAAAAAAAATGTATGAACTCGTCACGTTCGCTAGATGGTGAACACGTTCGCACCGGCGTCTGTGTACGTGAATCGAACTTTACGCGTGTGACTCGGTGCAACAAAAATGCACGCAATCATTTCACTCCAAACCGATTCTAACATCAGTGTTCGGACGACCAAACGTCAAAAACGTTTAAGAACACAATAATAATGATAATTTTTAGCCACGAGCCGCCGCCGGCCGACGTACGACGCAAGAGATATTCGTTGTCTCGCGAATTGCAAACGGCAAAGGCGAGTACCGGGTCGAACCGTGTTTTCGTTTTATACCGTGGTCGTGTACGAACTTTAACCGTCTAATTCGTCCCGCCGGGGCGTCGTGACGTCATACCTCGTGGTCATCGGTGTCGTCACCGGAATACGCCGAGTCGAGCGGACTTCGTAAATTTGAACGTTTGGACGAAAACGCTAGTAGTGAGTGGCGAGGTTTCCTCGCCGTTCATCAAGTTTTTGATTAATGATTTATAATTATGCAATCGTTTTTCGAATATATTGGATTTATCGTCGCTTTCGTAATACGATCGTAAAATCTCTGCCGTAGTAACCGCCTTGACCAACCGAGTCTACCTTTTTATTCTCCGTTCGTGTTGTGTTTTTATTTTTTCGCTTTTCGTTTGTCTTTGTATTTGTTCGTTTGAGCCTGCTCCAAACACCATAAACTCCGAATTTCAAACGTGACTTTTCGATTTTATTATTTCCCTCTTCTTTTAAGGAAAACACGCAAGTGTCCAAAGTCCCGCGACTTTGGCGGCCCCTCGTTTTTCGGAGGGTTTCTTCGTTCGTCGAAATCCACAGTGTTTTCGATACGTCACGGACTGTTTTGGCGCGTTGCAACCGACGGCGCCCGTGCGTGATTAAAACCGACGTTGCGGATAACACGGCGTCGGCCGACGAGTAAGCGTAAGGTTAGGTTAGGTTCGAGTGCTTAACCCCTTGGATTGTCGGTTTGTGCAAGTTTCGAGTGTCGAGAAATCGAATTGCATATTCTTAATCCGTTGTTACGCGTACGTTTGCCGAAATCGAATCGACTGAATAGCGCGACGAAAAAGAAAAGGAGTGACCCACGACGTCATTATTATTCATTCGTTGCTAATCCGGACAATGTGAAAAATCAGTGCTCGAATTGGGAGGAGGGGACGTTGTTCCTCTGTTACGTCTAAAAAAAATTAACGTCCCTTTACTGCAATTTTTAAATGAACGCTTATAACCGGTATGTCTGGAGACCATAGACCAAAAAAATCATGGTCAATACCGTATTGCCATATACAAGCACTCGTTCGATAACGGCAATTTATTATCACACAATATTATTCATTTATTGTTTGACAATTATTTTTAGATTTGTCCGCAGATGTGCTGTAAGACTGTATATGTGCGGCGGTACGAATTGTCGATAAACAACGTCGTTAATTGGCGAACCGTTTTGAAAATCGTATTCTCTCAGTGATGATGCCGTGTGTACGCGTGACGGACAAGTTTTCGTTCGCCGTCGGTACGCTTACGTCAACGTGCACCGAGTGTAGAAATAACTTGTTCTGTGATGGTATTTCCATAAATATTGTACGATTATCGTAATTATCGGTATGCACCGTTGACTTTGGGACTTTGGTGGTCGGGCGGCGACGAGTTTTACGTACGATACAATTGATATTTTACACGATTATGACATTAGTTTCGGTATGTACAATGTGTTTTGTACGCTTTTCCCAATTATTATTAAACGTTTGAAAAGGTTTATTTGTATAAAACGTTGCGGAACACTGTTCTGTTGTTTTAACTGGAAAACAAAAAAAAAAGGATACGATTAGAAATCGGGTCGTATATCAGTGGTAAACCGGGTGTTCTGGCGACATAGAATATTTCATTCGAAACGCTATTTTTAAATTTCCAATTCGAGCACTGCGTGTAGTCCGAGAACAGACTAAAATATGGTGCTCGACGGAAACCCCATGGAACACACGAGGTTTCATTCCGGAATTGATTTTATATTACCGACGACGACAATAACAACAACACGACGACGACGACGACGACGACGAGCTGTAAAGACGCACGGCGGGTTTTATGTAAATAACGCATACGAGACGCGCCTACCAGATGGAAACCCAAAACTATAAAAACACGCACGTTTCTTACACCAAACATGTTGTTCTGAAGTGTTGCGTGCCGATGGAACCAGTTTACGGTTTGCCGACCGGTTGTTATTCGTTATGGTTTTATCGGTTCGTGTTTGCCCGTGTAGCTGCAGCGCGTACAACAAGTGTCGGGCCGCTATCTCCGTGAATTATCACACGCGCGTATAACGAACGGCCCCCTACCCCGCACGACGTTCAACCGTACGTTTACCCTACGTAAGTCGTAAACTATGTCTGAGAACTACGTGCTCGTATTGCTTTTGGAAACGAAAAAAAAAAAAATATATACAACAGCGCAACACGTCTTTAGGGTTGGGCCGTGAAAGAAGGTCACCGCCGACTCGGGGACGGATAACCAGCCCGTCGGGTCGGGGAACACGAAAAATGTGTCGCATACATTGTGTGTACACATGCGAAATCGAAATAATTTTGACACCGATTTACTTTGACCTTGGTCAGGTACACTGATGGAGGGACGTATCCGAACCTCGCGTCGCGCTGGAATATAAAACGCCGTATCACAATTATAATAACTATAAACGATTTGGATATCGCATTTAATTTTTGGAAACAACGTGTTTACGCGTTCAAACGCAATTTAAATACGTCCGTGCGTTCGTACTCGTCGCTTCTCTGAAAATTAAAAAAAAATAAATAAAAAATCACTTCGGCTAAGGGGTCGAGAACGTGATGTACGTTCGGTAACACGTGGCAACACAGCACAGCGAGACGGTGGCGGCGAACGCGGGAACATAATTTACTTTTGTGTAGAAATCCTTAATCGAAATTTCAGTGAAAATCAATTAATGTTTCCAGTGCATTTTAAACAGTAACTATTGCTGCGGCCGAAATCCATTAATATTTCCAGACGACAATTGTCCACTACATTCCCCCTAAAAAAGTGTATGGTAATTTATTAGTTTTTACCATTAACACCAAAACTATCCGTATCATTGATTGTCGGAGCCAGCCGTCGTCAGGTATCTACGTGTACTTTGCACCACAGGGTCAGGTAAGGGCAAACACCGTCGTGGAACGCGGTTGTGTCATGCACGTTCCCATTCGGAACTTACTTCCAACGCCGACACACACACACACACACACACACATCGATATTATTTACACGTCTCTCCGTCCCGACAAGCCCACCCGATCTAATTTATCTAATATTTATCCGATATCTAAAATCGAAATATTATTATATTTTATTATGATTACGCGTGATTATAATGTTTATCACGTACGGTGTTTTTTATCCCGGACTTTTGTGCCGTTTTACTTTACTACGTGTTTCCGAGATAACGGCCGCCGGAAAAAAAGCATTAAACGATAATATTTATAATCGATGTAAATGATATGCTGACGTGCAGTTTAAAAGTTACAGTTTATATTTTATAGCATTTTGACGATATAAAATACTACCTACGCGAAACGTACAAATTATTAATGCGCGTGTAAACTGTATATCATTAATATGATATACGATATGTAAACGTGCGAGTTTCTCTATATATATATTTTTTTTTTTATACTTATTTATTTAATACTTTTCTGAACATTAATTAATAGAAAGACGCGTTAGATTTACGGTATCGTAAGCCAGGTTAGATTACACGTGAATTTGGATCGCGTCCAATAAAAACGGCTTTTTTATTTTTTTCGTGGATGACTCGGGACACGGCGGAGAGAAGAATAAACAACGTTTCGTTATCGGATCGGAGGATGTGGATACACCGGGTGCGCCGTCACTGGAATTCTCGTCTCTCTCTGTCCGTCCGTCTCGGTCACTCACCCTCTCGCTCACTCTCCACGGGCGTGTGATGGCCGGCCGCGAACAAAGAAGCGTAGCGACGTACAATCTTGTTCCAGTCCCGTGAGTCGTTTCAACCGTCGTCGGCGGGTGTGCGCGGCGGGCGGGTGACCGGGGCGCAAAGGACAACGAGGAGTAACAGAGGAACGGACCGCGCGACGCAACGGCGGGCGGCGGCGGCCGCCACCGCCACCGCCGCCGCCACCGGTTCGTCCGTTGCGTCGGCGGCCTGCGCATCCCCCTCTAAGACGACCGCCGCCGCGAACACCATAGCCGCCGCCGCAGACCTAACCGGCGGCCGACCGGTCGGACGGGTCCCCCGACGGTTAGACGACTAGGACTAACATTGTTAGTTTTCACACCGGCCCCCGCCGTAGTCGCGTCCCGTTCCCGTTCAACAGTGCAGCAAAACCCGTCGACGCGCCGTCTCACACGCCGCCCTTCAGCGTTTTACCCGTTGCGGTCCCGTTCCACTGCGATCCACCACACCGTTTCGGTTTGACAATGGCCGCGCGGTTCCCGGACGACTTGATACCGAACGCGTTCGCCGGCGCCGCGGCCGACAGCGATTCGTCTTCGGACGATTCGACCATACAGGTATAAAACGATTTCTGTGGTTAGCGCGCGCGCGCGCGTCGTCGTGCCTGTTGGTTTTTGTATACGGTTTCGAATGTAAACGCGAATCGCGCGCCATACGTCCCCCGCGTTCAATCGAAGAAACGTTTGTCGTTTTATTTTTCACGTTCCCTGACGCCGTGTCTGTGACGCGCGTATCCAGACTTTTGTTTAATGTATTTAAAAACATCCGCGAAGACGGTGTCGAATCATTAAAACGTCAACGATCATCGCGATAACAAAAACGCGATTAATAATTAGCCGTAGCTGGTGATCGCGTTGTACAAGAAAACCCGCCCCGCTTGCTTTACCCCCCGCACCATTGTTGCCCGACACGGATGCCGTAGTGTGTTATTGAAATATAGCGACGATGATAATTTTTTTTTGTGAATAAATATATATTTTTATATCGATTAAATTGGTCGTCGATACATTGATGATAAAAGGTATTCGATATGCGTTCGATGGCATTCGGGTTTTTGATATCTCTGCAGTTGTATTCACTGTCCATCATTATTACGGTGATCCACGGGTTCTAATGATTAATTACTACGGTCACCGATACCGTACTTTGAATACAAAAATCATTACGCATTTCTTATTAAAAATATTTTTCGTTCCGTTGAAACCGATATGGTTAGCTATACATATATATATCTTCTCCTCCCTCACCGCCGTCCCAGCTATTTAGGGTCGGCCACCTGTGTCCTCTAAACCTTCACTTGACACGACCTCCCACATTATCTACGCACACACCAGCAGTCCTCACAATCACACCCAATCGCATTCAACCATTTTTTCTCCTGTCTTCCTCTTCTTTCTTCGACGGTTATCTCCATAACCGTTATTACGTCTTCCGAATTTTCTTCCATAACGTGACCAAACCGTCTATTCTCTCTCGTCTTATCCACCGTCGACGTTACTTCCTGTTACATATTCATTCCTTATCCTATTTTCTATTGTCACTCCACTCGTCCATCTAAGCGTTCTCATCTCTGCTCTGTTTTTTTGTCAACCGCCCCGAGACTCTGAACCATACAACATGGTCGGTCCCATTACACTGTTATGGAACTTACCTTTCAGCCTATTTTCCGATCGCATAATATGCGTATATATTTTTATTTATTTATAATTTTATAAGATATAATGGGCGTGTGTTTATACAATTATAGAATTTAGAATACGTTTAGGCCCGGTAGTGGCGTGAGATCAGGAAATGCGGGTTCGCCTCGAGCCGAAAAGAAAATTACGCGTATTATTGTTTGTAATGAATGGACGTGCGTTAAGTACCGTGTAGCGTAAATGGATATTAAATTTATAGCTAAGAAATGAAAATAAGAATAGAAGTGTAATATCGTTGAAAAAAATCGGATACTTCGTTGCCCGAGTAGAAGGCAACGGAAGCGCCTTGTGTTTATTATGGTAATATTCCGTAGCGTAAATCGACCGGTCGCGTGTAACCTACCTCCGATTGAATAATACCCATCGGCAGGGACGTAGCTAGAAATTTGGTTCTGGTGGGGGTCCCTGCGGAAAATAGTCGATTCAGAGGGTGAAGGTATATTCGGGATTTTCCGACAGTGTCTACTAGGTAGGCAATTATACGTTATGTGGGCGAGATGAAAACAGCCTGTTACCATTGCGGTCGTGTCTTTGTATCGAACGATTAGTTAGTTATTAATAACTTATTACACGTGACGACCGTTCGTTCGTGCGTTTTTCGTATTGATACGTCTATAGGAAAACGTTAGAACTCGCAGAAAACATGCGGATTTCTTAAAATCTCGGGGGGGGGGGCCGGGTACTACTGGCTACGGCCCTGCCCATCGGGGTATTTCATACGCGGGTTTGTTTCCGCAGGGCGGAATTTTTTTTAATGTGCGCGCTACGGCAATACAGCTACTAATTACCCCGTGAGAAGTTTCGAAAATCGTGCACGGACAGTTTGCCGCTGACGATTTTTCAAAGTCACCAACCAATACGTTTCGCCACTAACGTTTGGCCAACTGTTCGATTATGCGACGCATTTGGATTAGGTTCAATGCATTGTTATGCGCCAGCCATGGCGGATACCTGTAATTTTATTTGCGCGCTTACCCAACACAACAATTATACATATATATATATATATATATTATATTATGTTATCGTGGAGATGGTTTGTCTTATGGCAGTGTACGGTGTTGTGTAAAAATACTCTTTCAAAAACTACCAATTAAATCGTGTGTTTCAAACGTATGCTGGCGTTTAATAAGACCGTGCTATGATAATAGACGTGGTCTTAACGTGCCGTTCTTCGTGTGACTGTAGGATACTAAAACGACTCGCTGCGGGTTGACTAAAAATACAAGCAACATCACAGGAGATTAAGAGCGGAGACACATTTACGACATTAATTTTGTGATATATCAAGATAAGCCGTGTACGTGTGTCGACATTAATATTTATCGTTCGAGAGAATTCGACAACGTTTAAAAATAATACGCGACGAAACGCGGTCGTCGTCGTATGATTAGTCGATTCGTAATTTAGTCAAGTCGAGTTCACAAAAAGTGTAATTTTTAGACATTTACGCAATCGTTATTAATCATATTGTACGATCAATATACAATTATTAGTTAATTACCTGTCGTGTGCATAAATAAATAAAAATAATAATTCAATTAAATTCTCGAATACGCAACATATCAAACCTAAATGAAATAGCAAACAGATCGTTTCGATTATAATCGAAACACGGTTTGATGCAGTTGGCAAAAGTCTATTTGAAACATAGAGTGGAGATTTGCTCGGTCAACGGTTTAAGAATAATGTGACATTCGTATAATGTCGAGTTGTTCTAATTGCCCGATCACTTTGTACGGTCGTGTACCCTAGGGAAGGGTGTTCAGGGTGTTCAAAGCACCCTCCTCCCTTTCCGAAATGTAAACGGAAAAACATTGTTCGTCAAGTACAAAAATGTAATATCGTTGAAATATTACGATTACGTTGCATTGGGAAATCGTGCAATATTAAAATCGTGACAATATTAGATCAGTCATCTAATAAGCGATTTGTAATACATGTTTGTAGGTACCTCACGATATTATGTCTATCTTACGCGTATCTGACGATATTTTATTACCGAGTTTAAGTTATTACCGGCAAAATGTATAAAATCACGTTTATTATTCCTTCTACTCACACGGTAGACGAAAGACTTCAACGAAATGTTTTTTTTTTTTTTTTTTTTAATCGTCTTATATTACGAGTACTTACGAGTTAAATAAAAGATATTAAACATTAGCTTAACTCATCTTTCAATCCAATAAAAAATTAACGTTGATACTAACGTAGTCAGAACATTGTTCAATGTTCGTTATTTTTCTAAAATGTTTGCAATTGCCACGATACATCTTGTTAGCCGGTGGATTATAACGTAATGAACTGAGATACGTATATCTAAACCACGACTTAAAATTACAGTTTTTCCAAAGATCGTGCTTTGGATGAGTACGCTGATTTGATTTTGAAATTCCTCTTGGTATTGTTTAAACTCGCGTTATTTTGTGTCATTTTATACGTTCATGTACGTATGTAATCAAACAACGTATGTAATTTAACAACTTTTATTGAATATATATAAATAAGGAAATGTTTACCGTTGAGTGTATCTAATTTCAGGTTTGAATTAGCTATTATAAGTTTTAAATGATAAAGTCAACAATCATATAATAAAAATGATATTAAAAAAAATATATAAACCGTATAAGTTATAAGTTATTAGTTTATTATAAGTTTATAAGTTATATATATGAGGACTATTTTGTAGTATATAGATAATCCGATAGCTATATGGGTGCATTTCAACAGTAATTTCAAAAGAGGTTAAAAATGTTCAAGGAGATGGTTTGAGCAACTAAAACCATCCTCGTGGATGTATTATGTCCATGTTATGTTCACGTTATGTACATGTCACAATATGCATTTTAGACTCTGGTCATAATTTAAATCAACGTTTTTTTTTAATATTTCTTTTTTTGATAAAAAAGTTTAGTTTAAACGTTAAAATGATTCTGGTTCAAACTCATGTAAATACTAAAAATTCTGTTTTTTTTTTTTAGCAAATTTATTTTCGTGAAAAAATGTTCACAAAGACACTTAAGACTAACGGAGAGAACTCGACTTACATAACACAAGAGACAGATGACGATGATGATTATAATGATGACGATGATTATGATGACCCGTTTTATACACTTTCAAAGTATCAGAAAATAAATTCAATGTTGAAATCATCCGTCTTAAAAAGTGTCAAATTGAATCCCAGTAAATCTGATAAGTATGCTATTAGAAAGAAGATCCATGATTTTTGGCTTAATCGTGACGTGCCCCGGTTTAGCAAACTTCTTATAGCCTTAAACGCGGACAGAAGTCTACCAAACTTTTCATGGCAAACACTTTATCGATGTTTAAAAGACATGGATTTTGAGTATTCTGAACGAGGAAGTAACTGTGCCATATTAGAAAAATGGGAGCTTATTCTTTCACGTAGGAAATATTTGAGAGCCATAAAAAAATATAGAGAAGAGGGCAGGACAATTTATTATTTGGACGAAATGATGGTGAAAGTCGAAAAAGACTTTTCAAATAATGTGGTGTTGGACGAGTTGAATGAAACTGGCGAATCAAATCGTGTAGCGTTGTTCAAGAACAATTCAGCTGCAAAAAAAAATAAGAATTTCAAATATAAGGGAAAACGTCTTGTGGTTTGCCACGTAGGGTCCTTAAACGGGTTCGTGCCTCGTAACTTAATGTCCTTCGAGTACAAAAAGCATTCGCGAACCTATCATGATGAAATGAACGATGAATGTTTTAGCGATTGGTTGGAAGGGATATTACCCAAACTTGATGAGAATGGCGTAATAGTAATGGACGATGCTCCTTATCACTTGGCAAAACAAATTGAATCCCCAACCGAAACTTGGAAAAACGCAGAAATAATTACATGGCTCGAGAGTAAAGGTGAAGTAATTGATAAGTCGATGATCTTTGCTGAACTTATGGAAATCGTGAATAGACTAAAACCGATTCACGAAAAATATGTGGCAGATGAACTAGCTTTTCAGCACGGAAAAGTAGTGCTGCGACTGCCTCGCTTCCACACCGACCTCAATCCGATGCGGTCCGCATTGTCTACCGTGAAAAATCACGTTGATCTAAACAATAAAACGTATAAAATAGATGACGTGCGCCGTCTTTTGGTTGAAGGCATAGAAAAAATAAGCCCGGATATGTGGGAAGAGCTTATAAGTAACATCGTCGAAAAGGAAAAGAAGTATTGGGAAATGGACGACATTATTGACGAACTATTGGAATTATATCATCCACCTATGCTTAGCATAGTCAAAAATTATGATAGTGACTCATCATCAGCATCATCAGAAATATTTGAATATTAGACTGAAGTAAATATTGTGTTCAGAATATGATTTTTTTTTATATATATATTTTTCAAATATTTAGATTTTACATATTATTTTGTAACTGGTACATTATTGATATATACTATACTTTTCTTTTCATTTTTGGCAATATTTATAACTAGAGCTCGATTTTAATTTTCGGTGTAATCGTGGTGAGATATAAATTGCTAAATATAACATTTAATTTTACATAAGTTTGCATATTTTAATTAATTTGCGCTGAATATGCTCATTAATTACGTTTATCTAACAATGCATACTTAGCCATCTGTACTTTTTTGTATACAGTTTAAATTCATTTAGTAAATTTAAGATTTCTAATTCAAAAAAGATATTGACACTGAATTTTATACATTTTGATTTTTATCGAACTCGCATGAAGTTTAAATAAATAGATCAAGACAACAATTTATAATTATATAATTTTTATTGCCAATAATTATTCTAATTTATTTTATAACATGTTTTAACTTTCAACAAAAAACAATAAAATAGTATAATTATTTATATAAAATAATCTTTTTTAAAGTGTATATATACAAAATCATATTATTTTTAAGCATAGATTCTTAAATCTTTAAGAGCAATAACTAAATAATCGCCTGCCTACTTCCGAGCCTTACTTATATAATATAATTATTCATTTCTTGCAAGATTCAAAATTTTATACTAATTCGAAAAAATATGAACTACCATACTTTATCGAGCTTCTCCCGATGTACTATAATTATTTTCTAAAACGATTTCAATAACGTAGGTATTTATATTACTTACTCATATTACATTATTTCAGTTTCAATTAATACGTATTTAGACATTTTAATTTCACAACTACTCACTTGTTTTATTGTTAAAAATTAACTTTTTGATAAACAAATTACAATTTTTTTCTTTTAACGAAATTAAATTAATTATTTTTATATTGCATGCTTTATTTTAAATTAAAAATGTTGTTTTGTTTTGTACAAACATATACATAATAAATCCATTCAGTTGAAAATGTTTCTTCTTACCGAACCTTGGCAGTCCCACCGTCGCCATCACTCTACATTCCACCGGCTTCTATCGCACTATACATCCTCCAATGTTACATTTTCGTGTAATTTTTTCCAATCTCTTATTACTGTGTCATTCCATATCGTACTAAGTCTTCCCAAAGGTTTTCCCCCTGAATTTCCCTACACTGTCACTCGTTTAATCATTTTTCCGTCTATGTTAGTAATTAATTTAAAAAAAAAAAGTTACACATAAATTAATATATATTAATTATGGTCTACGTGGTTGGCGATTCGGAAATAACTCGAAAAATTACAAACAATGAAGAGACAACAATAATTCACTATTCGACAACGTATATTGGTCCGGGTGTCGACTGAAGTTCCGTGGTCGAAATAAAATGTGTGCGTTTTATACAACAAAAACGTATTTTTCAAGCGTTTGGTGCGGGGTGTAAACAAATGACGCCCCGTCTTAAAGTACGTGTGCTTCAAAATTCTAACGCGAGGTTTCGCGCACGTATTGTTGTTGTTATAATTTTGTGATCTTTTGTGATAAAATTTGTAATCTATAGACTAGACGTTCAAGTACAATAATTAAATCACATAACTGTACAATATTGTACGTAAATATTTGCTTTAAAATCGAAAATAACGCTAAAACGACCGTTTTTATCTGCGTTCGCGTGTAATATTTTTTTTTTAAATTAACTCTCGATACCAATTGCTTATCGTGTTTATTATTTATTTTTTTAATTTTTTTTTGTTTCTCGTGTATCAATAAACGAATCGGTAAGTAATAAGCACCACGTCTATCAATTACAGCCCATCAATAATTTTACGAAGAGACGAAATGTCATTCAATCATCGACTCCAAATGGTTTTTTAATACCGGTCGGCCGTGCCCACTTCGTCATCGTCTTCGGCCGTCAAATTGTCAGACTTCGTTGTTGTCGTGTTCAACCGTGTCTGTATAAAAAAAAAGTTTTTTCGTCGTCGGTTTTAGAATTGATAACGAAAAAAATCGATTATTAATATTTTTTTAACAGCCCGCATTCGTGCCATCACCGGCCTATCTAAACACGGGCAACACACATGTACATATATATAGAAATATAGCGAAATCAAGTAAACACACTTTGCAACGTTGATGACTGAGGTCAGAGGCGGTCGTCACGTTCTTGTTACACCCGATCATACAACAAATTACATTTAAATGTGTCGTGACACAAGTAAAATATTATCCAGGGGCTTTTTTGTATTTATTTATTTACAACTTGAGATAGCGTAATTTTTGTTGTTTTATTTTTCAAAAAATATTCACTAAAAAATAATTATAAGCATACGTTTTTACATTAAACAAAAAAAGGTTTTATATCCGTGATTATTGATTTACACGAACGAACGTTGTATCAGTTGTCACGGGAGAGGGGGGGGGGTCGGGCACTTACAAGGGTTCAACGTTTAAATAGACATATTGTCGTCGGTCCGACGTGTATAATTCGAAATTTTCAGAACGGTTCGCGACAGGATGTATTGTCGAATTTAAAAACCTCATTAAAATAAATGTTTTAAACATTTAAATTTCATTATTCAAACGCATCGTACCTGTACGCACGGATGGTAAGTATAAGGACGACAAACGTTTCCAGAAGGTAAGTACGTAATTAATTATACGTTTCGCATATAAACGTGCATAACGCACGATGTTAATATTTATTCGATGTAAAGGCAACGTCATCATTTTTTTTTTTTTTCGGGTGTCTTAAAAAAAAATCCCATCACGTTTCAAGCGAATATACGTATTCAGAGTGCTGTTGTATTTTTAACTATAAAAATCCGACTTTCGAGTTCAGTTGACTCAGCAGCGTCCTCCTAACCTTTAGACGGGTTAAGATATCGCTAAATGGCCTAACTGTATAGTGGTTTGTCCGTTCAATTGCATTTATAATTTTTCCCGCGTACAAAACAAACAAAAAAACAAAAAAATACTTATAACGTATAATACTTCTTCGCGCCTCTAAAATAATGTCGCCGTCCGGTATTTTGCCGTACGGTGAAAACCGTGTAGTGCGGAACGGCCCTTCGTCGTACGACGAGACGTCGGTTTCGGTCACGCGGCCCGCGACATTTCGTCGGACGACCGATACACGGTTCTATACGTGAACAACTCGCGAACACGGGTTAGAATACTGACGGATACGTAATCGTGCACGATTCCCGTGCGTTCTGCAAAATTGTTTTCGTGAATTAATGTTACGATCCGACGGCACTGGCCGAAGAAGAAGAAGAAACGACGAGAAAAATCGAAAAGTCCCGTTACGCGCCTTTGTTCGAAACACTCGCGTTCAACTCGTTTCCGAGCCGCTCTTTTTAAAAGGTACCATCCCCATCCGGACGATTGTTCAAACTTATATATCGTTTTCGTGACGTCGTGTGAACAACTCTGTGTACAACACGGTCGGTTTCAAATATCGTACGACAACATTTGTATACGACGGATTATGTCTCCGAGGTATACGTTTCGAGATTTTTAAATGAATTCCGTTCAGACACCGCCGAGCAGGCGCGGATCCAGAACTTATTTACGGGAGGGGGGTGGCCATCTTAATCAAAACGACTTTAATCCTCATTTTGTCGCATCGAGTAATGAAATATTTTCCAAAACGTTTTCTTGAAAATCGTTTGCGATACACCGAAATAAAACAATAAAGTCTGTATTTATATCTTTATCAAATGTCGAATCGCGTGGCGTTTGCGGCTGCTATCGGAACAATTTAATGTCCTCTACGGAGATGTTCGAGATATTTAAGAACCATAATGTAGGTATATTATATTATGTGTAACCCACCGATTTTTAAGGTTCACGTATCGTTCAATAATTAAACTGCAATACGTATATGAAAACAATTATATGTACTTTGATAAAAAGACGTATTTATCTTTATTGGTTATCAAAAACGTTAAAACCGAAAAATCCCATAGCTACAACTTCATTTTAAATTGCCTTTCTATAGTATCATAGATAAGAGTTAGAATTATAAAACGATACTAATAAAAAAATTTTACAAGAGTAAAATTGCAGGGGGGCAATCACCCCGCCCCCCCCTTGGATCCGCGCCTGCCGCCGAGTGCGTGCCCGTGACGACATGGTCGAGAAAATCAAAACATTCAAAAGACATTTTCTACGGCGGTTAATTTTCGTGCCTACATAGGTTCGGTACTGACCATTTTCAGTTATGAATATACTCAAACTGTTTAATATAACTATTGAGTTAAGCTCGGAAGTTTACGAACGTCTTGGCACCGATGCGTTTCTAACTAAAAACGCGTTATCGCGGATCTATAAATAATAATGTTTTTTTTTTTTTTGAGTTTTCTGGTTTTTTCGGCACTTTTAGTCGTTTCGGTGATCCTAATGGTTTCCTACTAGCGATGGCAAGGAAAAATAACGAGTTTATTATTGTTGTATGTTGCTGAAGTACCATCGATATCGGTCTATGTTTAGAAGAAAAAAACCCACTTATTTCTCGTCAAACAACACGCGGGTACGTTTAAAAATAAACCTTTCGGCCGATTATCGTTTCCCGTTACGACCGATCAAATTGTGGTCGACGGGCATTTTATACGACAATAACTTAATAGAAATGTAAAACTCGAATCAGTATCCGAATTCACTCCGTCGTCGTCGTGTTACTAACAAATGTTTTCCTGTAAATAGTGAATGTTTAGTGTATTTGATTATTTTTTCGTGAAATTCGACGTCGGTTAGTGTTGCTCGGTTTGCGTGTCGAAATTCGGTGACGATATTTCGTATTTATCTGGCGGGACGATTTTTTTGTTTTTAAGTATGTGAAGTAAAGGTAGCCTCCGAAAACGGTTTCACTGTTGAACATCACGTCTCCCGTGTCAAACGCTGTATTTTTTGGCATTTTTCAAAATTTATCTGATTACAACGCTATTTTTTTTTCGTTTTTATCTCAATAGTTTTATAAAATTTGCAATCGGGAAAATATTATGAAGGCGACCCAATTCAAAAAAAAAAAAAAAAATATATATATATATGTGTTTATAATATAATTATTATCAACTTAGTGAGGCTATGACTGTAAAATGTAAATGTAGGATTGTAATTTGTAGGTACATTTCATTTTTACATTTACCCTTTCGGAATGTGATACAGTCACTTCCACTAATTTAGCTACAAGTCAAGGTCAACTATGAAATTTCTCGGTGTCCCGCCGGCTCAATCCGTCCCTGTTCGCAACATTAAAAATGTAATATAATGATAACTGTTAGATAAAATTAATTTTTTTAAATCTGGTATATTGGAGAATATAATATATTCTCATATTATGAGTAGTATTAAATATTCATCATTCAATGTCCATTCTTATTCCAAAAAAATTAACAATACATAGGCATTATAATAAGTCGTGCGTACAAAAAACAAATAAAGTAACAATTTAAAAAAATATAAATTATACATTTTCATAACATTTAATAGTAAATAAGTTATAATATTTACTATGTGAAAAACATGAATATGAATGGATTTGTACACAATATTGTTAAAAATTTCTAACTTTATAATTTTTATAAAATATTTCCTTTTTCAACAGCATAGTGGTTAAGACGATTAATTTAATTCAATGACATCTATACAAAACTTGAACAAAACTTAAGATGAAGAAAATATAAAGCAAATTGCAAATATAATGTTTATCAGTATTAACGACTTTCTATTGGATAACGAATATCAAGTTCTATGTAAAAATTTGGTTTGAAATAATCAATACACTGGTTATGTAACATAAAAAAAAAAAACAATTGGTCAAAGTTAAGGCTGCTAAAAATAAATTTAGTGTAATGAAATTATTATAAATTGATAGGTAACAGTTATTTTATAATTTTTTATAAATATAAAACATGTATTTAATTTACATAGAATTGTATCAAAAAATAATAATAATGTCTAAATAAAAAATATTTTGAATGCAGCATGAATTTATTTTTTAGCTACTATTAAATATAATATAATAAAAATATGAAATATTTTGGCATATTAAGATTTTTTTTTTTATTACAAGGTATTTAAATTGACAATTTCTATATTATTAATGACCTGACATTTTCATTTAAGATGAAACATATAACCTAAACAAATTATAAGAACATTAAAAACTGTTTTTACACAATATTTTTGATATACATATATGTATGTAATAACTGCAAGCTTGGACACATTATACACTGTATGTGCAGTTCAGATCGAGCTGGTAATACTAGCCATCTTATTACTAGCAGCCAAAGGTTGATGGCGATGGTTGATTTTGCTGCATGGCTAACTGAATGCTCTCCATTAGCCGGTCGACAGTGATTGTTTGCTCAGCCGATCGTTGCAAGAGCAATGTGAACTCGTTCTTGTGTCGTTCCACGTCGGCAGATGACTGGCACTGAATTGCCAACAGATTTGTGTTGGCCTCGGTCACGCTGACCAACAACTTGTTGTGCTGTTCGTTCAGTCGCTGTTCCTCGCACTCTACTCGTGTCACTTCAGATCGTAGACTGTTCAATGTGTACAGCAGCTTCTTCAGGACTATAGATTGTTGGTTGTCGATGTCGTCCTCGTCGTTCTCCTTGGAGGTGGTAATTGGCGGTGCTATGTGTCGCAATACCAATTGTTTCATGTGGATGTGAGAGTTGTCTTGGTACTTGGACCAGTTAAACGTTGGCATGACCTCACGCAAAAAGTCATACACAACAGTGGCACGGTTGAGCATTCGGTGTTGCAGATACGTGTACTTGTCTTTCAACATCATTTGCTCCTTGGACAGACCGTCACTAATGTGCTCTGTCCGGCACTCGAACACCTCTTTAGCAAATATTCTGAAGTTGTCCAATAACTCGTCTGATACACTCATCAGTAACACTCCTTGGTCGCATGTGTACAGCGACACCTGCGCAGAAATCGAATGAATGGGTATGAGTTAAATTTGTTCATTATTATCACTTTATTTTAAATTCTAAATACTAGATAATTTACCTTACAAGTATAGATTAAGTTTTAATATTCATTAGATCAATGAATTTCTTAATGGTGCTGCTTTTAAAGTTTAAGGCCTACTATTAATTAGCAATTATTAGCTTATTAATTAAATTTAATATATAATTTTTCTTTTTTTAACTATATCTGTTTATTATTTATTTTATTGTCAATTATTCTTGTAAATATTTAAGTCATACCAATGTATAATTCAAATTTATTTAATTAATACATTTTTTCAAATTTAAATTAGTTTGATTTATATTTTCTTACAAGTATTTTTTATGCATACATATGACCACAGGTCTGGACATCACTCAAGACATTTGAACTATTTATTAATTATGTTTAAAGATAAAACTATTTCAGCCAATTAATGTTATACCTTCCACTTCTCTTATTACTTATTACATTTAAAAAAAAATATATATAAACCTACAACTTTCAAGATAATTATTCGTAAAAAGAAAGAAGTTATCATCCTCT
This sequence comes from Schlechtendalia chinensis, assembly GCA_019022885.1. Lineage (NCBI taxonomy): Eukaryota > Metazoa > Arthropoda > Insecta > Hemiptera > Aphididae > Schlechtendalia > Schlechtendalia chinensis. Next base: position 1,669,939 of record CM032350.1, on the reverse strand, counting down.
GGTCCCCACATGATATTATAATAATATAATCTTCAAAGGGATAGCATGCATTCAACATGAAAATATACAAATATTCAACATGCGAATATACAAGATTCATACATAACCAAGTTCACCTGAAAGTAGAAGTCTTGTAGGGTAGTGTTGTCATTGACGTTCCTCAAAATCTGCAACAGCTCTGGACACACGGATTTCTGTTCGGTTTCTGTGAGCACAGGGTACACACAGTCTCCCAACAAGTTCTTGTAAGCTGCGTCATTAGACACGAAGTGCAATGTTCTCTTCTTAAACCGTCCCAGATCATCCAAGCATGGGTTGCAAAACGTTATTAACTGATCGAAATTCTTGGCAGGATTTCTCTCTCCACCACGATTGGCAGCCAAGTAACATTCCCCGCCAGCCAGATATCCGTTGCGTTTTATCTCTCCTGTTTGCCGGTTAGTGTTGCTGTTCGTCTCCTGTTCTCTTAACGGATTCGAGTGATGTGCGTTTTCATTCGAAGAGACATCGGTAACAACGTTTGCGTCTGTGTTCGTCAGCAGCAATACACCGTCCTTATTCGCCTTAGAAACTCCACTGAGGTTGCCATCATGACTATGGGTTTCCACATTCTCTCCGTCCAAGAAGTTAACGGTATCCGAATCGCCATACTGCAGTCCGACCGTCTGTGCAGCTTTGTAGCAGTTAGACGTTCGCCAACTAGTCTCGGCCTTGCTCCTGTCTCGGGTTTGCATCAACACTCGACTTAGTGGCGGCGGGTTTATGTATTTACCTAGTGGGAACAGTGGGCCTGAAGGAGGTTCTCTGACAAATGGTGGGCCGATCCGCTTGTTGGCCACCATGTACTGTAACAATTTCAAGTAGTTCAATTCGTTGGCTGATCGATCTTCCGATGACATCAATTTGGACAGCCATTTCTTGATCGTCATCACCAGCTGAACATCGGATATCATGATTATTCGATCATAAATGTCGCTGGCCGCAGTACTGAAATCTTGATCGTTCGACATTGTATACAGCAAACTTCTAATAATCACACATTAAAATAATAAATAAAAATTGTAAAAAATAAAATTATTACAATTGTGAAATATACATACCTACCTACATATTTTTATTTCTAAGGTTAACATTTGTTGAATTTTTGTTCGAATGAAATCTTTCAGTTTCGCGTAACATAATTACATATAAAATATACATTTTCGGTAAACCAAATTCCTGTGATCATAAATATTTTACATTTTTGCTATCAGTGGCGAGTAAGCATGTCAGTTCAATGTGTCTGAAACGTATAAAACAAAATTACATTACAATTACAAAGTTACAAAATTACAAAAATAACAAAGTTATAAAAAAAAAAATATTTACCAAAACATTTAATTTTTTTTCAAAGATGATTTTAAAGTTGCAATCACAGTCTGCAACTCCAGCATGAAAATAACAGTGACTGCTACTATTTTTTCTGTAATTTCAACATGTGATTATATTTTTAATTACTACTTTAGTATTTTATTTTTGTTATAATAAAATATTGTTATATGATGAATTTTTGTGAAATATGAAGTTTAAAATGGTAAAACATTTTTTTTCATTCTAATGATTTTATCTGTTACCTTACAAAATGTTTGTACTTTTCTCAATAGATCAATAAACACCATAATAATTACTTATTAAACAGTTAATTTAATTCATTTAACATAGTAATAAAAAAAAAAAACAATTAAGACAATCAATAGTAAGAAAATTTGATAAATAAATTATACATTTTGATTTGAAAACAACAACGTTTCAACTTGAATTTAAACAATGACTACTGCTACTGGAAAAAAATCACAGTTTAACATCACTAAAACATGTAGTGTTATCACGTAAATCGGTAATCAAGCTCCGGCTAGCGATGACGGGCCACAGGCGTAGTGTCGACCGAACGCGGTCTATGGACCGTGTTTACATGGCGTATAAAATGATGTATGCCGTATAACGTAGAAAACCGACGTAACCGCGTATGAACGTGTATTTTTAGTGTAGTCGTCTGATCATAGATGGCGCGAGCAGCGACGGCGAAAATAATAACCGACGGACGACGTAATCAAATTCGATGAAAATCATAAATGATAATTGTCAATTATCAAAATCAAAACGTTTGTTCGTTCGTTCTCAATCAATGCAAATCGATAATTGAATGTTAGCGGCGTTCACGGTTTTGAGAGTTTAACGTAGAATAAATGGTTTTTAGTGTTTACCGTTTGTAGTTTCGTGCCAAAACGTGTTGCTGTTGATGACTGACGAGTACACTCCCCCCCCGCCACCCACTATGTACACATCTAGAAAATAATGGATTCGACTTACAGAGGTAAGTTTGTATAATAAACACTGTCTGTTAATGTAATTATGTTTAATATAATGAAAATACCAAAAAAAAAAAAAAGAAAAACTGTCGGCAACTAAGTGTTTCCGACAAAATGTGAAAACACCCTTCAAGCAACAAACATCTTTTTTCCAGTCGTTAGCGAAATTACACAGATTTATATCTTTTTCACGTCCATGATAAAATTGGCTTTTCGTTTACATTTTTCGTTTTCAATTTCCAATCAGCGCTGACTGATAATGTTAATATCGTTTCTCCAAATACTATTAGCGGTTAATAGGATGTGCAACGTCGATTAAGTTTCGGCCGATACGCCAAGCGTTTCTAGTTAGTGTACATGTAATTTTTTTAACAGATTGAGTAATGATAAGATTTTCAATTCATCTACTTAAAATTTTGGTATTATAAATAAATAATAAACAATAGTTTACACCCATTATATAAATAAATTCATTTAATTACAATTTATCCTAGCCTTATTATATCTGTTACTTTATCATCCGTTGGATTCTAAAATAAAGCTATGGCTGTAACTTAAGTCCTAACTTATATATTATGAGAACAATTTTTTTTCGTTCAAAACAAATTTCTAGAAAAAATAACCTAAAACAAACAGAAATATTTGAAATGTATTATACTTAATACTTAAATATATAATTTATTAGTTCGTATATTGGCAAATAATTGACCTTTGCTTTTAAATATCGCAAAGAACCCATATTATATATTCTTGTTGCAACAGTTAGTCATGCCTATGTTAAGTGAAATACTAATATATTATTTAATTATGTACACAATTTTGATTAATTTGTTTTGTTATTATTAATGATATTAGACTTTTAATAAATATTAATGTACTTACATAATATTTATTACAAAGTACAAAATTGTAGAGAAATTAAAATAATATTCAAAATTAAAATTTGTTATTTACACCTATGGAATATTATTTGTTTTTTGTTAATCGATGTTTAAAGATTTCAAACTTTAGATGAATTAATGGAAGTTTTTTAAATTTGTTTTAGATTTTTGATTTCTATTATTTGAAGTTTAATTTAAGCTTGAAAGTGGAATTCATTACTTCTACAACATTGTTAGTTGTTACTTGTTAGTCAACACTTTACAAGTACCTAAAAGTATTTTTGTATTATACGTTTTGTGTGAAAGAATAGAACTCCGAATCAATCAACTTTTCATATTGTTTTTGATTAGATTTCTAATAATTACAACTACACACACTAACAATGGTAAGTATTTCACAACAATAAAATTGTTTTTATTTATTAAATATAAATTTTGATTGATAAATTATTTATTGTTATTAATTATTACAGTCTCCCCTTACCATTTTGTTTTTTTATTTCTATTTTATAATCATACTTAGAACAGTTGTGTTTATTTTACCATATGATTCAACTATGCATATATATATAATTTTGTTAACATTAATAATATTGTGCTCAATTAATTATTTTTATTGATAAATAACACTTAACAATAGTAAAATTATGAATTATTAGTTTCACATTAATAATTTAATTAATCAATATTGGTTTTCTCTTAAATTAATTAATTTAATAGGTTACAAGGTTATAAGTAATTTTTTATCTTGACTAATAAAAATTAATAACTACATGTAATATTAGGATTTTTTTAACCGTATGGGGTTTTATATAATATTACATATAATTATATTTCCATATTTTTCAATGATTCTTATATCAATTTTTCTTTATAACTTTTACTATAAATAAATACCTATTTAATTACTCCATATCTAATATAATTATTTTTAAAAAGCATTCTGTATATTTAGTGTTTTTTATTCTTATTTATAATTTACACTATAATAAATAATAAATAATTAATAAATACAATTTATATTATATTAGGATATTTTCATGATCATTTACCGAAAGTAAATTCTTATTTATTTTATACTTTTATAGTTGTGAACTTAATTCACTTTAGTTAATTATTTATTGTACACTGTAGCAAATCGTATCCAGTTGGTACTTTATTTGATACATTTTTCGATTTTCCCAGTAGCTTTCTTAAGCAAAAAATAATCCAATATTAAAAAAAACGAAAAACCTATGTAAAGTTGTTGACATATCTGTTTTGGACATGAGCAATTTTCGTATTTTTTGAGTTTGAAATGTAATACAAGCTTAGACAAATAAGTAATATTTTTACAAAATGTATCATATTCATTAATTATAATAAACTACTAGTGTTTCTCAGCATCGTTTTTCGAGAACAATGATTTATCATTGTTTTCAAATTAAAAACTATAATATATAAATTAAAAAGAATAATATAACTAAAATCTTTGTCCAAATAAGCCACTTGAACCGAAGTCCACATCAGCCGCGCTCGCCACCTTTTTTTATTTGAGTTGTTTATAGATGTGATACTTTTAAATGTTTACCATTTGAGACTATTCTAAATTATAATATGAAATATGTTGAAAAATGTAACTATACGTAACTTAAATTGTAGCGTTTAGGACGTTTAGATTAAATTTAAAATTCAACACTCGTTACGAAATTTCAAGAGTAGAAATGTTTTCTTGGATATTTGATATCCATTTTGTAAAATATTATCAGACAATGATGAATGATGTTACATCGTTTACTATGATATATTGTATTGTAACAAAATATTATTAAGAAACAAATAACACTTTCGTCCCATACGATTTGTAATTAAAATATAAACTAATTTCACAATATAATCATTTGCTACTATATTTTACGTTTATTAAATTTCAAAAAACGCATTTCTCCAACAACCGTGATATTTTCCTTATTTAATTAAGATTAATTAGTAGACATTCGACTTTTGTTTTACCTCGATCGTTTAATTTAATTTGAACGCGCCTAGTGAAAACGTCTAGTAATGTTTATATAATAATCAAAACCGAACTACGCAAATTTCATTTTAATCGTTTTTTATTTAGGCGATCAAGGTCGATATGTAATTAATTGACACTTCACAGTGAAAATGTAACAAATCTTAAACGTAAATACGTACTTTAAAAAAAAAAAAAAATGGAAATGTTTTCGAAACGAATATCTATGAAAGAACAAATCAAAAACATCTTGCAAGTGTTGAATATTTAAATGATTTATGTTTCACGGTAACAGTTTTTTTCAATTCAACCGAAATAAAACATTTATTTTAAAATTAACACCATTATACCGCGTGTACATCAAACTGCGAGAAATTAAGCGCGTCTTATTTGTAGTTTCGTTTCCGTTTCAAAATACAAAATACTCGTCGACTCCGACATCGAAACGTTACGGTTACGGCCGCGAGGTTTTCGACCGCGATACGTCCGCCGCCGAACAGAATCGATTATATGTACCACCTAACCTCGTGTATAACGACATCAAACTCGCCAGTTGTCGATACTCGTGCCAGCGACGATGGTGACGTCGTCGTAACGTTTGGTACCGTGTGTCGTCGTTTAGCGTGAATGCATATCCATACACGTCGGCCAGGCCGGAGTTCAGATCGGGAATGCCTGCTGGGAACTGTACTGTCTGGAGCACGGGATCCAACCGGACGGACAGGTGCCTTACGACAAGTGCGGCGGCAACGACGGAAGTTTTAGCACGTTTTTTAGCGAGACCGGCGCCGGCAAACACGTGCCCAGAGCCGTGTTCGTCGATTTGGAACCGACAGTCATTGGTACGTGTGTGTGTGTGTGTGTGTGTGTTGCTTATCGTTTTAGATCGTTCACGATAACAGCTATTTTTCAATTAATACGTTTCGTTATTACATTCATATTTAGGCTTGGACGTTGATGAAAATTATAAATTAAAACCTAGTGAAAAAGCTGTGTACATTTTAATTAAGTTACACGCTTTAACTTTTAACATAGAATTTTTTTTTGACTTTAATAGTGAACTTCAAATTCATTTTATACGGAGGTACCTAAATTAAGTTAAACTAGCAACGACGTGGGTAACATAAAATATTATAGTATTGTTTAAAATGTTTGTGATTAAGCAAGTTCAGATAGTTTCAACAATTTCTACGTAAGAAAAAAAACAAACAAATTTTTTAAAAAAATAATATTGAAAAAGTTGATTTTTTACTTATTTTGGTTGGTCTCTCTGCGTTTTTTGTAATGTACTTTTCAGTATCAATGCTGTTGATTTATCTTGTACACGTTTGCTAAATAATAATGAAACTGAAAGTACTTTTACCCATGCGTTTTAAGCTTAAGACTAACATTTTTTCATTTTTAGATTTTTTATACACCAATACAATTCTTTTTTTTAGTTTGGTACCGTCCATGTTTTAATATTCAGAACATTCAAAAATATTTGAAATTAAAACACAATTTTCACAAAACAAATTTTAATAATTGAACGGAAATATTTGACCTCGATTAATTAGATAGATGTAAACAGTAGAAAAATCTGTACTTCGTCTCTCATTAAATAGGCACGAGCACAGCCTCAAATATTCACATATACACTTGTTGTTGCGTACATATGTGTAGACGAAGTCCGTACCGGCACGTACCGTCAACTCTTCCACCCGGAACAACTGATCACCGGCAAGGAAGACGCGGCTAACAACTACGCCCGCGGCCACTACACCGTTGGCAAAGAGATCATAGACTTGGTGCTGGACCGGACCAGAAAGCTCGCCGATCAGTGTACCGGGCTCCAAGGGTTCTTGATCTTCCATTCGTTCGGCGGCGGCACCGGTTCCGGTTTCACGTCGTTACTGATGGAACGACTGAGCACAGACTACGGGAAAAAGAGCAAACTGGAATTCGCCATCTACCCGGCGCCTCAAGTAAGTGCTGTATATGAGTGTTGTTACTCTCCCGCCCTCCCAACAAATCATAAATACAAATGGAAGAAAGAGATGCTTAAACTCTCGTTGTTGCATACATATGTAGTACAGACCGGTGAGGTTATTGAGTTATTTTATTCTCCTCTATATCGCCACTAATAAATAATAACGTTGATAACGTTTCTAACATATCGAAATATAATATTTTAAAATATCTATTTTTTATATTTTTATATTACTACATAGAACGTGTTTCGTGTTGAAAAATTAAACCTCTGAGTTTTCTGTTAATTTATTCAGTCCATTTTTTTTCATTAAGAGCAAAATAAGTCAAAACCTATGTAGGAATTTTTTTTTTTTTGGGAGGCTGACCTTCTAGCATCGCTTCTTAGTCTTAATATTTATCAAGGCTACTGTGTTTTCCTAATTGTATCTACTGATGTATAGAATTGAAAATAAATTTTCCATAGTAGCTTGATTAATAATAATAATAATAATAATAATAATGTAATAATTAACTATTTGTTACTTTCTTAGTTAAACACAATTACTTATTTTTATGAAATAGGATGAACAAACTTGAAATATTGAGTTAGACAAACGAGTAACACCACTACTAACATTTAACAATAATAAATATTAATTTCAGCAAACACTTATTTTTTGAATATCTGATAGGCTTATTCTAGTTTTCAGATTTTTATATAAATACCTTTCCCTACGGTTCCAATGTGTGTAGTGGATATAGAAGTTATAAACATTTAATATTTTCATAAAAATCAATTTGCTGACAAACAGTTGTGACGATGTACGAATAAAGACCCGCTCAAAGTTACTACAACTATTTATTGTCTTTAGGACAGAATAAACGTTCAGTAGTCTTAGGGTTAATTTTTTTTTTATTCTGGAATAGTAAAACATGATGCATGTAAAAATTATTTAATACAATATTGAATATAAACTGATGGTGGTTTTTGGCGCACATTGAGACGCACAGTCCAACGCACGGTAGGTTAGGCACAGCAGATCGGAGTAGAAAAAACGTATTGCGTTATTTAAAAATATGAATATTTCGCTGTTTAAGTCGTCAGCGGCCGGTGGTAACTTTATCGTGCGCGTAATAAATTCACGACGGAGGAAGGTATTTTCATCTATAGCGATAGTCGGCTCGTGGAAGACGCGATTGACTCTTAAGAATACCGATGATATATGAAGCCGCCGTGCTACGGTTCGCGTCCGTCCGACTTCCTCGTTGACAACGTCTTACGACATTACAGGTGTCCACAGCGGTCGTGGAACCGTACAACTCGATCCTGACCACGCACACGACGCTGGAACATTCGGACTGCGCGTTCATGGTGGACAACGAGGCCGTCTACGACATATGCCGCCGGAACATGGACATCGAACGGCCGACGTACACCAACCTGAACCGGCTGATGGCGCAGGTCGTGTCGTCCGTCACGGCGTCGCTGAGGTTCGACGGCGCGCTGAACGTGGACCTGACCGAGTTCCAGACCAACCTGGTGCCGTACCCGCGCATACACTTCCCGCTGGTCACGTACGCGCCGGTCATATCCGCGGAGAGGGCGTACCACGAACAGCTGTCCGTGGCCGAGATAACTAACGCGTGCTTCGAGCCGGCCAACCAGATGGTCAAGTGCGACCCGCGGCGCGGCAAGTACATGGCGTGCTGCATGCTGTACCGCGGCGACGTGGTGCCCAAGGACGTGAACGCAGCCATCGCCGCCATCAAGACGAAGCGCACCATCGAGTTCGTCGACTGGTGTCCGACCGGGTTCAAGGTGGGCATCAACTACCAGCCGCCCACCGTTGTGCCCGGCGGCGACCTGGCCAAGGTCCAGCGGGCCGTGTGCATGTTGTCCAGCACGACGGCCATCGCCGAGGCGTGGGCCCGGCTCGATCGCAAGTTCGACCTGATGTTCGCGAAACGCGCGTTCGTCCACTGGTACGTCGGCGAGGGCATGGAGGAAGGCGAGTTTTCCGAGGCCAGGGAGGATTTGGCGGCCCTCGAGAAAGACTACGAGGAGGTGGGCATGGACTCGGTCGAAGTCAACGGCGAAGGCGCTGAAGAATATTGACACGAATCTAAATTTTATATTGTTTTAAATACTATGTACCTGCGAAAATCCATATACAGTCTTCTCCTCCTCCCTCGTCTCTATCACAACTATTTGAGATCGGCCGCGTGTGTCCTAAACCTCCGCTTGGCATGATCTGGCCACATCATCTACGTACACACCAGCAGTCCTCATATCACATCCAAAAATGCTTTACACAGTAAAACCTCATTAATCCGGACCCCGTTGGTCTTCATAAAAATTTTTTAAAAAAACTCAATGAATGAGCCGTACATTTTGTATAATTGATTATCTCGTTTATATTAACATCATAGCTCCATAAATTGACCAAGACATTAAATTATTTGTAAGTGTTAGAAAAAAACATATGATTCAAAGGGATTTCATTTTCTTGCCTTCTATGGCCAACCAAAATTTAATAAAACATCTATTTTCATTTTAAAATATATATTTTGATTATATAAGTAAGCGACTATTATGCTCTATGATATATTACATAAAAGTAATTTACTTATCTCAAGAATATGTTTTGTATATGTACATTTCGTAGGCATTAGTTTTTAATGAATTAAAACCTCAGTCTTGTTAAATTTGTATTATATTGTCTTTTTATTAAAATGGATTAATAAGAATGTGTTTAATTTTCATCCTTTCGCCATAATGCAAACATGATACTTTTATAATTTATTGGAAAATACAAAAATATATATTTTCCAAATTCTATTGTTAATTTTAAATGAATTATATTTTAGAAATCAAAAACGTTACCAGTATCTTTCAAGGTTTCACCAATTTATATAAAATATAAAATATTTAAAATCAAAGGTAAGTATCTATCGGCCACCATCTATATAAATCTTCAATTATATGAGACTTGTTTCATATTTTCTTTGAAAAGAAAACCACTACAAAGAAATAAAAAATATTGAGAACATGTTTAATTCTTGTTCATAAATTTGATTTATTGAATAATATAATAATAAAAATTAATTGTTTTCGTTATAAATGTAATACATTAAATGTAGTTTTTATAATACTTAACATAATATAATAAAATAACTAATGAAAGCAAATAAATACAAATTTAAAAAAATATTAAAAAGTCTTTTGCATAGTCATATTAATAAAAATGCATACAAACCGAAAATACTAAAGTAATAAATATTCCAATAAATTTGTTTTTGGCTTAATAGTTATAAAAATACATAGTATGTTGAAATGATACACGAGTAAAATATATTATAAAATTAAAACAAATAATAAACTTAAAAAAATTAATAAAATAGGCATAAGAATACATAAATAAACTAATTAACATACAATAATCTATTATAAGGATAGAATTTATTGACAATTTTAATGTTATGTAGGTTTTGTCGTGTTTATTAAAACTATTGAAAAATTTGACACTGCCTACTAATAAATCATTTTTAGCATGTACAAATGCATGCATTTATATTTTGGTGTGTATTTTTTATTATTTTTAAAAAGACCAGATTGTTTAATATATATAGGTATCTAATTTTAAAAAGAAACCAATATTAATTGGCAAATTAATTGAACGATAGAAACACACTGTACGTGTATAAAAAATTAATCGAAATTGTTTTTTTTTTTGTACTTTCATGTATTAACATATTGTAATAAAAAGAGTCAGTCAATCAAGAGTGAAGTCAGTCCTGTGGCATATATAGAAAATATTTTCCGGGGGGGGGGGACCTACAATTCTTATCTCGACGTTTAATTTGAAACGACGGGCGCAACTAATTTTTTTAAAGCTGTTTCACGTCTGAGAAGGTTGAGATTTTCCGTGGGGTTGGTGGGAGGGTGTGGGAAGAAGAGTGTTGCAGCCCAATAAACCGTCTCCATATACGCCACCGAGTCAGTCCAATTCATTCTATATAACTTAATGATGATTTATTTGTACTTTTTTTGGGGAACGAATCCTTATATAATACGCGTGAATATTTTATGATTCAATACAAATAATTGTTTATTAACACGTTGACTGTCATATGACGACCACCAGGCGGTCACACGAACGTATAGGCCACCCATCGTGTTTATCGTCATTCCGGTGATATTTTTAGAACAGATCGACGGAAAATTATAAAACCGATATCAGTATTTTCGTATCGTACAATCAACTAATATGACCGCCGGGGGTCATATGTATATATATATATCAGTCAACGTGTTAAAGGCAAACGTGGGCGATGATAAAAATTAACTCGAAAAAGTCAAATTAACATGACTCACAGTTACGAGTTGATAACACGAGGTCTGTTCATAAAGTTCACGACCTATCGTTCATAAAAAATAGAGATAAGCCAGTACGTTTTCGAACAGACCAGAAGTGTTTATCGCTAACCTAACTCAATTCATTGTGGACGGGTCGTGCGCGCTCGGCGATTATTAAGATTCACGAAAATTATTGGACTTTTGTCTCGACGAAATACATAACCATAACGGACCCGGCCTCTCAATCGCCCGTGATGATTTGCTTCGTGAACGTTTCCGTTCGTCGTTCGCGCGTGTTCATCTAACCAATTGTTGACGCGATCGTTTTTCCGATCTTGCGACATCAAATCACACCGGACACGTTTCGCTGCGACGTGGTGCACATCATCATTTCGAGGTTTTCTACCAGAATTTCATGACATAAACCAACCGAAGTGTCACGATCATCCGCGAGTCCTCGAACAGTTGAACGTCTATTAGAGCGCACAATTTCATTGACTTCCGGCACACGAGCACCGTCTCCGTTGACGTCCTGAACGTGGATGGTCATAACACCGATCACCATAAGCATATTTCGCATCATTTTATGAGTCTCGGCGAGATGGGTTTAAATGGGTTTAGCCACAAAATTTTATGTCGGCGGTGATACGTTGTTGAAAATCGCCGAACACGCACGCATAATAAATGGTTGTTAGATAGCGATAATGATTTATTTGAAAATATAGTGGATTTACTCTATTCTATTTTAATCCAATAATATTTATGATAATATAATTTGTCTATTTTTAGCAACGATAGTTCGGAAACTTTTTGAACAGACCTCGTAGATAACAAAATACATTTTCAACTAGTAAAGTTTAAAATTAAAATGAGCAACAAATATTAATTTAATCCAGTTACAAAATTGGGATTTTGAAGTAAAATTTTACAAATATTAATTAATTTTTACCTTTAAATAAAATGTACAAAGTCCCATAAGTTTAGAAATTTGTAATATTTCATTAGACATGAAGTGTAAAGATAGTTGTTCTAATCTTTATGATTTATTTACAATTTTATAATATAATAATATTACATATACTTAAAATAATGCATTTGGGACTTTTTGTAACATAATAATGCATTGTGAAAATGTAAACTAATCAAGATAATTACATGGGTTAATAACAAAATATATTAACTATTCAACTTAAAAAGTTATTAAAAAAATTATCTTTTTTTGATTAGAAATGCGATTATTCGTCTTTGATAATCTGATGTACTCTGAAGTACTGAGTATTGTGATTAAAGCTTATATAAAATCTCACTAAATGACTAGGTCAATTTTCAATGTGTAAGGAAAGGTGTGAACAGTGTTAAAATAATGGACAACTGAATAAAGTTAAATTTAAAAATGTAAACTATACTAAACTATAGCATTGAGAATTTATTAGGGAAAAAGAGTCACAAATGTTATACATAGGGACTTATTATAGTGTAGTTAATATAACATATGTACATATTTCACTATGTGACCTGTTTGATATCTGTGTTATAGGTTTGTGCCATTATGTTTTGATTGTGTAGTCCACTGTTTGTTAATATGAATACTAATCAATTATAAATTATACTCATTACATTTTATAGTTTTACAATATACATTTCAATAATGTTTATTTTAAAAGTTAAATTTAACTTATAAGTAAATTTAATATATATTTAAGAAATAATTATCTGATATATTATAATATATAGCACATATTCTTATATTTTACAATAATTACTATAATCAAAGCTTTCAATTCAAATTAATTAAAATATGTTAAGTGTCTCTAAAAACCATAATTAACCCAGGTAACAGGAATTTATTAACCCGAACATAAAAATAATATGATACAAACAATTTTGATGTATATTTTACAAGAAATATTACATAATTTTTATATCAACACATGATGTATTATGTGTTTTATTTTATGTAATTAAAATTGTTTATGTGATTTAATAATTTTTCACTGTCCAGTGACACTACTTCAAAAATGGAATGTTATTGTTATAGGTTATACATGAGATTGAATTGGTTGTTACACACACACACACACATATATTTTACAGCTAACATTTGAGTAGATCTCTTAGCTGTTTATGCTTTAGGACATTCTCATTCTAAGTAAAATTATACAACCAAGAAGAATAAACAGATAATCAACAATAAAAGAAAGATAATCTAATAGATAATGTGATAACTAACAAAATGACATACCAAGTTCAAGTCAACAAATTTGGGCGATAATACAAAAGCATAATAATTTGGAACATATTAAGTAAAATCAATTGGTATAAATTATTTACTTTATAACTTGTATAAAAAGGACAATACAATATTTTAAAAGAAAATATTTAGAAATAAAATATTCTTAGAAGATTAATGAATTCACACAAGTAGTTGAGGTAGTCAACATCAACATAGAGGAAGGACCAAATTTTACTTGGTATCTAAAGCTAAAAACGAATTTCAATGAGTCTGATGACATACTTTTAAAAGTGAAAGTATATAGTGAACCAATGTTGTTTACTATACAAAATGTATTTGTTAAACTTTGTTAATTATTATTTATTTAAAATATACACATCTACTTATTATCCAATAATAACTAATTAAAGTATTCAGGTTATTGCCCACCAAAGTAAATTTACAACACTTATGGATTAATTTTCAATGAATCTCTATAATAGTGTTATATAATTAATTTAGTTAAATGTTAATATTTATTATAAAGTTTTTAAAATGTTTTTATTTATTATTAATTCCTATCTAATGCTAATCTTGAACATTCTACAATTAAAATGACTAGTGATGCTGTACCATTAAATAAGTTTGTATTTTGTGAGAAAGCTGTGTATAATATATACAATATACATAATATAATCTATACACAACTCAAAACTTTAGTTATAATTTTGAAAATTTTAAATTATGTATATCAAGTGTGCTATTTAATAATAAATATTTACATTAATAGTGATTTATTTTAGTTACAATTTCTTTAGAAAAACTCCTTCAAGTATCAAAAGTGATGCTTTTCTTTGACTACTTTTGATATTTTAAAAGCGCCATAAAAGGTAAATTTTTCTTTGTAAATATAAAATAATTAATAAATAATGTTTATAAAACATTAATTATTTAGAAGAGACCATCTGTTGGTTTTTAATTTAAGTTAATTGTATTTTTATTTTGTTATTACTACTCCATTTTATGGAATGTTTGTTGAGGTTTCCATAATTTGACTAGATCATTACTGGCTCCATACACATAATGGTTTTTTGGATCATAAGTAGCACAGTTCATTGGAAGATATACATCATTTGTACCTGGAAAATGTTCACCATTGTTAATGTCAAATATTTTCAGTCCTGAATTTGTGGGCAGAAATGCAATATCTTGTTTCAAATTGTCTGTAATAGCAAACTGGTATTCTTTAATATAATTGTATTGTTTATACAATAGACAGAATTTTAGAGGTCCATAGTGATTAGGACGCATGCGACCCGAATTAACTTCCCTGAAATTAATAAATAAGCATTAGCAACACATATAATAAATACATCAATTACAAAACAAAAACTCATATCAGAAACAAATTTGTGAATCGGTTTTGCTCAATGATTTTTTGTATGAATAAAATAATATTATAATTCTTACCAAGATTTGATGCCTCCCTCTGTATCAATCGATATGATATTATTTCCATTATTATAAAAACGTAATCCAATAACAGAAGAACCATGACTTGTTGCGTGTGCAAAGGAATCATTATTGTTGTATTTTAAAACAAATTTGTTTTGAAAACGAGTGTCCCATAAGTAAATGTTTCCACTGTCATTGCCAGTAATGTATTGCATTTCATTTGATGGATTCCAGTCAATAGTCTTGATTGGACTTTCATCAACACTTCTCATTGTCATTACAACTATACCATGATTCATATCTATTATAAAAATATGTCCTTCTTTTCCAGTAGCTGAAAAAAAATAAATTAATACATACACAAAAAAGTTCTTCGAAACAACAGATAGAAAATCTTAGTCTTAAAAGTGTTCAAGAAATATTAATATATAAAGACACAGCTGTACCTATACATAACATCCATGATTTATTTTATAAATATAAAGATTATATATATATTCAAACTTTTAGAACTTACCTGCAACAAATTTATTTTTTGAAAATTTTGTTGCAGCGTATATGTGATTCAATATAGCTGTTCGCAATTTTACAGTTTCAATCATTTGACCAGTACATGAATCCCAAAAATGTACACAATCCAAAGAACCAACAGAAAACACTGTACCATCCCAGAGCCAATGTATAGAATTCAGTATCCCGGTAAACTCTGCGTCACGTGGAATACTCAATCTCATCATTTGTTCAAAAACTTGAACGTTTCTGGATACATTATAAATTGTTATATTGTTATGTTTGGATATAACTAATAAACTGAAAAATAAAAAGTTAAAATTTTAATTAAATGAGTATATTAAATGTTAATAATTGTAGTTATTTATTAAAGTGTTCTTTATTTACCAGGTTAAAAAAAATGAAAAAATGTTGTTTATATTATAACTGACTCTGTAAAAACATTATATATCTACATTTAAAAAAATTCCTATTTTTTTTTATTTAAAAATATGTCTAAAATTTTAATGATCTTTAAAAATATCTTTAATCAAACTGAATTACAATACAAACTCTTCAGTAACATCAAGTATGTTATAAATTATAATAAACTATAATATAATAAAACTGAATTCTGAAGAAAATATCTGAATTAATTTACAGATTAATAGCAAATTATGGTGAATTTTAAAAAAAAAATTTATTACACATATTAATTATAAACATTCTTATTACCAATAAACAATTTAATTTTAAAATATAAAAAGTTACAATATTATAAAGTGTATACATACCATCTGCTTTCTCTTGGATCAAGTTCCATGCCTATAATCTCATCAAGTGTATTGAAACTAACTGGATGAAATGGATCAATATAAGTTGTAGACATAGATGTCTTGTAATGTATAAAGCCCATACGATATATTTCATTAATAATTGTACGCCTTTTATATTCCATAGAAGAAATGGCTCCTATAGAGCGTTTTGCAAACAGGTCAAAATTATGATGTACTTTTCTTTTCTATGACAAACAAAAAAAAAAAAATATATATATAAATTTGCATTTTACAATCTAAGTTTACATTTTCAAAAATATGTACAATAATTTACTAATGTTTCAGAATGATAAAAAAACTTCATGTGGGTTTTTTAAAACAATCATTAAAATAGTAAATAAAACCTACGATAATAAATTGATAGATAAATTTCTAAGACAAAGTTACTAAATGCACTAAATACAATCTTTGGTCCATACATATTTTCTGTCATTTGTTATTAAGTTTTTTATGTTCTAAAAAATAATTTAAATAAGAGAAATATAGTTTTCTACACCAATAAATCAACAAGACTGAAATCTATATTTTTTTAAAAGGTCATGTAAAAATTGACATGATTAATCACCAGTCATTATCAGTGAGACCATGAACATTTTCACAATTTATGAAATCATCGATTTAAATTAATTACAAAGTAATATTTGTATTAAACAAATGTTCATTTGAGATGTTTGTAGGTACGATTAACATGTGAAATATTAAATTTTAAATAAACTGTTATTATTTTCATTGGGAACAACATACATATAATGTTTTTAGTTTGATTCTATGATTATAGTATAATGTACAGTAAAATAGTACAATGCTCATGAGATACCAAGAACATTACGATTAGAACGTCATCATTGACAAGAATAAGTGTTTGTTACAATTGAAAAATGTTATCAAAGCAGCAGACGATTTCATCACGATTAACAATGTGATTTTTCGACCAAAAGAGACGCATGTCGTATACGACTTTCACGAACAACAATCCGATCTTCGGCTTAACCACATTAGTCGTCAATCCAGACGTGCAAAGCAATCGTATCGCGTGAATTCGATTCGATAAACAATATATTTACTTCGGACACATGTCTGTTCAACATGTTCAGATCCATTTCGACGTGGTCCCCTGGCGATCTCGCGCGAACAACGGCGAATAACGATCGTCGACTGGTGTCCCAGGCCAGCCGCGGCCCGGATCGCGCCTTCAATCCCGGCGGACGTGCGTAATACGCCTGCGTTCGTTCATTCGTCCCTCAATCGGCCACGGAGGGGTAAACTTTTCCGTCCCTTTTCGAAACACCGCGCTCGGCACACGACACGACGACGTTGATAAGACGCCCGATCGATTTCCGTGATAACGGCGTGATAAAGATAAACAAAACGTCGGTCCGATTTCGGAGCGTTATCAATCGGAAAACACGGCCGGGGAGCTAAACCGCGGGGAACGTACGGCGTTCACGAATGCAGTATCCGGTCGACGGATATCGACCGAATGTTAAAACGACACCGGAACGATAATACGTAGAGACGCGCCGTGTACGCGGCGCTCTAGATCCACCAATTTGGGTACGAAACTTGTCGTACTCGAATACGTTCGAGGCTCAACGTTTTGTTATACATAGGACTTTAGGAATAAAATAAAAACGTACGGTACACCGTAACCCAACCGGATCGATTGTACAGAACAACACCGTCTAAGACGGCTAAAATGAATAATGTCCGACATCAGCGGATCGGATTAATCCCGTGCAAGGCGCAACAACTGTGCGTTCGTCGGTATTATATGGTATGCATACGTACCATAGAAACACACGACATCGGATTACAGGCGCGGATCCAAGGGGGGGGGGCCAAGGGGCGATCGCCCCCGTAGACTCTTGTTAAATTTTTTTATTAGTATCGTTTTATAATGCTAACTCTTATCTATGATACTATAGAAAGACAATTTAAAATGAAGTTGTAGCTATGGGATTTTTCGGTGCATCGCAAACGATTTCCAATAAAACGTTTTGGAAAATATTTTATTATTCGATGCGACAAAATGAGGATTAAAGTTGTTTTGATTAAGATGGCCCCCCCCCCCGTAAATAAGTTCTGGATCCGCGCCTGTTGGATTATCGGGTCAATAAATTATGCGCTACCACCGTACGGTACCCGGTCCGACGGCGTTCGTGCAAATATACAACAGACACCGAGACGAACACACCCTCGGAAGATAATGTTCAAAGGCCGCGGCGACAACGGGTGAAACACATACGAAATACATTCAACAAATACGGATAATACAGTGTCGCAACACTTGTTATTACAACGTTATTCGTTATATCGGTTAGTTTTCGACGGATTTGTTGGCGTTCGAAGTCTTGCCCGTATATACTGAAAAACGGTTCACGGATTTAGTTAGGCGTGTAGAAATTAAAACAAAATAAAAATGTAGTTTTCCAATCGTAAAACGAAAATCATACGATAATAATGACGTGTATGGGGAGGACGTCTTCATTAGTGAACCGTTGTTTCGGTTGTTTGGAGTCTCAACTCTTGGCTCCAAATCGGAATATATAATACGCTGTTTTACATATAACCTAATAAAAAATAATTAATTACCAATATGAGTGGTACTGATTTATAATGTAACGTTACTATGTAAATTATACAAGCATTTGCATGTTGTTGTTGCATTTCAAAAGTTACGCGTAGCATTGTGTTTATAGTCGCAGTTTTTTCGTAAAATTTACATATTTGTTCAATTTGTTTTCGGGTGGATATGGGTTAGGTTCAATTGAGTCGTTAGAGTTAGATTGACAACACAACCGTTAAACGTATTCGCACACTGCACGCGAAACGCATTTGAATATTTAACAAAATTAAAAATTCTTTTAAACGTACCTTGCATGATATGTAATCGAAGACAATGTAAACTAATTTAAAAACTATAAGCTAAATTATAAACGAGAAATATTTCACTTTTTCGGAAGTTTATGAGTAAATATTTGAAATTCGATTTCTACAGTTTTAAATACGTTCTTATGTACAAAACTGAGAAAATTAATTCATTTTTTTTAACTCGTTAAATTAAATTGATATAAAAAAAGTTATGTTAATTTTTATTTCAAATTTAAACGTTAACCTTAATTAAGTTACTCAACTAGTTAAAAGTAACAATTTTCTAATTAGCATTTAAAAAAAATAGCGTGAAAATGAAATAATATCTGTAAATGTCACATGCACATAAATATATATTAGTCTTCAATATTATTATTTTTATGTTATCAAACAATACTATAGTACTATAGCACTATTAGATATTATCGATTCTCTAAAGACTATTGTGTTTTGTACACTTTACAATTATTAATTTCAAAGCATACAACTGAAATTATAGATTTATAAAACTTCACAAGGATGTGTACTTTTTTATATATTTTTATTATTACCAAATTTTAATATATTTGGATAAAAATATGGTAAACTTAATGGGAAAAATGTACCCAGTATGATTGATCTAACCATATATATGTATAGAATCTTTCAACAATTTTAATTACCAGATATTTTGCCTGTTACAACTGTTATAAGACGTCCCGATAAATAAAAAAATAAATCATGATAAGGTCGATCTAACTAAATATATACGAACCGTATAATAATATCATTAAATACTAATAATTGCAATTTGCAGTCAGTTTACTCGGATAACTTAGTTTTGATGTTTGAGCTGTCACTTATTGCTAATTTAATTAATAAATTGAAATGATTTACAAAGATGAATTTTTAGAAATATGGCTAACAATATTTCCGCTCACTTATGCACAGTAGTAGAATTATTAAATTTTCAATGTGCATTCTTGTACATTTACACTTATATTAGCATGTAATATTCATATTTTCTCGTTATATAGAAACTAAAAAACCGTTATGTATTTATTTTACGATATTTTTTCTCCAAAACAATAGTCATTTGATCGTTATAAATGAATCGTTGATGTAAGACGTTCTTCCGTTATGTTTTGTTTTAGTTTCGATCGTTCGTCGCATTACATGCATTTTATTTCGTTCTATAGTCTTGCTTTATCAAGACAAACACTTAAAATACGGTTTTTTATGGCACTCAGCGAAGGCTAATGCAACGGATAAATTACGATTCGAAAGACCAATTTTTAGATAGCAAATATATTTATTGTTACATCGATAAAACCGTGTAATACCGATGTATAATAATATTTTAATTAATAGTTCATATTATATATAGTACTACAGTAGAAGAATAGTCATTTATATGATAATTAATTTTATTTAAAAAATACTACGAGTTGGTTTTTTAGATCTATAAACGTAATATGTTTTTAATTAGTTTTTTACGCATATAATCGTATAGGTATACTTATTTTTGAATTTCGACTATTTGTATAGATTTTCATTTGGTTTGTCTTATAGAAAATACACATTTACACCATTCCTATTAAAGTTGCACGTATTATTAAATGTCTTATTGGCATATTTTGTGAAATCGAAATGACGAACGCGTATTTTTATTATTAAAATGTTTAATACAGTTTACTACACCTTCCTATTATTATCTGTTTCAGGTATAGCTATGTCAAAATATTATGTTATCATTTTAAAATATTTAATTTCAAACTCTAATGATAGTATGAGTAGTCTTTAAATATATATAAATACATATTTTTTTATATACTACTAAATAGAAAACAGGAAAAGTTAAATGCTAAACAAACAACTTGTTTACCTGTAGATAATTAGTTGATAAGATACCTTTATTGGCTAATAGCCATAGTATGCATGTTAGTAGTTGTTGACACTTGTGTATTGTCATAATAATTATTGTTATTTTATAATAATAAAAAATATAATTCAAGTAATTATTATTATTGCAAATAGTTATTCGCTCAATTATAAATTTTAACAGACCATAAAAATGTGTGTACACAGGTGATGGGTAATTCTACAACCAGTAAGACTAGTAGGAGTACTATAAACTATAATTTCATATGCTATGTATGATACCTACTTATCTAATTAGTTATAAATACGCATTTTTAATGTTAGTTAGTTATATCATTCATACATTATATAAGCATTTTATGTTAGGTGTTCTACAATTTCATAACCACTTTTACAAACCAAAAATGTTGTTTTTTCATTAATTAAGACTCGCAATCAATTATTGTAAAGCCAATATATTCCTCGCTTCGCACAACATCTAAATTCTCACATATATATAATCAGTATACAATTAGTATATATGATCATTATCTTATTAACTTCTGTTCAACTAACATCAAATACGCAACTGAGTTGACCAATTCCGTCGTTTTGCAATATTTTTCATAAAAAATGTAATCGAGAATAACTTAGGCCTTGAATATAAGTGGGCGTTTTCACGTCGCGTTTCGTCTATGACGTTTTCGGTCACATTATTTTAGATTAGAGTGGCTATACGTGACACATATAACCCGTCACGTATTTCATTTGGTAAAAAAACCATAAAAAAATGTAAAGTTAAAAAAAATTCTTAAAATAAATCGTGGTTTATCATGCAGGTTCTATTTTGTAAAATGTATTTAAAATTTGTAATAATAAATAATGAAACTTGAGTAACTAGCTAACCCATAACAAATACTCGTTTATCAGTATACCCGACTGATAGTAATATACGACTACAATTAATGTTAGAATTTATTTTACACAAAAAAAAAAAAAAAACCAAAACTATGTCGTTTGAAAACTCAGCTTATATAATATCTACGTATACGTAGATAGCTATATAAAATATAAAAACAACAAAAGTGTTTTTAATATGTAATCATTATTTTAAACACGTTAGGTGCGTTGTGTCATCAAAGGGTGGATTTAAAATGTACTCGTACGTCTTTATATTGTCTCAAGTACCTTTATTGATCGAGACTACGAGATTCAATTAGAATCAATCGCATGTTCTAAATAATGTAAATTAGACATTAAATTCGGCATGACTTATTCATATTAATACAACTATTACACGTAATAAAATTTGTATTGTGTACGAAACCCGTATGCAATTCGGTGTATAATTTTTTTTTGGAATTCGTAGAGCACAAAAAAATAATAAACACGTTACGATTTCGTTATCTTTTTGATTCCAACAGCGCGGAAATCGACATTCACAACACCGCGGGCAAATGATTTTTAATTATTATTCGAACGTAAAGTTTTGCCTTTTGTTTTCAGCTCGGTATTCCAACAACGTCGCGTGACAATTTCACGAGCACATCGCCCGGACCGTATTACGTTGCCGCGGTACTACTACACACGGCCAAAACGCGATTCCGGCCGGTGCGTAATAAAAATACATTATTCCGTCCGTCCGTCCTTCCGGCGGCGGACAGGTGGTGGAGGTGGCGGCGGCGGCGGCGGCGTTCGTCACTCGTCGTCGCGACCGTCGTCACCGACCGGTGCGCGCGCGGGGTCCGTTCGTCGGTGTGCCCGGCCGGAAGGGATGGGCGCGAGCGGGTGTGGACGACTACGACGACGACTACGTACTATACGGTCCGCGTTCACGCCCAGTCATCGGCGGCGGTGATAAACGACAAAACGCGTTTCGCGAGGTAACGCAACACGAACGAAAAAGAGTGAAATCGCGCGCACGTTTGCCGCCGTCACGTTCACTCCGTTACGCGTCTCGCCGTCGTGTGTGTGTGTGTGTGTGTGTGTGCGCGCGCGCGCGCTCGCGCGTCCGTCCAGCTGTCCCCCGTGCGACGGGCTGGCGCGCTCGTTATTCGCGTAACTCTCCGCGTCTCCGAAACGTTATCGATAACACCCGTACGTCGTCAGCGTTTCGGCGTAAACACACCAACACACACACACGCGCGCATTCCTAGTCTCGTGTCTACGACGATCACGACAGAGAGATTTTACTCGTCTCTCTCTCTCTCTCTGTCTGTCTGTCTTTTGATAAGTAATTAACGATTTAGTAAGCCAACGGTCTCGCGTATGAATCATCGTCGGAACGGTTAGTACGCCGTGTCGACAGTGATTTCCTTCGGTTGTTGTTTTTTTTTCTTCTTCCCCGATCCGTTCGCCTCGAACGCCGCCGTCAAACGATATCGCAGCCGTGTATCTAACCCGAACGCCAGATGTGCAGAAACGTGTCGTCAAACCGACGATAAAATAAGTGACGTCCCACTGTGCCTGTCGTCGTCGTGTCGTAATCTGTTCGGTAAGTAATCGCCGTCTTTTGTTCGTTTCCGCGCGATCCATTGTCGTCTTCGCGTCCGAGGAACACTAATGCGATTTACCGCGGCGACACAGTTTTGTTTTCGAAATTTGCCCATCTGAGATTATCGGATTCGTCAAATGAACGTCCTACTATCGGCGAACGGCCGACGGTGAAGAGAATGTGACGAGATGAAAGTAAAGTTTTACTGCTGTTGTGCCAGTCGAGTCGAATTTGTCTCGATGTGGATGAAAGGAAACAATAATTCAATAATTCTGAAATGGTTGTGGATAATCGCAACCCGTGTGTGGTTTTTGTTGTTGTGTAACGTGTACTGTATGATAAGTGGGGAGTATTTCGACACCCGTGACGTTCTCAAAAACTAAAATGCGACTGACATTTTCTGATTTTTCCTTTGAAACAAGTGCATCAAACTGTCTATTAAAAACTGTGGTTGTCTGGTAAACTGTATTTTATTCTATTTATATGAATTATAATTCAAAACACAAAACAGATGATAAAATGGCAGTCATAGTTATGATATCTGTCATCTATAGCGGTATTGTCGTGAATATGCACACAAATAATAGCATTTAAATCTGAATATTGTAGATGAATAAGTCCTGAGTTCACAAAGTTTATCTTTGGGTTATATCAAATTGATTTAATGTCTAGGTATGTAACATTTTTGTATATTTGTACGACTAAATACTTAAATTTTAATTGAAAACATTTAATTTTATCATAATATTAACTAATTAAAAATATTGTATCTAATCAAAACTGATTATTATTAATTTATAATTGTTATATTTGTTTTTTAACGTAAAAACATTTTTAAGTTTAGTTTTCATTTAGTAACCTATTTACTTTTGTGCTACGTATCTTATTATTTGATTTTCATATTATACCTACTTCAAGTCTTGAGTACCTGGATATAGGTATTGTTTTATTTATCTCTTATAACTTTATGTCTTAATAATAATCTGGATAGCTTATGAATTTCTTAAATATTGTGGGTTTCCTATATTTGATAAGTACAATAATTGCAAGCTTAATTCGGTTAGGTTATACAAATTAATTAATTATTAAAGCTTAAATATTGTATATACCTATAACTAATCCTAATATAATAAATAAGATTACCTACCTGTAAATTTATTTGTAGAATATATATCTAATAGGGACCAATATTTTACAAATTATGATTTTTCATACAAATTTCTAATAAGTTTATACCTATGCTATTTTATTATCAATTTGATATAATACTTATGTAAATGGTTATGTATAATGTAGGCATTGTATATTTTGTACCTAGTATTATATAATACATTACATATTTATAAATATTTTAAATGTATTAGGTATAATATTTATTAATTTAAGGATTGATTAGGTAATAAAATTAAATATATGTTTAAAATACATAAATTACTTCTAACGTGTATCCATGTTTAATTATATGAGATAAATAGGTTAATAGATATTTACTACATACTTAATTTTTAGATTTGATATAGATACTTATATGTTACAATGAAATTGAGTTACTTAGATTTTAGATTATGAGTAATTATTATATATTATAGTGATTATATAACTGCATATTGAAAATTATTATTATATGCCTAGTAAATATATTGTATTTTTTTATCAATTACCTATGTATTAACTTTCAAAATTTTGTATTACAAAAATTGGAGATAATTATATCATACTAATGTACAGTATAATTGGTTATTAATATAAGCACTGTATGTTTTTATGAAATATATTCTCAAGTTGCAATGGAGTTTTTCATTATTTTATTTCAACTAATATATTGTATTATGATATATTTAACCGACTAATGATTCTATTGTTGAAGCCATAATAAATAAATAAATAAATATATATATATATATATATATATATATTTAACAAACAGTAATATATTTTTAGTATTGCTAGGTTTGAAACTAGAAAAATTTTTTGTACAGTTTATTAATTGTCTACAATTTTTAAGTAATATACATAAATTGAGTTTATATCTATTATATTAATATATTATATATATATAAATAATCTAAATTAATCTTTTTCACATCACATGGATTGAATGTGAACATGATTTTATTTTAATAAGTATTATAACTATGTCAAACAAGTCTGTATTTTTAGAAAATGCCTATTGTATTATATATATATTATATATCTATCATAAAATATTAATAATTTATATAAATGTGACTTTTATGGTTTAATTCCAAATATAAAAAAAAATCTAGTTTAATATATTTAAAAATAAAAGAAACTGCTGAATACATTTAATATAATAATATATAAAATATTATAATAACATATTTTTATTTTACGTACATGTGTAATAATTAATCAGAAGTAAAATAATTTGTTGATAAATAAGAAAAATGTCAATAGTCTTCTACAATTTTTTTCAATAAAAAAAATAATGTCTGAGTACAATTTATAGATAATATATACATACATAATATAATAACAGATATAATAATTTTTTTTTTTTTTTAATAGTCATGTAGCAACTAATACTAAAATAAAAAATTTTTTTTATAGGTCAACAATCAAAATATTGTTATAAACACTTTGAATGCTTTCAACATTAATTTTTAGTAAAATATTTTCACAAATATGGGTTCTTTAGTAGAAAATATGGCCAGTTGTATAATATCACATGATAGAGTAATTACTCCTTCAAATCAAAATTTTTTTCAACTCATTGTGACAAGTAAGTCTATTTTATATTTTAATATTTTTCTAATATTTTGGCTAGTAAGTTATACAAGATAATTATTCTGATTAGGTACTACTTTTTTTAAATATCAATTAAGTACTTAATTTACATACATAAGTAATAACAAAAAAATTACTTCAAAAGTACAAAACACATTTTTGTACTTAAGGAAGACCTTATTGGCATTAGTTGTATAACTTTGAAATTCTCTACAACATAATCACTTTTTTATACGTTCTTTTCTACAAAATATATAGTCCATTATTTATTAATTCATATTAACTGGATTTAAAAACAATTTTCTTTGATTCTCTAAGGCCATGTGAGCCTTACTGGTGACTTTTAACAGTCAAAGATGTTATCATTGTTAATAATATTATATAATTCAGTTTGTTATAAAATTCTATTTATTTAGATTTCTAGTTTTATGAGATAATTCAGTTGACTGTAGGTAAACAATTATATTTTTGTTTTTAAATTATTTGTTTATATATGTATATATTTATTTATTTATTTTTTAATAAGATAAATATTATAGTTATTTTGACTATTAATTAATAATAAAAAAAAAAAAAAATTATAGTTATTTATATTATTCAAGTAAAATAAATAAACTGATGATTTAAAACTATTGTTATTTTATAACAAATATGTAGATAACTATGTGATTTTCGGTTCACTGGTATATTAATTGAATAAATTATACAAACAATTATACCTATAAATAGGTATCATAACTGGTTATAAAATATAAAACAAAATTAATTTTTGAAAGTAAATATCTTGATTATAATTTGAAATGTTAACTATTTATTGACAATTGCTTTGATTGTATTTCATTATTTTATTATTTCAGTTGAAAGTGCAAATTTAAAAAATAATGGTGGACTAATAAAACCACATCCATATGTTGAACTTAATGTTGATGATTTTAAAAGACATAAAACTGAAGTTTTTAAAAATACATATCTACCAAAATGGAATGAAGAATTTACTGTGTATGTTTTTAAGAATAATTATTATACCAGATATTTATTATCAGTTTAATTTACAAATAATATTTTTTTATAGGCTTGTTACTCCATATTCGATATTGCATTATCGTGTGTTAGATTATTGTAAATTTCAAAAAGATTTGCTTATAGCTGAGAAAAGTATAAGTATTTATGATATTTTATGTAATTATGATGGTGTCTGTGATAATTTGGAGTTAACAATTGATTTGATGCGAACTCGTCATCACGATAATAATCCAGCATCAAGTTCATCTACTATTAATGTGGTTAAAGTTGGAGAATTGATAACCATATTGAACGGTATTCAAATTGATATGTCTCAAGTTACAAATCCATCCAGAGGAGAAAGCGCTAGTACAAATAATAACCAAGGTAATTTTAATAATTAAATAATAATAAAAAAATATTAATTCATGTTATAATTTGTTAATAGGATTAGCAAATGGTGAGTTCAGTCAAGGAGTTAGAGCTCGTAGTCGTTCATTACCTACCATTGCGTCACCTGCACTACCTATAGGTAAATATTTAAATACAAGTATTCTATTTAATTTGTAATTACAATTTCACTGAATTATTTGCGATTGTCACACCATATTTTACCTACTTAGGTAGGCCTATACAGTGTATATAAAGTTTTATTTTGTAATATGAAATAATTAGTTAGGCTCTTATAGAATCGGTTGACTAATGTGTAAACAAAAAGTGTAAAGGCACGTATCAGTAATAAAGCCAGATATTTCACTTAGTAAATATTTTTTTTTTAATAAGCATACTTTTATTTTCTTAGTTGCGAATACATCGAATAATCCTGTTACTAATACGGTGGTTAATAACATTCGGACCCCACAAATACCAACTGTGCCTAATAACAATCAAGCTGAGGGAACAGTTACTGTTCATCATCAAAATGGTCCTGTTACAGTATCAGTAGAAGAACAATTGCCAAATGGGTATGTAGAAATATATTATATTTGTAATTGAATATTTTTATTTTAATAATTTAATTACAGTTGGGAAATGCGATTCGATACATATGGACGACAATATTACGTGGATCACAATACAAAATCAACTTCATGGGAACGGCCGCAACCACTACCATCTGGTTGGGAATTAAGAAGAGATGGTCGAGGTCGAATTTATTATGTTGACCACAATACACGTACTACGACTTGGCAACGTCCAAACATTGAAAGGCTGCAGCATTATCAACATTGGCAAGGGGAAAGAGCTCATGTTGTTCAACAGGGAAATCAACGATTTCTTTATCCCCAAGTAAAACTATTTAAATGATGTCTTTAACTTTAATTTTTACTTCAATTTGAATTTATCTAATACTCATTGTTTGATATGGTATGTTTAGCATGCGGTTGGGACAGGTTCAGGACCGAATAATAGGCAAACTCCTGCTCCCACAACACCAGTTGTTGAAGAAGACGATCGTTTAGGTCAGTTACCCAATGGTTGGGAAAAGCGTTTACAACCTGATGGTAGATGTTATTTTGTTAATCATAAAAGTCGTATTACTCAATGGGAAGATCCGCGTACACAAGGGTAAACGTATACATATTTAATACACGGTTATTTGAAACTAATAAATAATTTTCTTTACTTCAGAACTGAATTAATTATTGATAATTCTGACCTACCAAATGGTTGGGAAGTAAGAAAAACATCTGATGGAATTAGATATTTCGTCGATCACAATACACGCACAACTTCATTCGAAGATCCTCGTAACCATGTACCGCCAATTCAATGGTGAGTGATTAATTAAATAAAAATATATGGACATTTAATATTTTATTTGTGACTTATAGTTCATCTGGTCCGTATGGGGTACCCGCTGCTTATGAAAGATCATTCCGCTGGAAATTAAGTCAGTTCCGATATTTGTGTCAAAGTAATGCGATATCAAGCCACATTAAGATTACTGTTTCTAGACAGACATTGTTTGAAGATTCTTATCATCAAATAATGAGATCTGCTGCATATGAAATGAGGAAACGATTGTATATTGTATTCCGTGGCGAGGAAGGTTTAGATTATGGTGGCGTTTCACGGTAAAAAATTTGTGATTATTTTGAATGAATTATATTAATTGTGGTTTAAAATTTTTTAAAAATCGTTACAATAGGGAATGGTTCTTCCTACTTTCGCATGAAGTACTCAATCCAATGTACTGTTTGTTTGAATACGCTAATAAAAACAACTACAGTCTACAAATTAATCCGGCTTCCTATGTGAATCCAGACCATTTGTTGTATTTTAAATTTATTGGACGATTCATTGCTATGGTAAATATTTTATATCAGTTAACATTTATTATGTGTTTATTAATAATTTTGTAATATGATTAAAATTACAGGCTTTGTATCATGGACGTTTCATTTATTCTGGTTTCACAATGCCATTTTATAAACGCATGTTGAACAAAAAACTTACTATGAAAGACATCGAGTCCATCGACCCAGAGTTTTTCAATTCCTTGGTTTGGGTCCGTGATAACAACTTGGAAGAAAGTGATATTGAAATGTACTTTGGAGTTGATTTTGAAGTTCTTGGTCAAGTTGTACATCATGAGCTAATTGAAAATGGTGACAAAGTGAAAGTCACTGATGATAACAAAGACGAATACATCAGATTAATGACTGAATGGAGAATGACCCGTGGAATTGAAGAGCAGACACAGGCATTGTTAGACGGATTTAATGAAGTTGTTGCATTGGAATGGCTAAAATATTTTGATGAACGAGAACTCGAACTTATGCTGTGTGGAATGCAAGAAATTGATGTTGAAGACTGGCAACAACATACAATTTATCGCCATTATAATCGAACTAGCAAGCAAATAAACTGGTTTTGGCAGGTACTAATACTAATTTAATAAAGTTTTGTATTAGCATAGAAACTCGCATTAATTATTAATGTTAATTGAATAGTGAATAGAATATCTTCGGTATTCACATTTTTATACATATTGTTATAGTTAGTCAATATCATATGCAGTTCAATATATTTTATCTTAAATTCTTAACAATGAATTGTATACATTTGCATTTACAGTATATAAATTCTAAATTATTACAAGTAGGTACTAATAAAAAAAAAGTCCTTCACTAGCATTCATCATTTTTGTCTCACTACACATGTGACAAAGAAAAATACTGTTCAAACTGTCATTCTGAAAAAAATGTCTTAACTGTATTTTTCTTATCATCTCTGACAAATTATTTACTAATTATATCTTAAACACATTTATTGAATATACAGTGAAAGTGAAATTAAATTGATAAACATTAAAACAACATAAAAACTTAAGTAAATTCAAATATGAACACACATACATATAGTGTTTATATATATATTCATATACTAATAATATAAAAAATTGTTTCCTCTAATTTATTAGAAAATTTGTATTGTCATTTATTTTTGTAACAAATGTTTTATTTAAGATCATAAGAATAAAAAACTTTTTTATTTAAGTTGTAAAAGGTTTTAAAATGTTATTGTAATTTATTTATTTATTTATTAATAAATATGTTATATTTTTCAATTTAGTTTGTAAAACAAGCCGATAACGAAAAGCGAGCAAGACTTCTTCAATTTGTGACTGGAACATGCAGAGTACCAGTTGGTGGATTTGCTGAATTAATGGGCTAGTATTTTAAAAAAATAACAAGACTATATTTTTCTAATTGAATTATATTTTATATTAATAAATGCAAATTATGTATTTTTCGTTTAGGAAGCAATGGAGCGCAGCGGTTCTGCATTGAGAAAGTCGGAAAAGAAACGTGGTTACCTAGATCTCACACATGCTTCAACCGATTGGACTTGCCACCATATAAAAGCTATGACCAATTAGTCGAAAAGCTGAATTACGCGATTGAGGAGACTGAAGGTTTTTCTCAAGAATGAAACACGAATATATTTGGGTTGATTTTCCCACAGATGTTATGGTTTTAAGTTAAGTGTTAGTAAGATGTATAAATATTATACAAATAAAATGTTTAAATCAGGGCTTTGAACATCAAAATAATTGCGAATCTGTATTTGATATACAAGGTTCCAAAATACATTCCTTAATTTTTATTCTGTTTTTAATTTTATGCATCGTTGATTATTTTTGGAGTTATAGTGTTTTTATTCGATGATGTTTCTTGTTATACATCCCTTTCGTATAGTTACTATTACTTGTAGATTAAGGAACATTGTGTTTTTATGAATAAGTGCATACAATAAAATTGTATACAAGTTATGTTCAATGTATGTTATTGTTAAGCTTGGTGTATAAAAACAAAATAAATAGTATTTATATCAAAATATTTATATTCTGGTAACAATAAAGAAATAACTTATATTAATCAATTTATCATAATCTGTATATTTCTTTAAAATAATCATAACTCTAATATTCGTCTAATATCATTGTTCTTATTTGTTGCACTTGTTTGTCTTTAGGGTACTTAAAGTTATGAGAAATATTGAGAGCAATCTTTAGTATTGCGGAAAAATGTGACTTAAACCAGCAATAATAATTAAATATAATATCATTGTTTTTTTTAGATCATGGTTACATGTTTGCGGGCATGTTTATTTTTTTAAAGGTAATAAGTTACCATATTTGACATTTATATTTGTTTTGTATTCGAAAAACTTATTATGAACAATACTAGCACATAGTTCAGTATATCTTATAGCTTTAAATATAAATTTACTTTAAACTTATCAATAACAAATAAACATATATATTATATACTTATATTATTCTTGTATTTTACAAGTTTAAACATATTATTGTATTTGTTGTATTAATCATGTTTATTAAATATATTTAGACATACTGCGAGTATAGTATGCTTTTATAAAGGATATTTACAATTCGAATACTATTTTGACAATTTATTATTGTGTAAATACATGATTATAAAATATATTATGTCAACATTGCTGTTAAATATTATATTTCATTAATAAAATATATACATTGTACCTAAACAAGTACTTTTTTAAAAAAAAAAAAAATACTCGTCTCACAAATACTACACATTTTATAATATAATATTGTGATTATTTGATTATTAATTAGGTTTTTCATCAATTGTTGCCCATAAATTGTAAAATATTTTTTTGTACCCGATTATAATTTTAAACACATTTATAAACTTCAAAATTGATTCATTTAAAAATGATATATTCATATCATACATATTTGTAAGTAAACAATAACCATATACATCTACCTAACTATTTATACTATTCTTTTGAACAAATTTATGCATAAATATTAAATATTTTAAATGTAAACTTAAAAATAATTATTGTCTAAATTTACACCATAATAATTTAACATATTTGTTGATATTATAATATTTAATTTATTACATTAAAATATTTTATTTTAACACCTTAAAACACAGTATATTCAGTATAAAATTAAAAACTATATTACCTATTTAATAATCAAATAATGTTTTTTATGAAAATTCAAAAATAATTAACTTGAAATATTAAATTATTTGTACTAATAGTGAAAGTGAAGTGAAAGGAACATATTATGAACCATATACAGATCAATCTTTAATGTGGAAATATAGACATATGAAAGAAGAAGCAATGCAAATATAAAGATACCATATAATAGGCTAGACATACTCTTCTTTATTAGGAGAAAACAGTTAGAATGGTTCAGGCATGCATGTAGAGGGATGGTCAGCTAATTAAAAGTGTACTAGACAACAAAATAAATAAAACAAGACCTTTAGGACAACTCAAAACCTGATGGTTCGACGACTTATTACCAAAGATTTATATGAATGATAGACCAAAAGGCGACCTTACCGACAGCGTATCAGATAGATAGATGGAGAGATTTTGATGGCAGCGCTCATCATGAATGGACCGTTAAGGTGAAGAAAAACAAAAAAAAAAAAATAATAAAAAATTAAAGATGATTTATGTAATATATTTAGTCACTGGTGGTATACGGTAAAGAAACAATTTTACAAAAAACATTGCTTTTTGTGTTTTTCCATTAAAAGATACAATTTACGAATGCAAATTATAATAATACATTAAAGTTATTAATTATTTTTAAAAATCACCCCACAAAGTAAAAAAAAAATATTTACAAAACGCATAAATGATTTACTAATAATCAGTAAAAATCATAATCATAACAGTCATCGGAATAACCAAGTACACTGGTGTCTTGTGAAAGGCAAAAATTATTGATACGCGCAAAAGTCGTGTAGATCTCATTGTTCAGAAACGAAATTATTATATCTATTTCATACCTGATAGTTAAGCGACCGGTAGAAAACCACTTCGTACGGCCGGAAGAATGTCCGCATTACTAAAAGCTAGCATAACTCTTGTCCGACCGGTTTGTAGATTCGTTGCCAAACGTTAAATTCGCATCGAGCGAGTTGGAATCCAAAAACTTACGGCGCAACCCAGTTTCGCAAACGTTTCGTACGTCTTGTAGTTGCGTTTTAAGTCGCGTCATTTTACGTTTGGACTACACCGACGGACGACAACCGACGAAAAACGACGTAGGCAGGTAATAACGGTAAAATCGTATGCGAGAGTCGTGCGCGACGCGTGAAACGTGTTGACGAGTTTACGCCGACGGCCGAAGTGCGCCTTTTTAACGCGGGCTCGCGATCGGCAAATCGAATTTAAAAAAGTCATGGACACGGGCGTTCGAACGAGGCGTTTGGGCGCAGCCTAAGACGCGTGCGATACTAACGACGACCGTTGGCGGCCGTTACGTCACCGGGGGACACGCTTTCCGTGACCGGGTAACGTGCGCTGTGCGATCTTATCAGAACGCCGTCTTGGAACAAAATGTTCCGTCTTGGAACAGAACGAGTGGCCAGATATCCGGTTCCAAACCATTCGTTCGATAAATCTATTAGAAAATGTAACAAATTTATACTTCCTAATGACAGATATAGTGTAACCAATGACAATGAAGCTACTTAAATAATTAAGTTTAGTACATGGTTGAATTGTTACTGTGAAAAGGTGTACATGATGTTATTAGACACAGTCCTTTTGAATTTTGTATGCTTACATTAAAAAAGAAAAATAGTGTAAAATTCATTTTCAGACAGAATTTCATAAGCGAACGAAACTAGTGGAATGATACTATTATATTATATAGTCTTCATCATATCCATCAAGTTAATCGTGAAATTTGTCGACGGGTGTCACGTATGTAGTATTTTTCGGTTACATTCAGTGTTCGAATTGGCTGGGGGGAGGAGGTGCGCATGAGTTCCCCTACTACTTTTTTTTTTACTGGGATGGTAGAAACTACTAATTTTTCTTGAAATGTAGATTTAAATTGTTGTTAATTTTACAATTTTAAATATTTTTTAATCAAAGTTTGTCAGTTTGCTTATATGATAATCACTTAGTAAGTACATGACCGTTTAATACTCATTTTAATATAAAATGTTTACCCCCCTCATCCCGTGAAAAAATGTGTGTAATAATATATCTGACACGTCTGTAAATTTGCTTGCCTATCGTTAAGGGGTCGAGAGTTTGTAACGGAATTCACATTGAATTCGTTTCGTCGTCAGTCGGTTTTTAACACAAATTACAGTGCTGGTCGATAAAAACGCGAACTTGTTCTGCACGAATTTGTGAGGCCTTGGTCTCGGCTATGTTCCGAAAAAATAATGTGTGAAACCTAAACAGACAGGTAACGTGGACGTATGGTAAAGAATACTTTTGGTAAAACTATAATAACGCTTAATTTTTAAAGTGCTCGAACTACAACTTACAAATGTTCTAAGAAAGTGTTTGGAATGATCTTTCTTAAAACACTGTTCGTTCCTGCCGTAATCTGTATCTATCATGAAAGAAACCGCACGCGTTTGGATAAACCAATGCACTCTGACCATGGTCGGATATTCGAAGTGCTCATAGTTATTGTAACAAATAATATCATTACACGATTCATTTGTAATTTAATGGTGAAAATATCCAAAATAAATTTAAATTACTCGACTATTGCAAATATATTATAAAAAATACTCAACGTAAAAAAACATTTGAATAAGTACTCGATGTTAAAGAACCCGAAAAAGTGTTATACCTTTGCGACGTTGTATGATGTGTGCACCAAATATGATTACACATGATCGCTATAATGCTGAGAAATCGTTTTCCGTGCGTAAATGTTTATTAAGGTTTGATCGTGTTGCTTTTTCAGCCGTACTAAGATGAAAATATTTGATATTTCGTTAGTTTTGCGATTTAAGTCAACTCAACGAAAACGTTCGTCATTAGACACGACGAGTGATGAGACCACACATGGTACACCGTTCGGTGTCGTTCTGTTACGGGTATGATGACAACAGTCGTTAACCGCGACCACGGTTATGTATTTTGTTCGTAAATTCAGACGATATGGCAAATCAAAAGA
Source organism: Schlechtendalia chinensis (assembly GCA_019022885.1). Lineage (NCBI taxonomy): Eukaryota > Metazoa > Arthropoda > Insecta > Hemiptera > Aphididae > Schlechtendalia > Schlechtendalia chinensis. The sequence continues at coordinate 1,634,003 of CM032350.1, read as the reverse complement.
CATTTGACGAGTACCGAACCGATTACGGACAAGGGATCAACGTGAACCGTGTTTTCAAAACGTTTCGTCCGTCGCAGACGAACGTCGCGTCGGCTGTGATCGATGCGTGAATATCACGGGAATGCGGAGACAATGGGCTGAAAGTTTATCCGACTGGACTTGTGCGTCGTTGGCGACACACGACGGACAACAAGTGGTGTACAAAGCATTATGCTTTCGATCGTTTGCGGAGGTCCGAACCGTCGATGAAACTTTGTCGATCGCGCCGTACTTATGGCGAGAAGATATTGTCGTTTTATTGAGGTCTACGGGTTTATAAGCGGACACTTTTGTGTTTTAGTGTTTTTTTTTTTCTACCGAAACGAGGAAAAAAACAGATTTAAAACACAGCCGAACAATAATACGCGAGAGTTCGTAACCGCCACCAAATGGCGTTATTTTTCGAGCGGTCGGAATATATTTCAAAAACTACAAACGCGTGATCGAAATCTTCACACGGTTGATGGCAATTGCGCTTTACTTGGGTCGAGTTTTCAAAACGACACGTGTTTAGCACGCGACAGGCATAGAAATTATAAATACTTTCGTAAAGACCGATTACGCGTTCTATTGATTGTTTATATTCGTATTCATATAATACGCTATTAGTGTGATTTATGGGGGGGGGGGGGGGGGGGTTAAGTCTAGTTTTGGTTTTCTTTAAAACTAAACAAGTCGAGAAGAAACCATTAAAAAACAGTCTATTGTACTTTTTTTTTATATATTGTTTATATTTGTTTTATGTTGTCTACGTTTCTGTAAACCATTTTAGTATTCGTTTTACGAATTCAATGTTATATTTTAGTCGAACATCACTAAGCGTAAGAACTAAAACTCGATTTATATGTTTGCACAACGTAATATTTTTCAATCAGTTAACCGTGTTTTTATGTTTTGTTTACATTTAAGACGGAGTTTGTATTATTTTAGATTTTATCAGCCGAGCTTAAAATGATTTGAGATCTGACGACGATGGGTTATTTTTCTATAAACAAGTTTCCGGCCATTAAAAACATCAGTCGAAATGTTTAATGCGGCGTGCGTTTGCAGGTCGGAAATTGAACAAAAATGTTACTGTGTTATAATACCTAAATGGAGTGTCCCGAACACCCGATCTTTGTAATTTGGGTTCGTATTTTTTTTTTTTTTAGACGTATACTTACAAAATATACATTTATTTCTAAAAAAAAAAAAAACACGCATGACAACAATGGATGTTATACTGTGTAAGTATCGCGATCGACCGAAAATCAGATAAAAGTAGATTTCATTCCGAATTTATTGGATTTGAATAAAGTGTCTATTGCAGTGTAGAAAAACGCAAATAACAGGAAATGTGTCTAGTTTTCTATAGTAAGTTATTACTTCAATAGGTATGGTTATTTCTATATACCTACTTATTATGTAAAAAGAAAAATAATAGACGCGAGTCATGCAATTAAAAATTAGACATCTTTCACACGTTGGATTGGAAACCGTCATTTTCACTTTGAGTGGGCCACATGCACACTGCCCACACGTGATGGTCTGTTGCAACATTCAAATTTAAAACTGTTATTATCGTATTAAAAAAAAAAAAACTATTAATTGCAAACATGTAAATCCATATTATTATTATTGTTATTATTGTTATTATTATACAACTGTGTGTAGTTAGTATATATTCTATAGAATAATACTTTAATTATAAGTTAAACATTTAAATACACCTATTCAGTCGATATTAATATAATTTTAAAGTCTCTATGATCAATTTAACTTTATTATTAAGTTCCAATAATTGTATTAATAATGTAAAGTTGGACAAAATCTAGATAATTTAACTTTATACAAAAAAAAATTAAAATTTTCGATTTTATGGATTGTTGTATATAAGTATAACTTAATAATGTAAAAATTAATTCTTTTTAAAAATCAACTCATTTTTATAAAATCAATAATTGTTTTGTTGTTCCTCAAAATCGTGTGATTATACAAATTACTGTATGAGTTGTCAATATTTAGAAAGCTAAAACATTTCTAATATTCGAATTTCAAAATTTAACTATTGAGAAAACTATGTAAGAAAATGTACTCATGTATATATAAGAAAAATTTTTTTTCTTATTTTTAAAATAAATTACCAGTTTTTTTTTCTTGGTTACTTACTTTAAATACTTAAGTACTTATTCATTGATGTATTTATTTTAGAAGCGTGAAAGACATAGTATGCCGCATATCACCTAAATATAGGTAAATTTAAAACCACTACATTACTCTACATTGACCTTTTCTTATTATCTATTCTGTCGAACTCGATTGACATGAGTTTTGCGTTATTTAGACGGCAAACTAATTTAATTTTACTCGTTGGTTTTAAAATTTGGTTTTTCTAAAAATGTCATATAAGTTTATAATGTATACGTGTAACACACAATATTTAATATCTTCCTAGTCTCTAGATTAGGCACAAGACAGTTGGATTTCAGAAAAGGAATTACTAGAATTTCTTATTTTTCAATTTCCAAGAAACTTAAATATTAACATTAACAAACGTTATTCGTTTTATCGTTGTTTGAAATAATATTCATACAATGAAATTAAATCCTTTACGTTATATGTGTGTGTGTGTATCGACTAATAAATATGGTATTTCACGAAGTCGTTACATATAAGTTTTGTTAAAAACGCAAATTTTCACACTGTGAGGAATCCATATTATCTATAATTAAAACGATAATAAAACATATTTGAATAGATTTGTAATATCGTGTTTTAAAGAATACTGTAAATATTTCATCGTTGAAAATAAACCGATAAATGTTAACGTTTAACTATTTTTCCTGGCGACGCGTAACCGCATTGGGTATACTCGTATAGTACTATTTGGCATAATAATATATATTAGATAATAGTATATTGTGTTAGAGATTTTTTCTTCTTTTTTTTTCGATAGTGTAATCCAAAGGAACAACCGTGACGTCCGCAAATAATTGTAACTATATAGGCAGGTACCTGTATACGAACGTGTTTAATATCGAATGTACAATACGACGAATGTCTCTTATGCATACACGCCAATTGAATTTTCACACAACGATTTTGCGAATATTTCTTACTTATTGTGTAAATACTTACATTGTACATACTTAAAGAGGGAATAACACGAGACGAGCGGAAAAAATACCACGTTTTATTATACACATGCATACAATATAATACATATTATATTATTATTATTATACAATAATAAAAAAACTTACATATTATATTGACAAATCATTCAAGTACGTATATTTATATAGACTTGTATTATTTTTGTTTATAGTAATTTGTGAAATCTAAAAATATGAAGTATACAAAGGTGTTAAAAACGTATACGTACTATATACTATGTTTTCGGCAGAGAGGTTAAATCTTCAGACGAATAAAACGATTTAATAAATTTTAAAATTACTTCAAATAAAATATAGGTACTCCAATACTCACAAAAAATAGTATACGTAGAAATATGATGGATTTTGTTTTTATTTATTTTTTTAAATATATAATAATGTAGTCAGGCAATAATAATTAACAGTGATTTTCGATGGGAATGTGCGTGGGATTTGATCGAATGATTATTTTTTTTTAATCACGTTTAATATTAATTTTATACAATTAAAATGTTTATATTTAGACATTAATAATTAATATATGTATGTATAATAAATGACATAATTCATAATATTAAAAATATATTTCTACAATTGCAACAAATCTGATCTTACTGAAAAATATATATATATATATATATTAATTAAATTTATCAATGATAAATGAATGCGAAAAAATAAAACGGTTTGTTTGATTACTTCTATGAAATTCTGAAATTGTAAAACGAGCCAATGAACGAAATCGTGTTATTCTTGATTCAAACTAACTTGTATAAAATAATTTGGATAATTAAACTATGTGCAAAACGAATTTATTATTCACGTATTTTGTAAATAATGAGTGTTTATGTTTAGTGTTATAGATAACACATATGACTAATAACTTTTACAGATGAAGCTTATGCTGATTATAATATTATATTTTACTAAATTAATTGTTGAAAAATGTTTAATGAATAAGCTATATTCAAATTATGCTTAAATCGTCTGAATAATATTTAATTACGTACTATAAATATATGAGATCGAGAATACCGAGTAGTATTTTTATTTATTTAATAAATTGTTTGTATAGTAAAATGTTCTTTTTTTTAAATTTGTATATACGACAATAATCAATATTAATTGGTCTCTTACAATTTACGTGGTTGATATGTTATGCCACGTGACAAATAATGTAAAAAAGTGTATTTGTTTTTATACAACGTAGTATTCGATATTGTTCTAAATAGTTTAATTAATGGGTTTTTTCTATATTTTAAAATTTAACAATGATATTTAAGCGTATTTTTTTCGAATTTTAAGAATATTATAGCCATTAAATATATGTTTTAGATAATGACGATTTTTTTTCTACAAATAGAAATAAATATTTTTTAATATTGAATCATTGAAAATTATATAGAAGAATTCTGACTAATTCTAAGATATTTATATCAAATAATGTTTATGATAATTAAAAATAATAATAATAATAATAAAATAAGATTTATTATTGTTTTCAAATTCAAATAATAAAACAGCACTAAAATCTCTGTGTAAGTAACTTTGCACTTCCGTCGAAAACGTTTTTAAAATTGTTTAATTGAATTTAATTATATTCAAAGGTGAACAATTTAGTGATAAAAAATTAATTCAAATAATTAAAATTAAATGAAAAATGCGACCCGCAGTTAACATTTAACACCTTCAAATGAAATAATTATTTGTCAACAAATTTAATAGAGATGAATTATTAAAAAAAAAAAAAAAAAACGTTTGCTCCGAATTTGTTGATAGTTGATTGTTTCTCTGCCAAATAGCAATTTAATTTTGAAAAAAAATCATGATCGAACAATGTTCACTAAACGTGGGTTAATGCAATATTATTTTGTATGTAGTTGAGGAATTCAAGAAAACCGTACACGGATTCGAACGAAATCGGACCGTCGGACGAAAACAACACGCGTAAATAACGTCAACAAATATGCCGAAAAAAAAATGTCCGTTTGCCGGCAGTCCGTCGCGTCCCGACCAAACCGGAAGTCGTTACGAATATCGACCGTAAAAATTCAATACGTCCGAGAGCGTGTGCCATGCTTGTACGGCACAATCATTATCACGATCATTATCAACAGCCGAACTCCGCGTGTCCGCGCATCCCGTTCTTTGACGTAACGCGTGCCGTTTGGTTTTCGCGTTTGGAAACGCACAAGGATATTTGTGGTACAGTCGTGTTTTTTCGTTTTCTCTCCGGTGTGATCCCACGAGTTGTGTGACTCATTATGTGCGTGGCGCGTACCGTCCGTGTTGAACGGTTACGATGTACATTTCAAAGGTTTCGATTTAATGGTTCGCAATATGTTAATCATTAACGAGACCCTTAAAAATACATAAACGAACGATATTATTCGTGTGTTCACACAGGGTGTGGGAAAAAAATGACCCTCACTCCGTGGGACACATGCACGCGGCGCGTGTACACACGCATATTGTTGTGTAGTATGCACTCGGGTCATCTCATTCATCAGTCGTTATAATAGTGTGTGTGTGTGTGTGTGTGTGTGTGTGTGTGTGTGTGTGTGTGTGTGTGTGTTACACGTGATCGACGATCTTTCAGAATCCGTTTTCTGCGGTACACGTAATATATATATATATGTATAATTAATACCCATTACTGCATCCGTTTTAGTATAACGATTTGTTGTTGTTGCTGTTATTTATTATTTTACCATAAATATCGTTGTTTTTTTCATTTTTTCATATTTTTCTTTCTCTCTATAGAATACAAATATGAAGACTTTTTTAAAAAAAAAAAAAATCTTATTCATACGATGAGTAATCGTAGTACGTTTCGAACGTACAATCCTACACAGTGTACTTGTAGTGCTTGAGAAAAAAATTATTAGTACTTACATTTAACACGTTCCTGTCTATAATACGCGTGTATATCATATTTATTATACAGTTATGATTTGACGATGAGTTTTTCTCGTACGTATTCAGACAACACGTATGCGTGTTCCTGTGTGTGTGTGTGTATACTTTTTTTTTTAAACGTACGTTCTTTTATTCACGGCAAATAACATGTACTTATACCGACACGAAGAATATAGTTGCGAAGAACGAGGATGCATCGACGGAAGTCGTTTTATACCACTACGAATAACGAAACGAAACGCTAATAAAAATAAAAGAAAGAATTTAGGAATCTAACATTATACGTAATTAAATGTAATTTTCAAGGAATTTGAATAAAACAGGAAGTCTCGTGTACTCGATTTTGATTTATTTCGTGCGTGTAACAATACGCGCGTTATTATTATATAGTTCAATACGTAACACGCGTTTTTTTAATGGTAAATCGAAAAGAAATCATTACGCATATTGCTTGTTGCACTACAGTTATAATAATTAATCGTACATTTTTTTGCTGGGTTATGTTTTGTTTAAAACCATACGTTTACGCTCGGTAACCGATTATTTATCGTGAACTTTCTGTGTTTTTGTAATTAAATGTCTTACTCGTCATGCACTACGTGATTAATGCAATAAACGTATTAAATGCACGTCGAACAGCCGATTTCATTCGGTTTTATAGTTCGATAGAATTACTCGGTGGTTACAACGACCGATTAAACTCGATAGAACGTTAAACGTTTGGCGGGTGTTGTGAATCGTACAATAGAATACGATGCGGCCCGAATGGGTGTCGATTTAACGAGTTGAAGAAATCGTAAAAAGCTGTCCGATCGAAAACCGTGTGCGAGCAACATTATTCTCGATCTTTACGAGCTGTATCTCGAAAACCGTTTTCGACGGACTACATAAAACACTGTGTTATCATAATAATATGTTTAGCGCGATAGTTTAATTCTGTATCTAACGTCATATATATTAGCGGACAGCCGAATCGATTAATTCGACTAAAAACACACGTATATTTATATACGAGTATAATCTCGACGAGCGTTTCCGATTTATCTCGTGAACATGATTTTTAAATTACTCAGGTGAGATATTTTACGGACGTATGGCATCACGTATGATGTATTGGTGTATGTTATACATTATACCGCACACGCCGATCACGATTTTCAGATTATTGTTACTAGTGTTATTATTTATTATTAACGTACGTGTACGACGGACGGCCCTGCAGTCGAATCCGTGTCACATTTTACACATTTTACGGATATATCTTTTTCTTCGGTAGACGTTTGATCAGTCGTTATTTTTCATTCGACCTGTTTAGGTCGACGTGTTACATTTCACTCCGGCGTAACTGGACGAGTTGTCGTTGAATGTCACGGAGTCGTATCACGACATTTCGAACTATTTCGTGCGTTTTCCCCGCGATGAAAAAACCGCGCGCGTCTTGTGCTCGGACCTAGCCGCCGTAACAACCCAATGTCCAAGCGGTTCGCGAAGACACCGGTAGCCAAAGCTGTGCGCACGTTTGTCACGCAGCAAAGCACTATCAGGCACACACGCGTACGCGAGAAAATCGAGTGATTCGGACGCTACGTGCGGTTACGGGCACGTAACGAACAGTCGGCGTCCGGAGGCTGAACGGACCCCGCCCGCGGTTTATCATCGTGGGTACGGTATCGATAAACCGCTCAGACCGCAATTTTAATCTCGACGGCGACTACGACACACACACACACACACACTATTTCTCACTCTCTCTCGCCGTCCATACACGCATGATGGAATACGACGCGAACGTTGTCTACCCTCGTACGTATCGAGTGTACGCGTATCCACCGCGGCGTCATCGTCCCCCTCGCCAAAGACCCCGTATCGATCCGTTTCACGGTGTTCCAAACACCGTTTCCTGTGTCATCATGCGGTGATCTCGGTTACCTCTGACCGCGTCGATTGCCGTTTAACAACCGTCCGGTTAGAGACGAGTCATACTCGATCTTTTCTTTTCTTTTCTTTTTTTTTTTTTTTTACTCGGGCCACATACGTGTTTTCGTTACGAGACGCGGGCCGCACCACAGCAATCAAAATGACTAGGGTGGGGTGGGGGAGTAGAGAGGGATGTTTCAGAAAAGATAAAAATTAATTTATTGTTCGGTAAATATTTTATTTTAAAAACGATTTTTTTTATATCGATGTGCGATCTTCGATGTCGAGACAATTTTTTCATTATTTTTGACAAATCAGTCGTTGCATGTGAATATGGTTAGATGGGCACATTTTTGAATAATTTTGTATTTTTCAGGCACTGAATTCCCAAATTCTATGTGTTCTCTTGTTCTCTCTCTCTCATTTTTTTAAAAATAATTTTGTACAGGCACCGACGATCATTCCCTTATTGTAATAGCTGTAAACACGGCTCGTCATTATAAACATTATACGAGTAGTTATATTATTTATTATGATATTTCTTTTTTAACTTTTTTTTTAAATTTTTTTCTACTGACGAGTTTCTTTTTTTTTTTGGACAGTATAAAAAAGCTTAGCGAGTCGCAGGTTGAGTACGGCTGGGTCAAATAACGTCGTCGGAATACAAATCAATCGGCGTTGGGAGTGGGGGGGGGGTTATAGAAAAACGCGATTTTATCTCTTAATCATCCCGCGGCGGTAGGTGACCGAATCGTACTGTATCGGTGTTATATACGGCCGATCCATCGATGCGACACGTTCGGTTCGGCGTTTTTCGGGGAGATTATACCGAACAAAGGAAACGCGGCTTTGTTTCATGCGTATCTGGTGTGGGTCCGTAACGCCCGGAAGTTCGTGTTCGTGTTTACGAATAATAGCTGCGCGCGGGCTGGCTGAGAATATTCGGATCCGTTGTGTGTACAAAACGAATTGGACATATATATATATATACATATTTGCTGTAGGTTAGTGTATAAATAATAGTATACAATAACTGTGCACATCATTTTATGGGTTTAACTTTTAAATTGCGTCCGCTTGTTCAGTTAAGAGAATAATAAAAATAAAAAAAAAACCCGTTACGAAAATAAGAAATAGAAAATAGACAAATAAGGAAAAACTATGAATTAATACACGTTGTTGATGAAATAATAAAGAACCAAGCCAATGCGTATTATAAAATTAATTTAAATAACACATTACATGTTGCGAGCAAAGTAGGAAATCGGTCATTGTATTTAATACCCGCTCGTAGTGGCCAAAGTAGATTAATTTAAATTTTAATAAGTAGAAATAAACACGATAGGACAACGCGTACAAAGAAAATTATTATTATTATTAAAAGCAATAACTACGTACTATTGTTTCGTTTAAAATCACAAGCGAGTATCGTATTTAGTCGTGTAATTGAACTATTATTATTATTATTATTATTATTGGAATGAGCAAGATCGCACATAATTTCTAATGTAATTGTATACACGAACTACTAACGCGATACGTAGTGTTGGAGAGTCGCCTGAACTTTTGAGTCGGTTACCCGTAATCACCCATACGGAGACCAGCTCATACTCAACCTGCGGCCCGCTAAGGTTTTTTATACGGTCCAAAAATTTAAAAAACTCATCCGTACAGAAAAGTGAAAAAAAAAATCAAAAAATATGCAAATAAATAACAGAATCATTCGTGTAACGTTTACGAGCCGTGATTGCGATTGGAGAACGATCGTCGACGCCCGTACAAAATCAACGTTTAAAAATAATGTTGTTCGCAACCCGATACAACACAATATCGGTAATTTTCAGTACGTGTACGGCTGTGAGCATTGCCGCGTTGAGTGTAACGACATCAAAGTATTTAGTTTTTATTAGAATTTCGCGTCTCGATTATTCGGAATCTCGCTGTACCATCACGGGTCTTGAGTAAAGGTATGATGGTATAGATCATAGGCGTTTGATATTTGGCGAGTGGGTGGAAGGGGGGTGGGCTGAAGTGTAAATCCATCCGAAACACTCTTTCATGAGATTTGTATACCGGTTCAAAACGCTAAAAAAAATTATAACGCGTAACAATATTGTCCGACAATTTTCGGACTGGCTATACAAAACGTAGGGGGATCGGGTTTAGGTTTAGGTCTATTTGCGCCTATCCGTCCGTGATTCAGCGATCAATACGATGACGTCTTATTTCGATAAATCAATTCAACATATATCCTATTGGTTAGTTATCGTTCAGCACGGCTGGGGGGGCGTGGGGAGCGTCGTAACGTTTTCATCGTCTACGGACGGGCGTGAATCACGTGTCGCGAGAACGAACGCGTTTTCCCGGCCGGGGGGGGGGCGATCCGCGACGTCGACATATCGCGGTGATTACGTTCGCGGGCGCGTTCCGAAGGGACGGATCTCGGTGACGATAATAATTGTCGTCGTCGTCCGCCGCGTGTCGGCGCGCGGCAGGGAAACGGACGACGAGGACCAGAAACGGTGAGCGCGCGCGACGGGCCGGACGAGCGCGTATATATCACATCGGCAATTGGAGTAAAGATCGTCGTCGTCGTCGTCGCGTCGGTCGGCCGGTAGCCGGCTAGTTCCCACAGTCTTTACGCCGTACACACGCACACGCGCACGCACCGCGCACAAACCGTGGGAACCGGCGAGTTCGCCTTGAAATCGGTTCTCCCCCCCGCCGTCGCCGCCGTTGCCGCCGCCGTTGCCACCGCCGCCGCGCCGCCGCCGATCTTCCCATGGTCCGTCGACGTCCATCCGCGGCGCGGTGCTCGCACAATCGCATAATAATAATAATGATAATAATAATAATAATGATAATGATGATAATAATAACGACGATAATAGTTTATACGTTATTGTGCGCCTTACCGGCAGCGCCACCGCCGATTTATAGGCATGAATGGGTTTGTACGGGCGGCGCGCGCGCGCGCACGTGAAAAACTGGCGAGAGAGCGCGACGGACGTCGTCGCGGTCGTCGGCTACGACGCACACGAGCAATAAGCCCCGTCGCCGCCGTCACAAGTGCGGAATTTTCCCACGGATCCCATTGGTCGAGCGAGTCCCTCTTACCCACTCCCCCCGCCCGCCGGCACGGTCGGTCGCGCCGCCGGTCGCCGCGATACAACGAAAAATTTCATGTAATATCGAAGTTTTCCGCGAACGGGCGGTTTTATCGTTACCGTCTTCCGCGCCGCCGCCGCCCCCACCGACCGACACCGCCGCCGACCGATCGCGATATTTTAGGGGACGGACGAAACAACGCACGGCGGAGGGGGCGCGCGCTCACGATATCGTTATAATTGTTGTTGTTGTTGTTATCACGCGCGCACACACGCACACGTCGTCGTATCTGTACAAATACGTTTCGTTACGGGGAGACCGCGTCACTACTACTCGCCCATTCAGTCGTCCGCAGCACGCGCGTACCGCAGTGATCGCGCGTTCACGTGCTCGTCAGTCGGCCCTCGACCCCGGTCGATAAATCGTCGTCGTCGTCGTCGTCGTCACGGGATTCGCACGTTCACGACAGTTTTCTGTATTTTTTTTTTTGTTTTTTTGTCGTACCGAACTTAGTCTTTGTTTTTGGTTTTTTGCCGATTTTTTTTTTTTGGTACCGATATTTTTCGTCCATCACCGCTCCCGTCATCGTACTCTGCACACCGGCGACGAAACTCGAGGTAAATTTTGTCGTCTTCAAACCGTATTATATATATTCGTATTTATAGTATTAGTAGTTATTAAGGTGGTTTTTATATTTTTTACGCTTCCTTAAATTGTTTTTCGATTGCCGCGAGAAAAACTGTTTAATGCGTGGTCACGATGACTCATCCCGTCGCAATAGGGTAGAGTTTTATAGATTGTCTCTTTTAAAAAAACCAATCGAAACGTATAACACGTTGATTGTAGAACACTGTCAATAAAATAAAAAAAAAAATGTTTTTTGCGAAATTTCATTCAAAACCGTTGTCGTTATCCTCGCGGTTATTCGCGTAACGTGACCGACGAACGGTCGGAAAAGGCGATCAAAATACGTTTTGCGTGACAACCGCGCCGAATCGAATTCCCCCGCGAAAACGACCGTCAGTACGAAATGTCGGTCGAACATTTCCTATACACGCCAATTGTTGTGTATTGTTTTCGGCCGTCCGCGTTCCCGTGCAATGTTTTCCGTGAATGGAAAAGTTCACCTGCACCACCGCCGCCGTACACTTGCTAGTCTATTTATTGTACGCACGTGCAGCATATGATCGTTAGGCGTTTTTATAAATAGTGGCGGGGAAAAAAAAACGCCGTCGCGGGGAAGAGGCGTGCGCACGTAAAATATCACCATCGGCTAGCAGTGTTTACGAACGCGCGCGGTACGACCGAAACCTAGACGACGGGACCGACAAGCGTACAACACGGATTTTCAGTAACGTAACGTGTCATTCGCGACGATGGTACGAGAATCCTGTACACGGACCGGACCAGGCGCGGATCCAGAACTTATTTACGGGGGGGGGGGGTATCTTAATCAAAACAACTTTAACCCTCGTTTTGTCGCATCGAATAATAAAATATTTTCCAAAACGTTTTATTGGAAATCGTTTGCGATACACCGAAAAATCCCATAGCTACAACTTCATTTTAAATTGTCTTTCTGTAGTATCATAGATAAGAGTTAGAATTATAAAACGATACTAATAAAAAAATTTAACAAGAGTCTACGAGGGGGGGGGGAGCGATCGCCCCTTGGGCCCCCCCTTGGATCCGTACCTGGACCGAACTCGAATCGAAAACATGTCGGACGCAAAATGAATATTGCACCCGCCACTCTTGCCGGCGTTCGTTTTGACGTGTAATACGCGGTGTAATATCGACTTATCGACGTTTATCGATCGTACGCAGTTCTCAACGAAGTCAAATACCAAATGCATTGAATGTTACGTACAACTCATCGCAGGCGGGTGTTTCGGCGTGGCTCATCACCATGAGATTTCACATTTTCAATTTTTTTATTCGCTCAACACGAGCAAAACGGTATGTTTTAAATAACGTTCTGCGAAATTTAATACACATTTCGAGGAATCGGACATCGGACGAAATCCGCCGCATTCGAACCGTCAATATCGCGTATGATTATAATTCATAAAGTGTTATTTTAGTTTTGAAAAATTAACGAGATGGTTTATTTATACGTTTGGCAGCGAATTTAGAATTTTGCACAATGCAACTACACCGTTTTAGATTTACTGGTCATTCGGGTCGAGATTACGAAAATTAAATATTAAATTTTTATTTTCTTTGGTTTATTTATACCAACTTAAGCTAATAACCGCATTTTTTCTTCTAGTAACCTCAATAATTTCTGTAAACTGCGCATATACGTCTAATTGTTTGAGCTGTTTGACGATCGAAATACACAATAATTATTATTATTAATTTTTCATCGCTTGCCATTCGTTCGTCCAAGCGTTTACGTACGTACGCATGTCGTTAAGTATACCTATAATATATTTATTGAAATTCGTTTGTGTCAGGATTTACGATGTTTAAAAATATGTATGGTTAAATGGTTTACATGAAAAATATATGAATATATATTTATTAATTGTATTAATATTATAAAATAATAAGTACGTTACTTATTAGTACTGATAAAAAATATTTCGATTTACAGACTTTTATTTATGTAAACATTATTATTTTAACGTACAATTTTTAAATTTTATAATTGATATTAAAATCAATTATAAAATATATATATATATAAAAGTATAAACCTTATTTTATTAATTTTATGTGCACAACGAGTTTCGTTAAAATCGATTAAAACCTAAATATAATTAACGATTTGCACGTCATACTATTTTAAATACGTACAGATACGTTATTATAACTTAATAAAATTAATACATACATTGTCCTACCTATAATTATTATTTTAGTATCAAACCACCAAAAAACTAACTGTTTAGTATTTTATTACATATAATTAATGAATACAAGCACTAAACAGTAATATTGTAATGAAAAATTACCATATTTACTAGACTTAAGTGTATAACGTATAATTTATCAAGAAAACATTTTTAATTTATTTTTTATACAAAAATGTTTTAATAAACGAAATTAATTGTGCGGTCTGTAAATATTCATTTTATAAACATTGAATCAAATATTTGGAACAGTTCTATCAATTTGGACCAATCGTTTGATTGCAGTAAAGTGTATGCAACTAAACTGATACAAATTGGAAATTTACGAGTATCGTAAACAAATATAGTTTTTATATTTATTTGAATAGAAAACTATTCGATATAATAAATAATTGAAACATAATTCAAACGTTGAATTCAACTGCAATATAGTAGATACTTATACGTATACGAAATCGTTACGTTTATTGACAATTTTAAATTTAAATACCTAAATGGCTAGATGTCAAAAAAATTTAATTGGTTGTAACGTTAAACATCGTATTCTTACAGGTATCATGTTTTTATAATATATTTATATATTACAGATTGAAAATAATTTTTTCTTCTATTTGTCGAAAAACCCCGATAAAATAATGAATTACGTTAACAAGTTAGACATATAATATAGGTACAATATCTTAAATGGCTAGATTACATTCGTATTTTATATATATATAAATAGCTCATAAATAAAATATACATTAATTCAAGTTATTACACGGATAGTTGCTATACAACGATGTAACTATACACGGATAGTTGCTATCAAAGTATCATAATAAAATATTATGATATCTTATTATTTTTTTTTTTTCACCGAATTAACTCACACGTATATTCAATTACGATTATAAAGAAAATGTGCAGTACTGAAAATAATACACAATCAGGGTGATACATATTTTCAATAATATTGCCGTATAGATAATCGTCCGATTGACGTTATTCGTATCGCATTGGCGAGGCAAAAACGGTCCGCGTGCGAACTTACGAAATGAAAAAAAAAATTTAAAAAAAAAAAACGTTTTGTTCTTCTACGAACTCGTATATAATGTAACATTATCTCAGTGTTTTGTTTTTATTAAATATATTCACCGTGCCCGTGGAAATGTAGGACACCGCCGCGTCGTCTGCGTCACCTACGTCATGTCCGTGTAGGTATACATTAATATGTTATATTGTTGTACAATAATATGGCGTAAACGTACAATAAGCATAATATTAATATTATACGGGGCCCATTTTCGGTACTTAAAAGGAGATTATCCCCCTCAAGTGGATGTAGGGTGTCTAATTTATTAATTGAATATTCAACCCCAGTATATAACGCGCGGCGCATTGTACAGTACAGCGTACTGCACTTAATTCTATTGCCATATACGGTATTATATACATATATGTGCGTAAGCCCCCTATTGTAAAGGGGCCGTTGTGTAAGCGCTGTGAATCGAAAAACGTATCGATCGATTCGTCAGAAAACCCGTGGACAACTGTCGGCGGACGTACGTAACGTTATTGTTTTTCGGGATTACTGGCGAAAAGAAAAACATTACAAAAAGGGTGCACGTGTTTTTTTTTTTTTTTTTTTAATTTTCCAACTCAAATATCGATTCGTACACGCATAAAATATTTATTCACGTGCGAGCGGTTTTACGTGTTTGAGTGCTATAGTCAAATAAAGAATTATTGACAAAAGCAAATTTACGAACAAAGTAGAGTGTATATAGTTTGATGTTGTTATCAAATAAATACTTTTGAACGTATACATTTCCAATATGTAATTATATTCATTTGGAAAAATGTATAAAGTATATAGTAATGGGTTCAAGTATATTGGTTAAGTATAGTTTACGCGGTTTTCGTTGTCCTAAACTAATAGGTATCGAATTTTGTTGTAAATACCTACTCATCGTCATATACATATTATTATTTATCCGTGTTCATATTTCAAATTAAAGTCTAATAAACACATTTTACATTTTGTGATTCAATTAGTAAAATTGCGCAATAGGTGTAGTAATTAATAATTATTATACGTGTAATTTATGAAAGAAGAAATATTTAATTGAATTACATTACGTTATTAGTTAACGTTCATGTTTTAATTATTTAAATGTTCTATACGATATATATTATTAATTACAATAGTTAACATTATTATTGCATTAGTAATGTGAAGAAATTAGAATTGTACTAATACAAGGGTCATAGGGACATATGGTTATTTTCCCACTCTTAGATCCTAAGTGGTAGCGAAAAACATTTAATGGTTTTAAAATAATTTGTTTTTGTTATACGTCTTAAATATTTCTGCGTGAGTTTCATTAAATATTTAATATGTTTAGTAAGATTTGTCATAAAATAGTAAAATACTTTTTAAATTGTTGAATGTTTTTCTTTCGTACCTATATTCACTATAATAATCAGTTAACTTGCATCACAATATGTTAAAATAAGATCAATTACCTAAATATATTTAATGGAATGAAAATTCATATTTATTTAAACCGATTTGTAACGCTGATCAACTGTTTTCAATGTTATTGAAAATACAATTATTAACGAGGTTTAACGTTATTCATAAAGTAACAAGTAGTTGTTTTAAAAACTATATCGTATATAAATAAAATGTACACGACTTTATAGTAAAATAGATTATATTATACTATTTATAAAATTAAAAATAATTACACTAAGCGTACAATGTATATATTTAAAAGTTTATAATAGACGTTTTGTGTTTTTGTTTTCTTTAGATTTATGGGAACCTGGACGTTAAAATCCGAGAAAGATGGTGATACGGACGACGGAGAAGTGGTAGGCTCTTTAAGCTGCTATAACTCCGCGGCACTTCTTGGAGTGCCGACAAGGATGCCTCATCATTACGGTCCCGAAGCTCCCATGCAGTTTCGGCCTGAACAGCGACTCACCAGAGACGCGATGGAGAGGTACCTGCGTGATCGTAACGATTTAGTGTTGGTCATTCTGCACGCCAAAGTTGCGCAGAAATCGTATGGCAACGAAAAACGGTTTTTTTGTCCGCCGCCGTGCATTTACTTGTTCGGCGACGGTTGGAGACTCCGGCAAGAACAGCTGCTGAGAGAAGGAGTGTCCGAAGCCAATTCGCAGATGAGCGCGTTCATCGGCATCGGGAGCACCGACCAAGAACTGCAGCCGCTCGACCTGAACAACGGAAAACAGTATTGCGCCGCGAAAACGCTGTACATATCGGACTCGGACAAACGCAAGCACTTCATGCTGATGGTGCGGATGTTCTACAACATCGGCTACGACATCGGCACGTTCCACAGCAAGCGCATCAAAGTGATATCGAAACCGTCGAAGAAAAAACAGTCGCTGAAGAACGCGGATCTGTGCATCGCGAGCGGCACGAAAGTGGCGCTGTTCAACCGGCTCAGGTCGCAGACGGTGAGCACGCGGTACTTGCACGTGGAAAAGGGCAACTTTCACGCGAGCTCGACGCAGTGGGGCGCGTTCACCATCCACCTGCTGGACGACGACGAGAGCGAGAGCGAGGAGTTCAACGTGCGCGACGGTTACGTGCACTACGGCAGCACCATCAAGCTGGTGTGCAGCGTGACCGGCATGGCGTTGCCGCGGCTCGTCATCAGAAAGGTGGACAAGCAGATGGCGCTGTTGGAGGCGGACGACCCGGTGTCGCAGCTGCACAAGTGCGCGTTCTACATGAAGGACACGGAACACATGTACCTGTGCCTGTCCCAGGAACGGATCATCCAGTTCCAGGCGACGCCGTGTCCCAAGGAGCCCAACAAGGAGATGATCAACGACGGCGCGTGCTGGACCATCATCAGCACGGACAAGGCCGAGTATCAGTTTTACGAGGGCATGGGCCCGGTGAACTCGCCGATCACGCCCGTGCCGGTGGTGCACAGTCTGAACCTGAACGGCGGCGGCGACGTGGCCATGTTGGAGCTGACCGGCGAGAACTTCACGCCACACCTGCAAGTGTGGTTCGGCGACGTCGAGTCGGAGACCATGTACCGGTGCCAGGAGAGCATGCTGGCCGTCGTGCCGGACATATCGTCGTTCAGGGGCGACTGGCTGTGGGTCAGGCAGCCCACCCAGGTGCCCGTGTCCCTGGTGAGGAACGACGGGATAATCTACGCCACGGGCCTCACGTTCACGTACACGCCCGAATCGGGCCCCAGGAACCACGTGCAGACCGCGGACGAGATCATGCGGGCGCCGCATCCGCACAGCAACAGGCTGCAGCCGCCGGCCATCGCCGAAGTCCCGTGGTACCAACATCCCAACATCAAAGAATGATGCGATTGTGCGCGACCCGGACCGCCTACTATTGTTATGGTACGATATTGTTATACGAGTTTGAAATGTTCGACATGTGTATCGGAAATTATTTGTACGTAATATTAATCGTTCTTCTTCTTCTTCTTCTTCTTCTTCTTATAATTATTATTAGACGAACGACATGATATCATACGATTTCATCAAAGTCCGAAACATCCAACGGAATGTGTACATCTGTCGTTCATCTTATTATTTCTCTGTATTATATTATTATGGTATAGAATTTTCTTCGCGGTTTCATTACGTCAAATATATTTATACATATTAATTATATTATGTAGACACGTATACAGATGATATACACAGAAAACAGTAGGCGGTTATATTTTTAGTAGAATTATGTCGCAATAGGTTTATTTTCTACATTCGAACTGTTGTTGCGCACAAGTGTCCGCGTGTTGGTTCCTTTTGATTTTCCACGATCGTTCTTGCCAAAGTTTCCGTCCGTTTGATCGGTCGGAACGAGTAAGTTAACTGCACACCGGTTCTATTTTATACAATTTACTGCACGACTTGGTCGAAATTGAACATTATTGCAAAATCGGTCATTGTAATATAAACATATTCTGTATCCATTGCCAACTTCAAACGCTGTACGACCTATCAGCTACTGTATGTATACAACTTGTAGGTTCATTCTTCGGCTGCCGTTACGAACAGTTATGATTTTAATTACTTTTAGGTACGTCCAGCGAAGGAAAATCGAATTTAATTGCATTCTTCTGCAAACTGTTCATAAAATTGCTAGCTAGATGCTCTGGCGTCACACAAGCGTCACTCTCTATAAGCGCGCGTACGAACCAACAACAGTAAAAACAAGTTTGATCGTGTGAATGTCAGGTGTTAATTACGTTCGATATAGTGTCGAGAATGTTCCTGGCAATTTCAGACACGATCGGACGAGAACGTATTAAATAAATATACTCGACCAGTCCGTATCTCAAACGCATTAATCGTGAACGAAATCAATCGTTTCATTTTTGAAATTCACAAACATGTCGGACACGCAATATTTTTTAATTTTATTAATTAGGTATAAAGTGTTTACGATTATTTAGGTACTGTTTATTTGATTGTAAAGAAAAGAAAAACGCATTTTCTTCTAGGTGCTCGTAATTATATAATATTTAAAATTGCAACTAATGTGCAATGATACGTTGCTAATCCGATAAACGTACAACGTATGCGTGCGTATCGGTGTTCCAATACGATTTATTATTATCACTTATCATTTATCTATATGATGTGTGATACGATTAATATAGTTTAAAAACTTTCCTCGTGAAATATGAATACTGTGACTTTTATTATTATTATTATTATTATTATTTTATGTATTACCGGAATATTAGTTAGTTTTAAAAGGAAATCCTATTTTCAACTTACACCGTAATTAATGGTTTCTTTTCTTGTACCTGTTTCATGTATAATACAAAATTTTTATTGAACAATTTTATAATATTTAACTGTGTATTAACTAACGACGACTGTTGCTGTGCCTGTACTTGACTGATTTTATACTCAAACCGTATTTAGTTTTTTTTATACTTTCAGTTCGCAGGAAACTCATTACATATTAATTGTCTGTTATACGCCTCTATTTATGCCAAACATTAATTATATATTTATTTATTACTGTATAATTAATAGTATCTTACAACGTAACTATAATAAGACAGTAATGCCAAAGAAAATGTAGTTTGTAATGGTTGTGATCAATATTTTAGAGCATTTATTTTGTTATTCTTTGTATAACTTTCTTCCATAGATATTTTTTCGAAAACAGTTTTTTTTTTTAAATCTCTTGCCTATACATTTAATATATTCATAATATTATGCTTTATTTTTTTGATGGGTATTTACTATTTTGTTTTGTGATTCATTGTGACTAAACGTATCCATCATTGATTTTTCATCCCGTTGTATTTATAAAAAAATTTTTTTATGTCAATTCAACAACGATATTAAATATTATATAACATAATATAACTATTTTTATTATTATTTTTTAACGTCTATAAAAATTTGAAACTTTTTTTTTTTGTTAATCTTTGTAAAATGTAATGTACGTATGTACTTACAAGTGTATATTGTATTGGCATCATAAACAAAACATGAATCAAGTTGTAATTCAAACCGCTAAAACGAAATAAATGTTGGTTTATACGTACATTTTTAAGTCTGTGAATATGTTTACACACGTTTTCGGTTAGAGATCTGACAAAATTATATTGATGATAATTTAACTCAAACTTATCGCATTAATTTTAATAAAATTTACTTTATGCCCTTATACGAAATCATTTTTTTTTTGACATTATAAATCTATATGTTATGTTTTTGTATTTTGTGTATACACGTATATGAGAATATAAACGCTGTGTTTTTTGTTTTTACTTCACAAGTCGGTCAAGTTCGGTGTCGTGTACAAAAAAAAAAAAAATCGTTTAAACGGTGGTAGTAGAGTGCGAATAACAATTGGAACCGAAAAATTGAATTTGTCCACGTTACAGAAATACGAATACGATTTTGACGGTGTTCTTGAAATGGCCCTCTCTACTACACACGACACGTGATCGGTTATAAAAGCTAAGCGCGATTTACATTAAAAAAAAAAAAAGGCGTATTTTTGAACAAACGTTATTCTCGTCACGATAGATGTTCGGCGATTATATAGTATTACAAATACTTATACACACGCGATTCGATTTGAAATATGGTCACGTTCGCATGCCGACGAGTAATACGCCGTATATACGCCATTAATCATCATACGTACAGGTAAGATTTTTTTTTTTTTTATCCGACGTATATAAACACATATTAGACGGTTAATAAGTAATGACGTATATTTTTTGTGCGTTAACACCTCGTTAAACTTCATATAACGATTTCGTTCTTTCGTAACGCGTACGCAGATAATGTGTATATTTGGTTTAGAGGACGCGAGTTTACCGTCTACGTCTGTTTTCTAATGGCCCATGCAGCGAAATCACGCTCAATTCAGAAGTTCGCGGTGTTTAGGTCGGAATCTAGCGTCACGACGTTTGTACGGGAAATTCGACGAGATGAGACGGTTTCCCTAGAGGGTGCGAGGTACGTCGGGGCCTGTTTGTGAAATACCGGAGCGGCCAACAGACGAGATAGACTAGAGAACATCGTAAAAGCAGCCGGTTCCCGTACCGCCGGATTTATACCACGGTCACGTGCAATACGAATCGTTACTATTACGGCCGTCGAATTGAATTGAAGTACACGCCGACAAGAGTGATTCGGTCGCGTTCAAATCGCCCCGCCGAGAACGTATACGAGATATCTCATATCATACGGATCGTTTGGTCGTAATCACGTGCAACGCCAAGAACGTTCTCGCGACCGAATAAAATTGCTGGCGCGCGCGTATTGCAAACAGGCGTCTGCGAACGAACGGAGTCATCGCGCCACACACGTGCGTGCCAGTCGTGCGGATGTCGCCGGCGGTCCACGTCGCGTCCGACCGTCCGTTCGTAGGTTGGAGAAGGGGGGGGGGACCGACGATTTTTATGGGACGCTTGTTAAGGTTTTTACGGAGGCCTGTGCCTGTGTGTATATCCGTATTTCAACGGTCCAAGACTGTTCACAAGTCCACCGAACCGTAGTCCTTGGGACTAATGTCGGAAGACGGGCGTCCATGAGCGTTGTTCGAACCGAACGGTCCGAACCTCCGAAGGGACTGGATCCGTTGTTTCTCCCTGAACGGTCACCGCGTCGTTTAGCGTTCAGAACGTCCGACCCTCCCCCGAGAGGAGGGGTGTGGCGCCCCGCTCGTACCGCTGGACGACCGCTATCGCGCGCGGTTATCACAGCCCGCGGTGAGGACCGGCACCATCACTACCGGTAGATGCACTGTGGGGTACACCTGCCCTGCGGTGTCGTAACCACGCCGGTACGGCGACAGACGCGCACAGGGATAATTTTCCAAGTCCAGTGAACGCGAAAAGACTCTGTGTGTGATTTCCCGGCGGCGCGAACACGATTGCGTAGTGGACAAGTCGCCGGCAATGGGACCGTCAGGTAACTCTGTCGAACGCTACCCGACGGCCCCGTCGACCGCACTTCAGAGAAGTATAATTATTTTGACTCGATGGATGAATCCGATTTTTCCGACCGTCCGTCGACGGATTCCGATCTGAATAATGTTTGAAATCAACGTGCTTGAACGTGCAATAGCCGACCGACCGGACTGGAATCCTACTTTAATTGTACTTTTAAAACGGTCCACCGTGCGTTCGGCGTGTTTCAAGTTATTTCGCTTATAACTTACTTCCTTGCCGATGTTTTCCGGATTTTCGTATACATTTTGTTGAGTTTCGTTTGAAACGTGCGTTGTTCTTTATACAAAACATCGGTTAAATGTGCACACGTATGGCCGTTGATTAAAAAATACTTATTGGATACATGGTTTTTTGTAATGCCGATTTCAGGGTTAGGTTTAGCTGTTTAGAAAACTATTTTTTTGAACGCAATCAACTTTCCATATAATTTCTTCTATAAATTTCTAATTACATGTATTATGACGTACGTACGGCGACGACGGTCGTATGATATTAGCGCGTATCTACGCAGGTGGATGCAAAACCAGCGTTTATCTAATTTGTTTAAATTTAAATTAATACTTTTCACCGCGTAATATTTGTTCCCGACGTCCTTCGTATAATATATAATTGCCCGCCTGTGTCTTGTGTGTGTACACCATACAAAATATATGATTTTCATTGAAACATCATATACACGTACAGCAACCATCATTATCCACGAGACGTGTAGAAATAATGATTATAACTAATTTATGTAATAATTTCGCGATAATAACCCGTAATAGGCAGGTACTCATTTGTACTAGCATATTTCCAGAACCAGCTCGCGTATTATTATTATTATTATTATTATTATTTATCTGGAAAAAAAAAATTATTATTCGACTCATTATTAGTATTAATTATTTATGCAGCGCTTTATACGTGTTTGGTATTTAAGGGTGTGAATAATCGTGAATTGTAAAAAAAAAACACGAATAACGGAATTTAAGTATATAATGCTTTATAGTTTCTCAACAATTACAAGCAATACAAAAACGTTTGAAAATACAAAATATTAAAAGAAATAAATAAAAATACTGTACGTATATATAGTTTAGTATTATTATCGTTGATAAATATAACATAAGATGCTAAACTATTCTAAATATTTTTTTGTCTTACAATTTTTTCGTGGGCACATTTTAAATAGAAAATTTAAAGTGTAAAAACCAACTACATCTTGATTTGACTAGAAGTAAATATCTGTTACAGTTTTATATTATTTGAATCGGACGATCTATTTATATGAAAACATGTATATCAGACCATTGAACTGCATATTATTTTTACTACTGATTCTCATCTACGTAACACTGTAGCGCGCACTGGTGACATAACACTGTATTTTTAGTAAAAATAAACGAAAATTATGTGTAATTAAATGTTTCACAAGTTTTTTTTTTATTTTCATGTGTAAATAAACCAATAAAAATGTCTATATTTATACATTTCTTAATCACGACGAACTATTTTAATGAGTTATATAACACGACAAATATTTGAAAGTATTATAAAATGTTTTACGTTATACTATGAATATTATTCGATCTCCAACGACTAACACTATGAAACGAATCTCTGGAAAAACAATTTATATACTCATCAATTATGTATTATGACTAACGTACAAAAAAAAAAAAAAAAAAAAAATAATAATAATAATAAAATAATTATGCAAATGTTATGAATTCATAGACCTGAGTGTACAATAAAATGTGTATACATATATAGCATTCAATCTGCAGATCACTCGTTTTCTGACGATTTTGCCGGATAATTCACAATGATCATGACTATTTTGGTCTATATAAGTCAAATTTGATTAGAGAACACACATTTCTTCATTTTAATTCTAAAACATTTAACTTTTTTTTTTTAAGTTGGTATCATATTTATATTATATGTGTGCGTGTGTATATATTGATTATTAATGAATTTGTTTACAGCAATTATAAGCTACATTACATAATGGGTGTATAGCGTATAGGTTCCGTTTTATAGCCGCATGGCAACATCACATAATGTATTATGTGTATTATGTATTCGGAGTATAACTGAAAACAGTTAATATCACTTATTAAAAATTCTATTTTTTTTTTCGCGTGTGAAAGAGGACAAAATATACGTGTGATTTAATCGTAGGAACGGATACACGAAACATAAGCGACATAGCTGCATCATCTCGCGGAAACCCATTTCGAATAATTCAATATGTATACGGTCAAATCACAGTTACTCGTCGGTCGTGTAATATGTTTTGAATAGAGGTAATAAGAAAAATTATTTCAACAGCAAGAAGAACACCTCTAGAGGATTTAATTATCATTTTGTAAAGTAATTTTGTTTGTTCATCATCATGTCGGCTATTTGGTTTTCAGTCCGACGGGTTTCGGTCTTTTACAAATACGAGGTTAGATTATTTCGTATGTATCCAATAACACGGATTTTATAGTTTTCTTTAAATGTACTTTTTAAATGTATGTAGTTTAAGGAAGCTTCATGAAGTTACTAAACATATTGCTAATCTAAAAAAATTAGTAAAAACACGTGATTCACGAGAGCTATTCAAATTATAGTAATTATAACAATATAACAACAATTAAGTTCTACAATTACGGTCGTTTTATAAATTAAATAATCGGTTATTAGATATTAATAATAAAAGCAACTAATATCATAATTTGACTTATTCGTATACATCGAAATGTACGTTTTCGACAAATTGTGTTTTTCTTCTTTTTAATAAATATATTTAGCTGAGAATCCGATACTAAATTTTATATTTAACTTTTTATATTTTGTTATTATTGTGCTAAAAGTAGATGTCATATTGAAATTATTTATTATGTACGTGTGTGCTCTATACATTTATTCTAATTAAAGCTCGCGTGGACAGATTAACATAATATTATGATTTATGTTCAGCAAGAATCTCATAAAAAAAAAAAGTCATACAAATTAAAGAAAACACTCGAAAACTTGCGACCGTTACGTAATATTTCAATTACTTTCGTCCAAATCATAAAAAAGACACTCTCGAATTTACGTTGTTTTCAAAAATGAAAACAAAAGTTGGACCCTGTTCAAGCTGTTGAATCAATACTAATTACATAAAGTAACGCATCTTATAGATTTATGTCGTATTCGTTAATAATTTGACCGAAGATAACGAATAAGAATGATAACGAAACTAATAATAAAAATGTCATTTCGTTTGTGAGTGTCAATTTACGTTCGCGATAAATATATGTTACACAACAAATATATAATTAGTAATACGTAGCGAATATATTCATTATATAGTATGCATGTATACACGCATTTCAATTAAAATATAAAAAACAAACATGTAACTAGTATCGAAATTTGAAAATATTTAAAAATACACACCCACACACAGACGCATATCCGCACGCCCACTTAAACGTTTACGCATTTATATATTATTTGAATACGATTATACGGCATGATCTAAACGTAAGCTGTGGGAAAGAAACAAACGTCTGTCGAGTGTCATCAAAAAGTTATAAATCAGTAAACATGAACCAAAAAAAAAAAAAATACGGACAAATGTGTGTTCCCACATACTGTCGAGAAAAGAGATGTTTTCAAAAACAGCAGACGCGTAAATTCTTTTACATTTACAAAAATGAAACGTATCAGGTCGTGTTCGTCTACTAAAATACGAATCAATTGTAATAAACCTAACCTGCAGACGTAATTCAATTGATGACATTCTCGTTGTATGACATTATGAGATGAATACATTAATTCGCATTATGACGATTCTGTGATGTGTACGTACATCAAATTTTCACGTGACCGCTGCGGGCCTATGCGTAATTCATAAAAATGTTGTTGAAATCGTGTCCATTTCATCAAACTATCAGAGATACATAGTGTTTGCATTATGAGTTCAGAAGTTTTAATATTGTCCTGTTCGTACTCTATACCACGTCACGTACAATTAAATAACTCGTAAAAAAACGTTATACAATAATTTTTTGGTTTTTTCCGTTCACGCTGGTGTACGTGTAAACGTGACCTTACGCCGTATTTCTCTCCAATGATCGTTACCCGGGTTCTTGTTTTGTTTGTTTGTTTGTTTGTTTTAACTCCCCCCCCCCAAAAAAAAGAGTGCATTTTAATATTTGATTCTGAAACGTAAACATTTAGTCAATTAGATAAGTGTACGTTTTTATTTTATTTATATAGCCGTTTTTAACAAGCACGACGACTGTCCGGAAACTACTGTATTAAGAAAAACATCAATTAACGCGTCGTCGTTTGGAATATTCGTCTACTACCAGTTTTGACTACTCGTGTTGCCTATGAAAATTGCATGGTTTTATTCGTTACATTCTAACGGTATAAATTAATTTTTTTAGTAAAATGACATTCAAAATGTTGTTTTTTTAATACGTATTACGTCAATAGTAAATGTATCTGTGGTTAATTTGTGTGAAAACGTCGAGTTTTTTTTTTTATAATAAATAATATTCTATGAGTACGATTCCAGGGTTTTAAAATTCGTCTGTTACTTGTACAATATATACCCATTTATATACACGCTGTAGCGGTTTTTATGAATAGACGGTCGTTTCATGGACTTGATTTTTTTCCTCTACAAAAGGACAGTATAATAGCTACTCAAACATAAAAATAGGGTAATAAATGTATTTACGACGATGGAGATGTCACGGTACGCCTTGCTTACACGAAAAAAAAAAAAATAAACTGTAACACAAAATTACACGGACGGTCCATTTATTGTTCGGTGAAAATGATATTATATTTTCATCGTCTACATAGTATATTATTCAATTTGTGTACAAAATATATCTCAATAACGTTAGCAAATAAAATGTTGAGTATTAAACAAACGCATTTTTCGATTTGTAATCGCTGACTGCGTAAGGGAATATGCACATATATATATATATATATTGATGTGTATATGTATATATATATATATAATATGAATAGAGACGAAAGGTAATCGGAAGCAAAGAAACTCCCAAACGTGCACCTGTTAATCAGTGGGATTGCACTCGTGGGAAAAAAGGTCCGTGAGAATTCCGCTCGGTACGATATTCAACGGTGGCACATCGAAATTTTCGAGTGAATTGAACCGGTTTCCCACGGTCAATATTCTTTTTTTTTTTTTTTTTGTGTATATATTTCGAAAAACCAAGACATTGTTTACTTGAACGCGGTTTTCATTGCGTTTCGTGGATATCTCACAAGTTAACATACTTATTTATAGTTCGATAGATGGGTAAACATTTGCGCTGAAAAATCAATAGTTATGCTTTCGATGAATACACTTATTTATGTCTCGCAACGCCTACACGGCTTGTGCAATACAATACCAACAGCATGTATTTTATTTTTATAAAACAAATAATTACGGGTGTTCAGTCCGAGTTTGAACGGAAAGAAGTGTGTCTTACACATGTCTAATTAAAATATTACGACCGTGCGTGCATGCGATACGGAATGATAATGTTTTATATCCGTTACCGGCCTAGGTTTTTATGTCCGTCACGGAATTACGTATTTATGCCTGTTGAATATCATACGTACTTGCGTACACATTGTTTAGACACGTTGTCAATAGATTTACAAAAATAAATTACGATTTCGAATCCGCAACGATTAATAATATAATTACGATGTTTTTCACACTCTGTGTGAGTAATTTTGATTAAATTACGGTCACACACCTGCATTTATTTCATTAGACAAATTACAAATAGCCTGACCCAAATATTAATGTTTGTATATAATGACGTATTTTTTGTAATACCATATCGACGTACACACACAACCGTTTTATTTTAAATATGTATTTAAATTAACGATTAATATTGTTTAATGTCCTAATGGTCAAAAGTAAATAGGAAAACATAATTTTCATAACTTTTCATTAATTTACGATATACCGTCAGACACATATCTAACTAATTTCAAAGAGTGTTATTTGTAATCTCGTAATAACAATTATTGTATAAAATAATTGTAATGTGGCATAATAAAATTCATAATTATATTTATTCCGAAAGTATGTCGTATTGCAAACAGTCTTAAATAAAAGCTTAACAAATCATTTTTAATTTTTCGAAATAGTCGTTCTTGAAGCTGTAAATCGTGTCTCACATTTTAATTATATTATTAATTTATGTGAATTTATAAACATACAATTCTTTTTTCTCGAAAAACTTGAAACTTAAAATGTGACAAAAATGTTTATTATTTACATCGAACTTTGTATTTTGAAAATAATATTCTTATACAGTGAAATCTTTAAATGCCGGATTTTCTCGGTCGCTGAAATGTGGTCCGTTATTTGGAGGTGCTCGATATTCGGAGGGAAAAGTAAAATTCGTAAATCAATTAATAACTATGTATGTACTCGTACATATAACATTTATTCAATGTAATAATGATATATGTAATATATTTGTATTATTTGTATGTATTTTTATTTAAAGTTATTTATGTATGTATGAACATGTTTATTATTTAAACATTTATGAAAAAGTAAAAAAAAAAAATTAAGTTAAAAACCAACATTTATGAAAAAAAATCAGTTACCTTAGCTTATTTAAGACTTTGACGCAAAGTAATTTAATATGTTAAAGCATTTTCTAATTTAACTGTGTTAGAGAACAATGAAGCACAATTCTGTATCTCGAACGAAGAAATGTATTTGCGTATCCCCTTGCTTATTATATTACTGCTGCCAATGCCTCCCGTGGACTTCCAATTTGCGGAATTTCTTGATCTTCGGGTTCATCCTTTTTTTCATCACTTTCTACCTCGATTAGCGTGGACATACTTGTACTATCGGATGGTTGGTAATAATATATAACTTACACGTGTAGACTTTTATCTAGACACAACTATTCTAAATTTACGTTAAAAATAATTAAAATCAAAAGTTAAAATACTATAAAAGTGCCCGTTATTTCGAGTGTCACATATTTAGAGGTGTCCGTTAATGGAGATTTCACTGTACCTATATATATATATATTTGTTGATTTTTTTATATTAAAAAATTATAAACACTAGAAAATGATTGACCGAATATTTGTTAAATTATTTATTTATTCGTTTTAACTGTTCTGCGTT
This sequence comes from Schlechtendalia chinensis, assembly GCA_019022885.1. Taxonomy (NCBI): domain Eukaryota; kingdom Metazoa; phylum Arthropoda; class Insecta; order Hemiptera; family Aphididae; genus Schlechtendalia; species Schlechtendalia chinensis. Next base: position 1,604,383 of record CM032350.1, on the reverse strand, counting down.
TCTTCTTAAATCATAGGTGTTATGTGTTAAAATAATATAATATGCGTATCATTTTATTAAAATACAAATTCTGAGCTCTTCACACATGTTTGCCGACTGAATTTAACTTTTCAATCTGCCACTGTTTGCTCATAACGATCATAAGAGATTCAAGGTTAAGTCACTTATTTAATACACAAATTAAAGAACAATATTTTATATATGATGACATGTCAGTTTTTATTTTATAGATTATCATATTAAAATAGAATAAAAATAGTAGTTTTTGTCAAGAATAATAGGTAGTTGTTTTGTTGTGTAGTGTTTTTCCAACTTAATGTTTAGAAAAATTGAAATACCGAACCCTTGACAATGTCATTGTTCTTAATTCGTATGATTTCCTTCAAAAATAATTAAAAAGTCATTAATGACCGTTTTTCATATGTTGTGCGTTTGCAAGACAATGATAAAGAAGAGAAGAAAAACGATGCGCTTATAGTCTCTTAGTAATCAATACTGTTTACTGAAAGCAAATGGTATTGATTACTAGCAGTTACGATTGTACGATGGGTATTATTATCTTACGATTTGCAGACAATCGGGTATGTCAACAATCCTACGCATTTTGTCATCTAGCTATTGTGGTTTTGAGCGTGTAATTCGATAACTCCTGTCATACGATATTAACTTATACCATTAGTATAATTCTTGTTCACTTACGTCTAGCACGTATTGTTTTAAGACGTCGTGTCGAGTTGTAACGATATCGCGTTTTTATAATTACAAAAAAAAAAAAAAATTATCGATTTTCCCGTAGAAACTATGGAAAATACCTATCGGCGAAAATCGCTTGAGCACATTATGTCGAATACGGAAAAAAGTGGAAAAAACTAAGAAAAAAAAAACCAACACCCGTGTTAATACATACACATACTGTTCTATGTTACATGCTATTATCTGCTTTGTGATTACTAAATATTATTATTGTTATCGTTGTTATAATTATTATTGTTATTGTTATTTGTACTTTTTATTATTTAAAGAAGATGGTTTGTGCTAGTCACATTTAACCTCAACGATTACATCACTCAACACGCTCTGAAATAATAAAACTTAAATAAACACTAATTATTAAACTAAACAAAAAGACATAATATATAAGTAAAGTGTTTAAAACTTTTTTTTATTAATACTTGTACGTATGAAAATAAATCAATGCAGCACGTGATTCGATATCCGTAAATTAATCTAAAAATTAAAAACCGAGTGGTCCTAAACTACGAAAGAAGTTCTGCGTCAAAATATTATAAATTTATATGGAAAACATAAAACTACTCAAAAACACAAAATATATATATACATATTTTTTTTTTTGATATTTAAAACGATTCGGTAAAAATAGTTGAATCCGATGTTAAGGGTCGAAATGACTTAAAAAAAAAAAAAAAAAAATGAAAAAAATGCAAATGGTACGTCTAAAGAGTTGAGAATTTGGAAACTTCACGAGAGAACTAATTTCAATAAAACGTCGTCCGGCCGAAATATTCAGTGATACCCGGACGACTGGAATTCACACCGTACGCATGCGTGTGCGTGTTGATTGTCGCGTTTCCGTTCAAAAAAAAAAACCGTAAAACGACGGACGCCCTCCTCCTTCTCGTACCCAAAACCTCGTACGGCACGATTATCCGATACCGTGTCTCGCCGTCGACGTATTTTTTGTTTTCTTCCCGTCCGCGCCCGACGAGATCCGATCGAACGACGTCGTGGGCGGACGTCGACACGATCGGCCAAACCCGCGGACGGTATCCGTTATTCGTTTTTGTTTTGGTCGGCGAACAAGAGCCTATGTCCGCTGTCCGAGTCCGATGTAGGGGGTGTATATTTCGACGAATGTTTTTACGGGTAAACGTTTGTCGTTGTCGTTGTTTCGATAAAAAACAACGTCGTCGTCATTTGTGTGATTTCTACGTGTGATAATAGTTGGACGTGTTATCACGACCACCGCGATTTCAAAACCGCGGACGTGACGTGAAAACTAGTGGTGGTAATGGTGATGACGCGGGTAAAAGCTGATGGTACCGTACGAAGGATTTTTACACGCCCTCTCAATTTGGCGGCAAAAACAATATTTCATGGTTTGACCATCGACAACGCCGTACTGTTGTTTATGTTTTCTTCGGCGTTCTCGCGGCCGACACCGAAACACGATTTAAACACGCTCCGTGGCGATCTGGCATTTCTGATTATCGTTGGTTGGTTTGTTGGCCGTTTCAATCGGACGGCAACGCACACGCGTCCGGAAAATCGATACTCTCGTGGTCCGCAGCGTTTCAACCTTCCCGTTTCGTATCCGCCGACGCGTCCGTTTCGCCTTGCGCCCTCCGACGGAATGCATTTGTTTTTTTGTGATTCGGTCGAAAACACGCAGCGTAACGTTCCGACGCGAATCGTTTTGTACGAATTTCGTTCGCAAAAACGTACGGGACGAGGACACCCGTCCTGTTGAAACGCAATGTCGAGACATGCGTGCCGTCGTGCGTTTCGTTTCGGGTTTTCGACGAGCCGCAATAGAACGTGTGGGTGGGCGTCCGTCACGGGACGGCGAAAAAAAAACGGAAACGCGAAACGTTCGGTTAGTTTCCGTTCCGATTGTTTTGCTCGTACTACGTGCGCGTGTACGTTATCGTGTGTACGACGCGTTATCGTCGTATCACCGTCCAGCACCCGTGTTATCTATACACGGCCCGAGCAGTAGATAGTGGTGGTGAATCGGACTTTTGTTTGACCATTACGAGGCGGAGTAGAAATGCGTTTACTTTTATGTTTCCCGTTTCGTTGCCGTTTTGTTTGAAGCCGTTCGTAAGCGTTTTCACACCGTTTTGGTCGATACGTGTTTGTCGCGCGGATACGTTGTCATGGGTGTCCAAGGTCTGTGGAAGCTGTTGGAATCGGCTGGAAAACCGATTGCCGTCGAGAAGTTGGAGAACAAAGTACTCAGCATCGGTATCCTTTTTTCTTTTTTTTTTTAAACGGTCGTTTTCGCGTTTTCTTTACGTTCACGCGATCACATAAACGTCGACTTCAAACTTCGTGTTGTGTTTTCGTCCGTGGTATTATTGGTGTACTCAATCTGTTTATCGACTTACGACTCGTGTAACGTCGGCCAACTGTTCGCCGCTATATAATATAACGTGTACTGATATCGCAGCGCGTACGTCTGCTACGGTATGAATTTAATGTAACGTAACCAACGTTTACAAACAGTATTTGTGTTAATCATTTCGAATGTTACTGTTAACGTTTTATCGTTTAATTAATCGTTTCTGTTTACCACAAACAATGTCATACGGTACTTATATACAGATGTTCGGTACTACTCTCTTCCATTGGAAATTTACCTAACCTGGTTAATGTACATACGTCGTACACGTTATATGAACGACCATTGGTTTTTGGATTTTATTTATAAAAGTCGATATAGAGTCAATAGTGGTTCTTGGGATGACAGAGCGAAGAAATTCGCTGTATCGTTTAAAATTTAATCGAATACAATCACGTTTAGCGGATTTTGACTTTGCGTACGTTTTGCAATAAATATGAATTTAGGTGGTGTCCGACTTGTCCTCTGTAGATTTTGTATCACTAGAACTTTATTGATCCACATGGTTTTATGATATTTTGTACCTAGACCACTGGACCATTTACATTATAGGATCTACAAATTTGTAAGTGTGATTTATAGTACAATTTCTGTAATCAACGTAATTTAACTGTTGTGTATTGTATGCTCGTTAGCAATACACCAAACTTATGATTAATGTATGTGTATTCTAACATATATGTTAGAAAATTGAAATAAATACAAAATGATAATACCGTTTGTAAATGTCATTTAATTTCATTGTGTATCCCCACAACACAACTACCTAAAGATTTATTTTAATATATATATATATATATATAATACATACAAAAACAGTGGTAATTCAAATAATATAATAGCCTGATACTTAGTCCAGTAAATTTTGCAATAGAAGCAAGCGATATTGGATAATTCGTAAGTACCCAAATTTCTTAAATACCTTAAGTTTATTCATATAAAACTATTGGACAGGAAACATTTCAATATTTTATTAAAGCAGTAGTCAGGGTATAATTTATTATCTGGGCGATAAAAATGTATATTCATTGGTTTAGTTTACCAAACCTGCCAATGATTAAATGTTATTTATTATAATTTTTATCATATTATATAATGATATTAATTATAAATTTATATTATAATTATTTTATTAAAATTATTAAAACTAATTTTTCATTCAAAATTACAATTAAACAATTCATTTTTTATTTATTTATGTATTATGTCCTATAATTTTTGTTATATTTGTACTTGTAGATAATTGTTATAAAAGAAATTTGTAAAATTATTTAAATTAATTTATATACTGTTTATTACATTTATAATAAATGTAAAATATTGGTTTTTTTTTTAGGAAATTTGTCAACGTCCAATAGAGATAGTAGAATTTGGACATTAGGTTACTGTCCACTTTGAATTTAAACGACATTTTAAATAATAAGTTATAAATTGATTTTTGGTAATATTAAACCAGTTTTATAAATTTAATCCAAATAGATGAATGTATTTGTCTTAAATCTGATTGTTGTTTAAATATTGTTATTTAATTTTTAATTCGTATATATCCGGAAAAAATATTTAAGTTGGACAAAATAGTCATTTGCCAACATGGGTTATGTACTAATATATAGTACCTAAATCATTCTAGTATTTTCTTACTTTTAATATGATAAATATTCAAAATAATTGAATTCTGTAGTTAGCTCCACAGTTTAGTTGTCTTAACAATTTGTTATAATTTTATTTACAAAATTGTAAAAGGAAAAAAACAACTTTCAACTATTTATATGAAATAAAATTGTTGGGACAGAGAAATGTATTATAAAATGTTAATTTTAAAATAGTACCTAACCTATATGTATTTTAGATTTTTTATTTTATTAATTTATTATTTTCATCCATTACCTTCCTATTATATGTTTGGTCAAAATATGAACATTAAAGTATTTCCTTTTTTGTTTGTATTTAAATTTTAATACTTATCAGTTAACAATAACAATCCAATACATTCTATGCTTAGCTGAAAGGCCAAAATGTGATACATTTTGTTTTAATAAAATGAATTATTTGTATGGTAATTATTTCCTATGTGTCTAAATACGTACAAAACAAATTTTACTTAGATCAATAGTTAAATACACTTTACTGTGTATAAATTGACGAATAAAATAGAGTTAGTGGTTTGGTTTCTTGGTAAACAATTTTTTGTTTTTTTATTATTATTGTGAAAGCTCTTGACACTTAATAGGATGTTATAAAGTACACTCAAATTTGTATTTTCCCATGGTTGGACAAAGATGTATTGTTGATTGTATATAAAATAATTATTATGTGTACGGAAATTAATCATGGGAATTCAGAACAAAAATGTATGTATTTGTGTAATTAAAAAATAAAAATTATTTCAGTTCGCATTAACTTTCACGTATTTTCATTTTACCAATTATTTATTTTTGATATATTATGTAACACAACCACAGTTAATTTAGAAAACTAATCATGTAATATAATATATTAGTTACAATTAATTTTAATAACAAATTTAATAAATAATGGCTACTATTAAATGATAAACATTTATAAAATTATTTCTGTTGTCTTGTTTCATTTTATATTTTTATTTATTTTAAATATACAATTGTCAATAGGCACATAAATATATAATAATATAATTTGTACAATATTTTGATACATTATAAATGTTCTGTATATATTCTACAAAACATTATTTTATTTTAATAGTTAAATACATTTTATAAATAATAATTACATACTTATAAGAAATGCTTACTGAACTATTTAAACTCGGTACTCTATGTATATGTTATTCATAATTTAATTTTTAAATATATTATGCTTGGTATAGTGAGACTCCATAACACCTTAAGAATTGTGTTTAATATGTCATAAACTAAGTAATTAGGTTATATTTTTTATATTATTTATTGATTATCAATAATAATGGTTTATACAAATTAAATCAATCTATATATTAAGATTCATACTCTATAAATTACTTATTTAATAATTGTGGAATTAAATTAATTCCACTTTGAAATTTTAAAGATTTTTAGTAGATTACGTAAAATTATTTAGTACAAGCTGATCCGGCAATGCTTTGCTATTGTTAGATTTCAGTGTATATCTACATTTATAAATGTGAAAATGTGAAAAGTTTGATATCAATGATTGTACTTGTTAAAATTAGATATTCACATATAGGTACATATGTATTTTTTTTTTATATTGTTATTATTAGTAGCTGACCCTATGCACTTTGTTGTTCGTAAAACATGCCACTACTCATATGATTCAAAGTTTGTTCAATTCGTTATTTAATATCCGGTGTAGTGATGCTCCATTTGGTCAGCGTACGCCAATAAAGCAGCCAACTTTCCCGACTTGATTTATTAATATTGTGATTTTGCACTGAAAACTAACAAAATAAAATATAACTTATATTAGATGTGGATAATGTATCTTCCTATATGAGAATGAATTTTTGAAATCGGTTCAGAGGTTCCAGAGAATACCCCCAACATACATACACACAATTTTACATCTTTATAATATTAATATAAATAGTATAGATTGCTAATAGACTTGTTAAATATTTATACAATTGTTCATAAATATTTAAAACATTTTATTACAATATATGTCCTTAAAATTATAATTATCAGATGTTTCAATATGGTTATATCAAATAATAAAAGGAGTTCAAGATAGTGAACATGGCGCTACAACAAATGCACACCTAGCTGTAATGTTTCATAGAATATGTAAATTACTGTTTTATGGTATTAAACCAATATTTGTATTTGATGGAGGTGTACCAGAACTAAAAAAAATAACCATTGTGAGTATTCATTGATATCATTTTTAATAAAGTTATTACCATTAAATATAATAACATGTTGCATGCATTTAAAAATTAAAATTTTATCAAACATTTCTATAATAACTATTAAAAACATTCTTTTTTTATATACTTTAAAATAATTTCTAAGTTGTTAAACAAAAATTAATGTAATATTAAAAATAAAGTTAAATACATAGATTTATTTCTTTGAATTGGTTCGTTTTAAATATTATAAATTAAAAAAAACTAAAATAAGATATTGCATTATGATTTATGATTCTTATTTAAAAAATATTTTTCGCCATAAAATATTCATTGGATTTATTAATATTATACATGTACTGTAAAATAGTATACAAAATTTAATTTTTCTTGTCTATGTTTGTACTGTTCAGTATTTAGTTAATTTGTCATTATTATTTAATAAATTTAAGTGATAAATTAAGGTGATGGAATAGAATTGGAGGTATTTTTGTCTAATAATTGTGCAGAAATTACAATTTTTAATTTTTATAGAGTTATTAAAGGATAGTCATCATTCATATGAACAGTAATTTAACAAAGAGTGTAATTTAAAATGTAATGAGGTTTTCCATAATTAATTCAACAATTTAAATATGTATATATACATATAATTATATGATTATATGACAAATAGGTATCCATATTATCTTTTATTTTTACTAAAAATTGTTCAGAGATTAGACTAGTCTAATTTCATCATCCAGTTTAAGTATTATACTATAAATGAATTGTATTATAAGTGTCAATTCATTTTTATGTTTATTTTCTCACAGTAATAGTATTATATTTAGATTATCTATGATAAAATCTTAAAATATGTCCAGCGTATTGTAATTTTCTCACATTCTTTCGGTGTTTTTTAACAGTTAGATACTGTACAAAAAAAGGGTGGTACTGATTGTTTCTAGTTTTGACAACCATAATCATTTTTGAGAATCCATGGGAAAATCGTTATACGTGGACTTGTTACAGATTCTGTGGGAACAAAAATACATTTTCTACACTTACAACAAACAAACGCATTGTAATTTATTTCAAGTGTAATTACTCCTTAATTACCACACATTCCGCTTTGGTATTGTTTTCCGAATGTACTACTTACATAAAATACAGTTTGTACAAAACAATCTGATTAGAATCAAAACTATTACAATCTTCAATAACTTTTCTTACTCATAATTATTTTATATTCATAAATAATTTGTAATTAAAATTATTACAATTGAAAAAACAACAAAAAATAATAAATATTTACTGTAATGTCAACAAAATATAATGTTAGGAATACTTTTTAGATATCTTATAAATTATATGTCATTAATTTATTATTAAATTATACATATTTTCTACAAGTTTAACAATATTTTTTAATTTACACATTTCATACAAGTACCTACATCAAAATTATTCGTATTCGTTATTGATTTACAATTTTTAAATTTTAAATATTTATATTTTTTTTTAAAATATCACTTCCAAGTGTTTTGTTTTGTTCAATTGGACAGAGAAGTCGTACTCTCACGATTAAAACTTTTCATTATAATTTGGTAATTATTATATTGTCATATCAATTTATCATAAACAAATTAGTTCTTATTAAATTAGATCAAATTTTATAATTTAAATAATAGTTGATTTGAAATAATAAATTTTTATTCATAAAAAAAAATGTAACCTTCAAAGTTTCCAAAATTTTCAATTGTTTTCGATATTCATACTTTGTCTAATGTCAAACTAAGAAATAAAAACATATTAAATATTGTTTTTTATATTAGGTCAAGTAGAAAAATATTCGGAATATAAAATTATGCACTAAGTTTAGTGTATTAAATTGAATTTACTATTTACGTATTTTATGTAAGAATCCAAATTTGTTATCGTTTTTGGTATTATTTATATGATTATTTTAATTTATACTAAAAAAAATTGAATTACCTTTTTCCAGTTATTTTTATGTGAATACATGTTATTTTATTGAAACGATTAATATTAATAATAATTTATGATGCATTATAATGGCTTTTATTAATATTGTAAACATTCATTTCAGGCTCAAAGACAAGCTCGAAAATCTCGTGCCAAAAAATCAACTGGAAAAACTAAAGAGAAAATTATAAAAAATATGTTGGAACAAGCAGCCATACAAACTGTTATGAATACTGGAAATACCATGACTGAAGATGAAGTGATCTCAAAAACTGTTAACCGTTTAAATAAAGTAACAGAAACCGATTTGTTCGAGTTACCAAAAATGCCAGGAGTCTTGTAAGTAAATTATAATTGATTAATTAAACATTTATTTTTGTGTAAATTAATATTTTATTTTAAATTATGAGTGTATTTTTTTGTTTTTGTTTTTATATAAAGCGAAATAGACACAACTGTCACACTCACTAAAGAAAATGATGAAAAATCCTTGAATACGTCTAATAAAAGAGAAAATATTCTATTACTAGCTGTAGAAAATCAAGTCAATGATTTTTTGTATACGGACATTGCAAAGGATAAGGATAAAACTTCATCTGCGAAGTTAAATGTATTATAATCTATATATTATGATTCTATATATATATATATAATAAACAATTACAATTTTTGTAAAATAATAACCATCACTTCTGATTCTGTATATATTATATTTTTAGGATTTTTCATCTCTACAAATAGGTGAACTTTTGAATGGGTTTTCATGTGATCAAAAACGTTTGTCGGAAAGAAAAAAGCAACAAAAAGCAAAACAAGAAATGACAGTAAATGAATTAGAATTGTTTTTAAATAACAGCAAGGATGATAACAAAAATATTGAAGAATACAGCCAAAAAATTGATTCTGACTACGATACTGTCTTTTACTATGAATCTGGTTTGTAAAATTTAAAACAATAATCAATGTCGTGATTTGAAAAGAGAAACCCATATTTTTAAAACTATAATTCTAATTATTTAAAAAAAAAAAAAATGAAATGTTTACAATATAATTATTATATTGCGGTAATTAATTAATGAATTTTGTTTAAATAAAACTCCCTTACAGGCTAATGTTATTAACTTAATTTTATACGTTTAGGTTTTAACAAACCAGGAAAAAGTAGTAGTTCAAAAAGTAATGAAACTTATAAAAGAGAAGAGAAAAGTGTTGGAACAGAACCAACAAGTACAAGTCAGAAGATACTTAATACTGATGCTATTGGATCGCCTACTCTAACAGAAGGTGTTAATTAGTATTCTCAAATAAATTAAATTAGCTTGTTATGTTATTTAATGTAACTTTATGAGTACATGAATTTATATGTGTTTATTGTATATAGATATAGATGATGATATATTTAAAGCACTTGCTGGTGATGAATCCCTCGAAGAAGACAGACTAGCTTGGCTTATATTTAATGAAAATAAAAAAGCTAGTAAAAGACGATCAAGTAATTTTTATTTGTATACTGTTTTTTTTTTTTTTTAATGTGGCATTTCCTTTTTTTAGGCGAATTTGAGTTACCGAATTTAAAGTGTTCTAAAACACATACAAACAGTAACAGTGCTGAAATATCAACATCAGATGTCGCATCAGACATAGAAGAAAACATTTGTGTAAAAAATAACAAAGCTGTATCCACAAATAATGTTTCCAAAAGTATTTTTATAACTGAAGATGATTTGTCTAATGACAGATATTTTGATAATTTTAACGAAGAAGATTATCTATCATGGGTGTCGCACAGTAAAGGTGAAATGTTATTATCTTGTGCATTTGTTTTCGATTGCACTTATTTGGTATATAAAGTTTTGTCCAAACTTAGTTTGAGATCAGTTGAACTTATTTGAAAAAAATCAAAAATCCACCAAAATCATGTGAAAGGTCTTTTACAAAATAAATTTTCTCATGACACCCGACTGTACAGTCAGGGTATCAGTCACTCGTTTGAATATAATATAATCAATGATTTATGTTTGAACAGTCATTTGTTTAAATGGTTATTTGTTGAATACATAGTATATTATAGAGATATTTTGTTTTGAAAATTATTATATTATTGAAATGAAATTATTTGACACATTTTGTTATTAGTTTAAAAACTATTAATTTCTAAATAAACATATAATACATTAGCTTAACCCGTTATGAATATTTTTCAATATTACATTGTTTATCTTTACATCATTGTTTGATTGTATATACATGCAAATTAAAAGTACATAAAACAGTACCAAAGACAATGTATTCCAATTATTTTGATCTTGATGTTACAAAATATAATAATGTAATACAATGTAGCTACAATTTAGATAATTTATAGTACTTATGTGAATTAGTATTTGCAAAACATGTATAACACATTTAAAGACAACATATGTAATTATGTTACATTAAATTTTAATACAAAGAACTGTTCAGGCATTAAATTTTTCGAATTCGATTACTTCATTTACAGTGCAGCTATTCATTTTAAATGTGATATTAATTTTAGATGAACCTAGTGAATTAAAATTGGAAAATAAAGAACCAAGTATTAGTCTTCTAGATATACCATCTACAAGCAAATCAATATTATCGTTCAAGGAAAGTAACTCATCAAACAAAATGTTCAACGAGAATCAACAAGATATTAATGAATCGTCCTACTTTCGGTCAAAATTTAATAAAACAGGAGATGATGTGTTTTATAATACTTCACCATCAATAGAATCTGATATTTCAAATGGATCATTTTCTGAAAACTCTGTTGACTTTTCACCACCAGACTTTTCATCAGAAGAAAGTGTATCTAATGATGTATCCAAAGACTATAGAATGTTATTAGGTTTGTATGTTTTTCAATTATGTAAGGCAATTACTAAAGAACAAAGAATAAAAAAAATTTGTTACATTAGCAATACTATTATTTAGTTTGAATAACTCACAAATAATTTCAAATTGCAAAATATCAAAACTAAAAAAATAAAAAATATAAAAATAGTTTATTAAAAATAGTATTTAAGAATCAAATGTACTGACCAATTAATTATTTGTATGACCATTATTTCAGATAAGCGAAACAAACAAGAACATATATCTACAGACATAGTTCAGGGATTGAAAAGGAAGTCGGACAGTCTATCAAATGATAAAACTGAATTTAAAGACGTTAATTCCACGAAAAAGGGTAAGAAAATTTACAAATAATAAGTATTGGACATGGTACATAGGTTTGAGTGACCTAAAAATATATCATTGTATTTTTATATTTATTTGTTTTCGGTTGCTTGCATGTACATAGTAATAATGATTCATTATATTTATTATTTAGTGATAACTAAGAAATTGAAATCGCCAACAAAACTCGACAAAAATTCTGCTACATTGATGTCGCCTGTTAAAAACGAAACAAGTCCTGTGGACGAACAGTATTTGCTTTCTGTACAGGTATACATAAATTTATATTGACTGTATAAATATCAAATGTGTAAATACAAATTATTATTTATAGGATACATTAGTTAACGTCAAAATGATTTGGCTTCCTTACATAGAACATCTGATCGAATGGCATCTTCTGTAACACAAAAAATGACATCTCAAATAAAGGTAATCAAATTTTAATCTGTTATGTGTAATAATGATCTGTTTAGTATGTTTATAAATGAATAAACATATCAATAAATTGCTGAATATTGCATTGATTGATTAAATCATTTAGAAAAATATATTTAATGACATGAAGTCAATGTGTAATCAGTATAATGTTTTCTAATCAATTAAAAGTTGTTATGTGAATATTTTTTTATCGTTAAACATATGTTAGGTAATTAATTATTGTATAAATCATCGGTTTAGTACCACTAACTGTGAGGTAACAATTATAATTTTTAAAAAACATATTCTATACTTTAGGATGCTGTTAGTGTGAAAAGAGTATTTTAATAATATTTTTAAAATGTATTTTTAATAAAATATATAGATAATTCTACATATGCTAAGTATGTTTTTGTTGCATATTCATATTAAAAACAATATTATTAAATTTAAGATTGAACTATAATTATATATATATGATTTTTTTTTTCAGAATCTCTTGAAATTGTTTGGTATACCGTATATTACTGCACCGATGGAAGCTGAAGCGCAATGTGCTTTTTTGGAAAGAATCGGTCGTACCGAAGGCACTGTGACGGATGATAGTGATGTCTGGTTATTTGGAGCTAATGTTGTTTATAAAGATTTTTTCGACAGTAAAAAATATGTCAAGCAATTTAAAAGCATCGATATTAAACAAAAATTTGGTAATATTTTGTATACGTTACGTGACGGATGAACGTTAACATGCTTTGTAACGAAATTGTTTTAGCGTTGTCTCGAAACAGTTTCATTCAGTTAGCTTTTCTCGTGGGGAGCGATTATACGAACGGCATTGACGGTATCGGTCCAGTATCTGCTATTGAAATCTTATCTTTCTTCGAGTCTAAAACTAAGAACATGAACATCGAAGAGAAATTGTTGAAAATTAAAGAGATCGCGAATTCCAAGTCTGACGTATACAGTGACGTGCCATTCGTGAAGAAACTAAAATCCGCCAGAATCGGAAACGGTAATACACGTTTATATTTGATAACCGATGTTAACGTTTAAATGTATCGTTCAAAATTCAGATTTTCCCAATAAGGCTGTTATAAATGCATACCTGAATCCAATCGTGAATGAATCTGACGACAAATTTAATTGGGGCGTACCCCAAGTGGACTCAATCGTTCAATTTGCTCAAACCAATTTTGATTGGGACATTTCTAAAACGAAAAGGACATTGGCACCAGTGCTGAAGAAAGTATCTGAACGAACGGTAAATTTTCCAAACTAAAGCATATCCATGAGCTAATGATGTTTTCAATCAATATTAAACATTAAAAAAAAACAAAAAAAAATTACTATTTGTCATAGTCTAATGTTTTTATTGTTTCGCAGACACAAAAATCATTGGATTCGTATGTGAAAGTTCTGCCGGAACTCAGCAATACGAACACGGCTGGCATGAGCAAACGGGTTAATCTCGCTGTGAAAAGACTGCGAAACGATAGTAGTTTTGTCGAAACCAACAGTCGAAAATCGGACAATGCGAAAAAGACGCCAAGTGAAAAAAAAACGTCAACCGAACAACACACGGAAAGTGTAGATAAAAAGTCGAAGAAAAATCTGAAATGAACGTTGCGATCAATTCGTGCCAACATTCGTAACCCATTTTTTAACAAAGCGTGTTGTTTTTTTTTTTAAAAAAAATCATATACATATTATATAATTTCTTATTATATTGTAAATAATACAATTTTTTCCTATTTATTTATATCGTTTGGATATTTTTGTACGATCCAAGTTTTTACATTTGAACATAATCTATATTTATTTAAAAACAATTCAACGTTTATGTGATTCATACGCCTCATTGTTTATGATATTATATAAATATATTACTGTTATTATTATTGTTCGAATACATTTATTCGTAAATCGATTCTAGTCATTCTAAACGTATTCTCGGTGTATTTTCATTCATTAAAATGTCAATGTATGTCGTAAAGTGCGGTAAAATCGAATTTGATATTTGTCTGTCTTAAAATTCGTCGAGTCTGTTATGTATATGAAAAGAAAAAAATCATTCTACAGAGTCGAATGACTCTAATCATTGGATCTTATTGTTTGTTTGTTTGTTTGTTTATTTTTAATGTGTTTTCCGTGGAATATATTTCTTGTGTACAACCATAATGTTTCGTACTTCAGCGACAACGGAACTTAAAGTAAATATTATATAAGTCGAAAATAAACAAAACGAAAAAAAAATATATACATACATATATATCTAGTAAATTTATTGACTGGCCGACTCATGATAAAACACTATAGGTGTTAAACCCGTACCACGGTCCACGAGGGAATCGAAATTCAATACTGTTTTCTACTGGACCAATGTCCTCGAATTTTTTTCACTATTGTCGAAATGCGATAAGGTATCGGGTGGGTCGTGTTTCAATCCGTGGAGACGTACGACAGTTTGGAATTTCGATATTGTTATCCGCGTTTGTACTAATAGCCGTTGACATTATCATTTAAACTCGCTCAGTTCATCACTTATCACTCGGTTTCCTATACACATTTATAATATAATGAAATCGATATGGATCGCGCACGATTAAGAATCGATCAAATTATTACGTTTCCAATTTGAAAACGTAATCAAATTCACGTGTTTGCCGGGAGGAAGAAGTAAAAAAGAATACAAAAAAAAAAACGAATGGATTGTTCAATACTGAATATTCTTAGTCTTAATAATAGCGATTTGAGTTTTACGTAACGTGATTTGTCTAGCTCGCCCGTTAGGTAGACGGAGAAATTAACGAATACGTGTGGCCTACATATAATGAAAATTTATAACGAACGCTGTAAATTTAGCGAATTTGTTTTTTTTTTTGTACATACCTCCCAAGAGTTTTTGTGCAGCAGCCAATCGATTACGTTCTCGGCGAACTCGTTCTCGTTGTTTTCCTGTCGGCCGACATCTAAAAAGTACATTTAAGCTGTTACACTCGGTCGAATCACGTTAGATCAGCGGTTCCCAACCAACGGTGGTCCGCGAGGCATACCAATAAAATTTAAAAATATTTCAATTTTCCTTTGGGCGCGTTACACAAATATTACGTACCGACAATCGTTACCTAAATTCTAATATCTGTGAAAAAATTGATTCGTATTTATGAGAAAAAATAATGTCTAAAAACGATGGTGGTCCGTAGGGTCGAAAAGGTTGGGAACCACTGCGTTAGATGAACTATTATTAAACATTGCGTTGTACACTTCAGAGGTAAATAAAAAACGACCCGGTGGTTTGCCATCTTCAAAAGACCTACGAGCGTGGTACGCAAATCGACAGTTGATTTGCCCGGAGCACGTGTGCGTTTTGAACATCACGAGGGGAACCCGGCTATGTGTCGTACTTGCATTGCACCTCGTCGTCGTCATCGTCACACGACATCGATCATAGAGGTCTATTTGTCGATCGTTACGCTCGTGCACACGTTCGCGTTACGTGCGATTATTTCGTACGGTTTAAAGGATCGTCGTTAACATTGTTCGCCGCGAAACGTTCGTCAACGATTTGTTTTTGTTTTGGATACGAAACGCTTGTATATTATTAAGAACAAATATATATTTACATTACCGTTGATATTCACGAATTTTTATTGAATGCGGTCTGTTCACGTTGAAATGTGTGTTTGCTTATTATGACCTTGCAAGATTGATATTCAATCAAATTTTGTTTCTATGATTTCCGCAAAAAAATCCACACCTAAATCAAATTAGGCATTGCTTTAAATTACCGGTTTCCCGCGATGTTTCCAAGACGAAAACAATATTATTATTGTATTACGATAAGAACACGTTTAAACAGCATTTTCTTGTTCTCGTTTGGTCGGATAACGTGAATCGTGCTGGAATACCGAACCCAAGCGTTTCATATCAATTTCTATGTAACATTCATGATATTGTACGTCGGTTGTATTTGTTGTGCGTGTGTCAGACCGATCGAAAACGTCCAGAGTTTTGTTGTTAACGATTCGAAAACGAAGCGAATTATAGTACGAACGGAGATCCTAATCAGTTTAAATGATATAAGAACGGTATAGAACATTTTATTTATTCTTAATGATTTCTGACTGATTACAAAGACGACAATATCTCTATTGGAATCTTGAGTGCTGAACACACCAAACCACCACACGGAAATTAAACGCACATTCAACGTTTGACTCCGCGGCGCATTGACGGGAGCGAGGAGACGTGGGTCATGGATCACGTTCCTAGCAACTCGTGCTTTTAAATCGATCGATTAAAATTGTGCACGTATTTGTCGTTGGACTTTTACCAGTACCACCTATAAAGGAAATTGAATGATTTGGTCACAGACAATTGAATTGTACCGTCGCACACGTGTCTCATCGGTCGATAACATTATTTGTTCGGAAAACGTTCCATAAATCTGTGCGTGCGCAGTAAGGACAACAATAACCATCACGACTTTTTAATGAAACGACGGTGATATGTCGGCGAAATGTTTACACCAACGCATATGCCGGTCCGACCATTGTTCGGATCATTTGTATTTGTCGTCAGAACTACGATAACCCAACGATAATGTCTGTTTTGCGTTGTGTTCGCACGTTTTGTACGTAGTGTTATATATTTGTAATTTGGTGTGTCTTTTGTCTAGGACAGACACACAGTCCAGAAGACGCCATACGTTTGTGGAGAAACTTCATAAAAACCTTTTATAACAAAACTAAAACAAAAGACAAAAAAAATACTAAACTTCAAAATCCCAGGCTACCACCCACAATAATAAAAAAAAAAATCACAAAAAAAACAACTGACTTGACTAACTGAACACAACTGACGTTAACGTAATACATGGTCTGTCCCCCATAGAGAGAAAACGCTGATTAACGTTTTTTTTTTTTTAATATAAAAAAATAGAAAACCATAATAAATAAATCAATAAAAATTATGCAAAGTATCATAAATAAAACTTAAAACTTTGATAATAGAAAAAAAATAAATAAAAATTACTTTTCAAAATATACTTATACGTATTAAATTAGTGTACAAGCTGTAGATTGTTTTATTAGGATAAACGTTTAATTTATAATTATAATTTACGCCTACTTTTTTAGAAATTAGAAATGTGATTCGTTTGGTCTGTTCCACAAAAGAAAACATGCAGCAAGAACGTATCAAAATTAGAACTTTAATATTAAAAAATATGTATACTTTGTACAGTTATACGTCAAACCTATGGAGTATTAGTATAACCGTATAAGACGGAGAACTTTAAGATTACAACTTTTGCCGATTATATTACTTGATGTGTTCGTGTGCTCCAGCAGTCCGGCGTATCATGTCCGTCGGCCGTCGTATGCGTACCATTCGTTCGGGTGAACGCATTGTATATATCTGAAAGGAAACCAGAGTTAAAAAAATAAAAACAAAAACAAACACGTGAGTAAATAATCAATTAACACTACAAAAATAAAATACGACCATTTTTCTCGAACGTCCAGAACGATTGTAATATTAAAGCATCAAAATGAAAACCCGAAGTAGCAAACAAATCGCATAAAGTTCAAATGACTCGTTATTTCAAATAAAAAAATAAAAATAAATACAATTTAAATGACTGTCCAATGAGCCGTAACGAACGCAGAATTCCGCGGCATAAAACACGCTGTGTGCAAAAAAAATCAATGAATAAACGTCGTGAACGTTGTCGAGTGACGGAGGCGCAGCGATAAGACCACGCGACCACCGGGTTCTCGACGGTCTTCGGACTCGATTGAAACCGACCGAAAACTACACACGCGGCCGAGACGGTACAGAAGTGGGACACACGACGACTGCGACTACGACGTCGTCGACGCCGTTCTCAACGTTTTCAATAATATGGGGGGGCACGCGCAAAATGCAGAGGCCGTTAGTCTTGAGAGCGATGTTGAATTCAGACGGGTTTTCTAGGTGGAGGGGACACTATGTGAGATGGGATTTTATATAATACGAATTCACCAACTTTACTATACTTAAACTATACGCATAAAAACTAACTTATACATTATTATTATAGCACGGCTTATAAAAACGTAATTAAAATCATTTAATCGTTATATAAAGCGTATGCGGCGTATTTTCGTTTGTCGCGTGCAAGTCTATCACCTATTCGATGTACTCAATCGGTGGATTTTCATTACAGTATTGGAAGAGTATTTTTCGGTCGCGAAACTATTAAAATGATTACAAGACAAGAAATAGAAATATACCGTTTCTACTGTTTTATTCGTTGATGGTAACTGTAAACAGCACGGGTGGGGTGTCTAACATATACAGGTATAGTGTCACCCGACACGGCGCGCAGAGGCATCCCGACGAAAGGAATAACAACAGACGGTCAACGTGATAAATAAATAACATAATAATGAACAAGACTGTTATGACGACGATAATTATTATTGTCATAACACTAGTGTTTATCGACGAAAAAGGCACTTCATAACGGCACGCACCGATAAAACACAAACAATATTCCGTTTTGCGTTATGTCGACACCGAATTGGAATTTCCAATCAAATATTATTATTTGACGGGCCGTGTAAACATTTACTAAGACCGGTCAAATGATTTCGAAAAACCGACAAATTTTTTCTGACCGAACGTTTACCAATAAACGTTCAAGTATGTATCGTCAGGCGCGTAATTAACGTACGGTCGTGTTCGCTTCACGACTAATCTAAATATCTGAGACACGAACGAATAATCGTTTGGAAGATAAAATGGATGATGTTTATACGAAGACGTGATACCGTTGAGATATTGACTAAAAACGCGTTTTTTAACATAAAAATATGATAATAACGACGAGAAAAACGAAAACACTATTAATTCAATTGATATTGAAAATTGTCAAAACGTTGTTTTCTCAAAAACATTACATCACTTTCCATTTTTCTAGCGGCACGTTACATATGTAAACGCAACAAAACGATATTCATTTAAAATACGCATAATTCTATTGATTCTATCGAGTCCTGACGATAAATATACGGGTTTTTTTATCAACTCTATGGCATAACTACACGGACGTGTCATTGTGAAAATATTTCAACCTAGTGACTGTATTTACATTCGATTTATATGTCAGACCGGAAATTAAATTCCTCGTGCTAATCGCTGTCCGAAAAATACGCGTGTAATGCAAATAACTAACTTTTTGAAATAAATACCGACCGTGTACCGACGGAGGGAAATCGCGTCAAAGATATTCCTTTGAATATCACACATTATTGTGTGTGCGCCGAATAGTTTTAAAATAATATATTTCAATACACTTTGATATTATATTAGTCTGAAAATTAAAAATACTTTTTATAGCTTACGTTTATAATTTTTCGTTGTTATATACAGAGGGCCGGATTTTTTTGTTTTTTTTTTGCGGTGGAAGGAGGCAGACCCCATAAAACGGAGGTCTCCGTGCAATAAGTATCTTTTTTCACGTCCCAATTGAAAACACGTTACAACAAAAATTATCGTTTTTAATACAGACTCAGAATCACAATGTTCGAATCAAAATATCACTAATATTTATATATATATGGTGGTGGTAAAAATGTCCGATGACGAAACCTGGAATATAATCGTAATAATTTACATTGTAATTTTAAAATAAAACGTTGTTTAACGTAATTAGAGCATAATAACATTTTTTCAACCTTACTCTTGATAAAAATATTATTTTACAGTAAACTATAATAGTGACATTATATGACATCGAATGCGTTTGTAATGTGTGTTTGATATCGGGCGTGTGTAATTGAAAAAATGGGGTCATCGCTAAAGACGGGCCCAGGGGGCCTCCGCGTTTCTAAATCCGACACTGTGTATATATATATATGTCGCCGACCGGAAGATAATTCATATTTAACGCGGTGTGATGTGAAACGCACACGGTGTCGTTTCGTTGTAATCGCAGTTAGCGCAAACATTTAAAATGTACACATTTTTTTATGCGAAATAAAACGGCGTAGAGCTGTTTAAACGTATACCGGTACTCGATCCGTTCGGAACGCCGATTATATTTTCGTACGATAACAACGGTCGAAAAGACAAACGAACGGCGACAACACACGCGTGCGATGCTGATCGTCGGCGTCCAAAACAATAAATCGACCTCAGACATAACGCCACGCAGCAGCATAAAAGATAAAGGGATCATTCGCTCAACGAATGCTCGTCTAAGCTAATATAAACATAAAACAAACAAAAATACCGTCGTCGAACGGATTTACGCGCTACACATTTCCGAAACACCACAACGCACCGGAGGAGTAACGAATAAATGGGATCATTCGATCGCACGACCTTTCTGAGGACACCTAGACAAAGATACCCGCGGACGATTCTCGGAGCCACATCTCGTGTTATAAAACACTCAAAATAATTATTAGTTATTTTGATTTTACTTGCTCTCTTTCCGCTTTCTTTTGTATTTATTACAACAGAAAATATCTAAATTGTTTCGACGACATCAATTGCGATCTTTAAATTTTGTAAAACATCACAAAGAATGTTCATTCGTTAAGAGTTAAAAAAAAAAAAAATGGGGTATTCAGTACTTATGCGCACCCGATTTCGCATTATCGAAAAATACAAAAAGTGTTCTTACGTGTGTACAACGCGAAGATGTTGCCGTGAGCTTGTGTTACCTTAATGTATTTTTTCCCGCATGAAATTAATCAATATGCAAATCATGAAAATAATAGCTTTTATCCGCAGGGCAAATTTGAAAAATAAAAATACGGGACAGCACGAAATCTTATCGCGAATAAAAAAAAAAAAACCCCCGTAATACTAATTTGGTTTGGTTTTGAAACTTTCGTTTAACTAATTAATTTTTTTTTTTTTTTTAATCGACATTAATTTCGATTTAAAACAATATAAACGAATAGAGAAAATAAACAATTTTTTTTTTTACCGGATTTGTTGATTCAGTAACAATAATTTTTCATACACTTTATTTACATAGGATATATATATATAAATATTTTGTATATAAACTGTAATTTTAGATTTTTATTTCACCAACGGAATTTAATAAAATACGTTTACGTCGATACGGCAAACATTGACTAAATATTGATTATGGAATATTAACATTAATATAATACGTAGTTCGTAAAACTCGACGAACATTAATAATAATAATGATACGAGCGAGGCGTTTTTCGGTTTGCGGAACGGAACATAAAAAAAAAAAAAAAGGGAAATGATCAAATCCGTTACCCACGGCTGGCCTATTTACCGTCTTATTCGTCGTTCACGTCGATTCGGGAAATAAACGAATTATGTTCCCACGAGTGTTTTGATAGGAACCGATTCCGGACAGGCGCACAGGCATTCGTTTAAAACGACTTCAAACGGACTTCCGTAAGTCGTCGATAAAATTGATGCGCCGCGTTCAATAGATTACTCGTTCGAAATTGTAGACGTAAATCAGTGTACAGCGGCGAATTATTAGGTAAAATACGTCATACACCACATGCGATTAATATTAAACTTTCGAAACTTTAACGCGTTATTCGGGAATAAAGCGATTTATCAATAAGTTAATGGGAAAAAGCAAATTTAATACAATGAAACCCTGCGCGTTGCAACAGATCTCGGTGAAACCTATCCGGAAATAAACACTACAGCTACGCAACCGAGGTGGGGCTGTCATTATTCCGTGCCGGGGCAATTGCGTTTTCGTCGTACAACCGTAGACCCGTTACGATGATTCTTTTCGAACATTTTTCATCCGCTCCGAGCGTACCGAGGTTTATACAAACGTATAAACGTTCGAGTTGTTTTCGTTAGTTTTTTACTGATATCAATAAAAACGTACGACCAGACCACGCACATCCGTCCACATCACATTACCGTGCACGCTGTTCTGTCCGATCTGTCGCACTCGCGGACGTGGGATTCTTTTCGCGCACGATGACGTTACCGATCAATTCGAGGCGGCCCCGAATATCTGACGCGTTTGGTCGACGTTTTTATCGCACGTGCGTAACCCTCGCGAAACGTACTAGAACTCCACCAGAAGACATATCGACGGGATTCGAGTTTCCTGCCGGGACGAACCGTCCGACCAAGTTACGCCGTCGTCGGTCGTGGCGTGTGTCGTGAAACGGTGTGAACGACGAACTGATGAACGTTTGAACAAAAAGAAAATCATTCTGGCTATTACGGCCGTCGTACGCTCGGAAAACGAAACGGACGTCGTTCCGGCGAAAATAATTATCTCGGGTCTTCTTTTCGACGGCTCGTTTTCTTTGGTAAGTTTCGTGGCGTCCGCACGCGTTTCAGACCGCGTCTCGTAATACGACACGGACAATGATTAGCGGAGTCGACCCGCCGGGACCAAACTTTACGTGTCTTGCGGACGTCCGTTTCGTCTCGGCCCGCGCGGGTTCCCGTTTAACGAGTCCGTTACGAACTGTCGCCCGCGGACTCCGAGCACGGAACGCCGTACAGACGACGACGACACTCGTGTGGCACTCCCCCGGCAGTTTACCGGACGCGTGATCACGTTACGTTATCCGTTATCGATTACGGATCCGCGACCGCGTGTGATCCGAAGCGCCCGGAACGACGTGGGTGGGCGCGCGGAATCGGTGTCGTGAAAACAGACGACAAGAAAATATGAGGACCACAATAAAACGACGCACACGCCGCGGACCGAGAAAACGCGGAAACGACGTTGTTTTGTGCGCAATCGTTCTTCCGGCAAAGTCGCGAGATATAATGTTTTAATCAAAACGAATAAATAAAGCGACTGAAAAAAAAAACACGAACGAACGAACGAACAATCAAATGAAAAATAACATTTCAATGATAAAAACTACACACAATATTCATTCGTATAAAGTGTGTGTTTTTTATTTTATTGCCGCCTGCCAAGCCATGAACACGTATATTGTAATATAATTTAAACTTCCGCGTAAATAATAATAAAACTCGTTTACATAATAACGCGGACTTCATCATGTTATGCAATACAATAAATTGGGACTCCATAATTATCCTGCCTTTTCACTAAAAAACAACAAAAAAAAAACAACAAAAAAAAACACTTTATTTTATTAAATTAAAACATGACGTACAACGTTGTTCAACTATGATTCGAGAAACCTTTTTACCGGCACGACGATGTCTTTATCGTGCTGTAACTTTCGTTTAACGAAAACGTGCACGGTGCGAGGGTTACCAGTTTAAAAACGGGCGGCTCGGCGACACGGCGATCGTCGGAGACGTCACGATGACGTACATCTCGAAAATCCGGAAACGTCGTCCAAGCTGCCGGACCGAGAATGGAATACGATCGACACGATACCTACGGACGCGTACGGCGGACGAACACGCGCGTGATTAAGGCGATCGATAAATGGCCAGGGAAGTCGCGCGCGTCGATCGTCTGGAAGAACGGTCAGGTCAACGCGTTAATCGTCGAAAACAACAGGAATGGGTGTGTGTGTGTGTGGAGAAAATCCGACGACGTTAGCGAGTTTTAATCTCGTTATCGCCGACGCCCCCCGTCCGCCGTGTCGTGTAAATCGTAATCGCGGGCCCGTGTACGTTACAGTTTTTTAGGCCTCTCCAACTCGAACTACTGACCACGGGCCGTATGTTTTTTTACTTACTTATACACTCGGAATTGAAGACAGAACGAACGTATAAATGCAAAATCCGTTTCTCTTAATACACGCGATTACATTATTTTTGTTCAACTCAAAAAAAAAAAAAAATCAAAAGCAGACAAAACCGAGATCGATTATTTTGTTTTTATTTTCGAGCTGCACTCGAGAGACTTGACGTCTCTTGTTTTGTACCGGGACTGTACATCAGTACAGTCTTGTACTGACTGTAATTTCACAATTCGACATTTGATTGCGATTCGTTTAACTTAACGAGACAAAAGACTATCGGACATTGTTGTACGAAATGCCGTTTTCATTGCGGGCCACATGTTCGAGACCGCCCGCCCCCGCACCTTTCGGAGCCTCCGGCAGTGTGATAGTGGTGATTACGTCGACGTGGGCGACACCGAAATGTCGAAAAACGCGTGCGCGTATTTTGAACATGTGCCGTACAATCGTCACAATGTGTTTTATCTTGTCGAACACGTGTGTTAGGAAACTACGTCGCCCGTTAGAGTTTTGTCCGGAATTTCTATGAAAGTATTTCTCGTCGTACAAATAACAATCACGTAAAAACATGCCGCGATTGCACACGGTCACTAGAGCGGGTGACCGCTATTCATTTCGTGATAATCGAGGTCGACAGTCACAATGGCAAACGCGGCGATCACGGAAGTCGGTGTGTTTCCGTTTCCGTTTTTGTCGAAAAGATCGATCATCGCCAGTCGTATCCAAATGATCTTCAACGTCGACTTCTAACCGATAAAACCCATCACTTTAATGTCGTCGCGTATTGCTGTACGGTTTTTATTATTTTCACTACGCATGCTAGACATTCTGTCTAAACGGCTCGAAACATACGTAATAGTACTCAATCCCCGATGGCGATAAAATCCAATGTAACAGCAAACACACGAAAATAAAAGCCAGTGCAATTTATTGGTTTGCGTCAGATATATATATATATAATATTATACGTACGATTTAAAATATATAGTGTTATTATTATTATTTATTTTTTTTCCCCGTTCTCGATTATCTGTATAATGTTGTCGTTGTCGTCGTCGTTCTCAACGTTCGGTCGACGTATTTATACGGTATATTTATACCAGACGTTGTGTTATTTTTATGTCTTCGTCAACAGTGTTCGGGCTTACGGTTTATCGCGTTTTATCAGTTCCGCGTAGACGGATCTCGGCCTTAGCCGCGTTACGGAAAAAAAATCGTTAATCATTGTGAGCAGTCCGTGTTTTGTTGCACATACGAAACGCGTTTGTTCATTTAACCGCTATAACGTTTTATTTCAGCTTATCTGAGCTACGGATATTGATATCTGTAGAATATTTCTATGCAACTACGAGCATTTAGAAAACAAAAATATATTTTTTACACGACTAATGAAAGGACATCATGATTTTATCTTTTCAACGTTATTATTCATCGTCTTTTCACATCAAAAAAAAAAAAGAGAGGGGGGAAAACAAATGTAGTACAATTTCAAAACGTAAAGATAAGTAACACACTTTATACCCGAAAAAGTGTTTACGAACAGAATTAAAAAAAAAAAAACATTACCGTTCCACGCACAATGTAAAAACGTAATGTGATATATTTTAAACGTTTCTTTTGTAGGCCAAGGAACGTTCTCCGGTATCACTACGATCGAACGACGAACTTGGAGTTTGGATCTCCGCTCAGGACGAATTTTTCGTTTTTTGTTTTTATACCCACAACTTCGCGTTATTCGTTTATGACCGCGTGTGTCAGGACACAAACGCATTACATTTGCCATTCACAGAGTTTGAAATCCGTGTCTTTTGCGCGTTATTACGTTACGTTTTCCAGTAGTCAGACGTCGCGAGTGGTGGTTGTACGTGCGCGTGCACAAAACAAAACTCAGTTACCGTGGTAAAAGATGTGATAATTTCATTTGTGGGCCGAGTAATTTGCCGTCGCAATTACTTGCGCGAACACACTATGGTGTACTGTGTATGATAACGGTATTACATCTTAATTACAGAAGTTTAGATACGAGAAACGGGTAATCGGACTTTATTCGGCGGCATTACACGCAATTTAAACGAACGAACCTGTGTGTTGTTATTATGCAGAACGTGTAGGTATATTATTTTACACTCGTGGCGCAGGCGGTGGCGGCGTTGAATTATTTCTCGCGTTTAAACCTTTTTTGATTAAAATACCTATAACGTTGTGCAGATGTTTATTTCCCGAACGTATTGTTATCATGTAATACGTCGTATCGTAACTCGCCCTTATAATCATCACGTCGTCGAGGCATTCGCAGAGGAACTTGTCGCGTGTTTTGTGATATTTTAATTTTTTTGTAAATCGTAGCGACTGTGAACGTAATTAGTTGCCGTCAGTCCGTCAGTCCGTCGTCACGTTTGGGTTTCGTCGTGCCGTTTTATTCATTATCGTGATATGGTTCTTCTAATAACTCGGTTGTTTAATACATTTATTTAACTGCAAGTCGGTATTTGGACGATTTTCAAAATGATCTGTACATACTGTACGGCGTGCGTATCGTGTGTTGTATTGTGCGCGTATAGACATGTTCATAAGCGTGTTTATCAATTTTATTTTGATTTCGCTGCCCGGTGGTAATTTCCGTTAGTACCCGCTCCCGAACTCACACTGCACTATTCTTTGTCGAATTCAAAGACCAATTTGAAACGATGATAGTAATAATAATAATAATAATAATAATATAATAACAAGACAAAAGTGTACTTTTTAAAATAGAACTATTTTATGATCAGACAAACGTAAACATTAAATTTTAAACGTATTTTATTTTATACTTGTTAATTCGACTTGAAATAATAATTTTTTAAATCAATGTTTTAATAATATGTTTATTATGTAATACATTTATCATAAATTATACATTTAAAACTCATACAGTAACCATAATTTCCAGTATATCGTTGTCGCGGAATTAAAATAATATATTTTATTCGTCGTGCACTTGGATACAAAATTAAAATTGAAACAATAGACAACTATTGTAGGCCATATCATTATAGTGATAAATTTACAATTTGAAATTATCGTACAATTTTAACGATCGTGTCACAATATATGATAATCACTACACAGATATGGGGACATATAATTTTATGAGATAAAACGAATAGAACACAGCACTCACGGGATAGGATATTAAATGGGTCAAATACATTAAAGCCGAACAACACCCCGAGCGAGTTGTTCCACTAATAATACGTGTATTCAGTTTCTTTCGTAACTGCGGGCTTCGGTTTTTTAATAAGGATTTACGTGTACGAAATATACAATGTAATGTTATTACTCCTGGGAAACTACTCGATGGTTGCATGTTGCTTGTCACCCGAAAAACGAAATGTTCTGCTGGTCAACTTTGAAAATGTTCAGGATGGAAACGAATTTTAAACGGAAAAATATGTCATAGTCATCATAGTCCTAAACGCGTGACTAAAAATACCAATACATTAATCAGATTATATTAAAGACGTAATTAAATTCAATTTTTATTAAAATTTATGTTGACAAAATAATCGAATAACATCAAACGAAGAAAAGCAACGTAAATTCGATACTAAAACTGTTCAATTACGCATAGAATCTTATCAAAGAAAATATATTGATTTAAACCGTATATTGTAAACATATTATATTATCATCCTTTTCAGTCATGATTTTTTTATTTATAGTACTTAGTGGTACCATTAAAACATATCATAATATTAAAGCGTTTCGGGAATTTAATTTGAATTTTACATTTATCAATCATAAAAAAAAAACATAAACTGCGATGATATAATTAAATAACGTATTAACACGAACGCATCGTTTTAACATAGAACATTTCTCTTCTTAATCTAATCCCATTTTTGAAAATTGTACACCAGTTTGGAATTTCATTATAGATTTCAATTTGTCATTTTCCAATACATCGCCGTCATTAAAAATGGATATTGTCAAAATACAACCATATAATATGACATTGTCTTTTATGAACGGGTGATATCGTTGAAATTAATATGAACGACTGTGATCGTGTTTTTATTGATTTTATCATCTACACTCGAGTGCTCGGGTGTGTCTTTCATCTTTCAAATCTAAAAACGTTCACGTAGTTTGCTTTATTTTTAATCACGTTGAATTCGATAAATAGAGAATAAATACGTCGCACCGCTTTACAATTCATTATGTAGTCTTTTTTCTCTTTTTTTTGATAAATATTTGTTTTCAATAGCGAACTCGGATGTTTCCCGAGTTATATAATAATAATCGTTGATTTTCTTTGCAACTTAGAATTGCTCGCGTAAATAGTTGAATAAATGAATAAATACGCTAAATTATATTTTTTGATCATTACCAAAATCCGTTTGAGGAAAGTTCTTTCTACGGACACTGTAGTCTCAGATTAAACATCAACAAACGGTTGAAACGGTTTTTAGTTTCATTAAAATCTGAGCTCATGTCGCGAAAAGATTTTAATGGGATTGTATGCATTTTTGACACGATCGAATTTATAATGTGTCAATGTACAATATTATTTTCATCGAATATAAATAATATTTATCTTCGCGATCAAACGATGGTCGGTGAAAACATTTGTTTTTGTTAAAATTCAGAAAAATGCATTTATTTATATTATAAACACGACATATAATTTAAATGAAAATATTTATTCACAGGCATATCAAGTAACTAGATAGCTAACTGACGTTATCGTTTAGATTTAACAGCCGTTTGCGCGATTGTCCACGTTCAGGTATCTCATATTATTTTTATTATTTCGTCGCGAGAAAATAAAATTTACAATTTCGACATTAATCGTGTTTTAATTAAAACTAGAGTTTGCAATTAAAAATGAATATATTTAATTTAGGATTATTTTAATGTAATTATTACAGTTTTTCGATTAATAATGAGAAAATCTGACGCTGAAAACGTGAAGTGACGGAGAAATTCAGCAAGTGTGTTTACTATTTTTTTAAGTTTTTTTATTTTCCAACATAATTACGAACGCACCAGTGTAATTTTCATTGCACATAAATACGAAAAAACCAACATTACAGAATAACGTCAGAACTGAGGTTTTATAGATCTGCGAACAAAACAAAAACTCTACATATAACCATAGTTCGGTTATCGTTTTGTGTTTTTGTTAAGTCGGAACACGCGGAATAAAATTAATAACTTGCTTAAATCTTAACACTGTACCGTATAACATATTGAGAGGTGCGTCAATTGTAAACGGACTTGAAATAACATTTTAGAAATATTATAGAAAATAATAACTATACAGAAGAATTAGTACAAAAATAATATAACATAACATTTAGTTAGAGTGACATGCATCGCACAAATTATTGCTGTAGGTACTCGGGTAAGTATATTAATGTTTTCGTCAGATTTGGCACAGAAAGCGGGTCTTTTCTTGATTTGTACACACCGACCGTGTTACTAAATCAATCGATACTCAAAAAAGATCAACCATGAATGTACAATTCAATTAATCCGGAGCATAACTGAAAATGTACGTAAATATTGATTGCCGTGCAATGTACATCACAGCGGTGTGATAGAATAATAGTGATAATAATTATTGTACATAAAAAAATACATATTGTACGATTTCTCAAAATCCGACGAATTTATAATCGATAGTTTTCTCGTCCGTTGTAATCTACTTGAGTCAACATCGAGTAAATTGCATAATAACAACGACAAAAACAACAATTATAATAATAATAATAATAATAACAACTTGCGTAATTTCAAAAACCTAACTTATCTATCTTAATTTCGGATAGTAAACAAGCATCGTATTTCATGGACATAATACAGTTATAGACTATAGGATAATGGATATTATATTACATTATTATGATTTCGAAACAAAAACGAACGCGGAGTGTCTCACAAAGGTTCGTTCTTTGCGGAATTCATACTCAACGATTACTTTAAAAACCAATTAATTTAGTTGGAAAATAATCTTGGAAAAATGTCAACATTTACATTTAAAACAAATGCATATTAATTACACACGCGTACATTTTTTTCCAAACTAAACATAACGACGACGTTCTAAAATGTTCTCAGCGCATTCGTTGATACGGAAGCGTATCCTATTTCGTGATCCATTTA
Organism: Schlechtendalia chinensis; assembly: GCA_019022885.1. Taxonomy (NCBI): domain Eukaryota; kingdom Metazoa; phylum Arthropoda; class Insecta; order Hemiptera; family Aphididae; genus Schlechtendalia; species Schlechtendalia chinensis. The sequence goes on along the minus strand of CM032350.1, from coordinate 1,573,977 downwards.
TCTTTATAACGATAAGTATGTATATATATATATATTTATATATAATGTTTCGTGTTCGGAAACGACAGTCATAATGTAATCGTATGTGCTCGTAAAAACGTGTATTTTTGTTATTGTTGTTCATTAGTTATTTATACGCGGTCGACGATACGTATGTCTTTATACGATACGATAGAACAATATTCTACGGAAACGTTATGATATTTGAAAAAGAACGTTTATTGTGTTAAAATCTAAGCGTCAGGCAAATAAACGTCGTCAAGTATTGAAAATATCAAATTGATCAGTCAGAGCTGTGTTCTTAGCGATTTTCGTCCAAGTACACTGCAGAAACGAATGTAATAGACTTACGTAACAATGCTTACCGAACGAATGAATACTGTTGTTCCGTATTTGTTTTTTCACCGTCGGTCGTGCCGGACAGTAGACGCAGTAGTTGGTCCCACGCATCGCCAGACCCTAAAATACGATTGAAAATATCGAATACCGTTATAAATTTAAAAATTAAACGTACGAATGATACGGAAGAATTAAAAAAAAAAAAAAAAAGAAACCATAGTTGATAATTCAGTTATTCGAAACCGGGGGCGTGTCAAGCGTAAAACTTATGGGGAAAAAAAAATGAGTGGGCGCACAAATTTCGTAGCTATGCGTACGCTCACACGTTGCTTTAACGCGATCGTTAACAATATAATATGAACGTCACTCGTCAGTATATATATAAAAAAAAAAAGATATCGTTACGTTTTTTCACGACGTTATTGGACGTTTCCAAGCTTTAAGAACACGCGCAATTATTTCACGAGCGATTTAAAAACCCAATCATTCGGGCCTCGCAAGAATCACGAGACCGAGGGCACGCATTCGAAATGAATTCATTACGCCGAGTCTCGGAGCCATATACAATGTTAATATTTACGGGGCACGATTCGTAAGATAATTAATGCCGCCAGCACGGCGCAATACGAATTAATGAAGATCGCGATTCCCAGTTTTGACGAACGGCAACGGTTATACACACGGACTTGACATTTCGACTTTGTCGCGGCGCGCGTCAATGGTCACGCGGAAAAGAAATTGCGATCATCCCGACCAGCGTTTGCCAAAGCGTGTTCCGCCAGACGTGTTTCGATTGTTGAGAAAATTATTTTATGTCATGCATTTGGATTGTTTATATCGTCAAAAATTATTATTTTCCATCATTCAAAAGGATTTCACCTAATACCCAGTATAACGAATTTATAGAAACGAGTTTCGGATTGGACTTTAAGGACGAACGCCCGTCCCTGGTTGAAAAAGCTTATATTATAACTCTATTGCCCGTTTGTAACAGCCCGTCGGCGTGAGGATGGGTTTTCCTCTTGTGCGTATACCAAAAGTAAACACAGAAATAGATTGGACCGAAGAACTCAGGTTTTAGATAACGGTAACCGTTTACTGGAAACGAACGCGACAACGCGGATTTCGTGCCGTCCGCGTTTTCCGTTCGTCTTTTTGATGACGATCGACGAAAATCGGTAACGTCGAATTTCGTCAGCTGCGGACGAATATTTAACGGACGGCGTAATAATATCCCCGTGCGTTTCAACAAATGTCCTACGATTCATCTCCGGAAAACGTGACATAAGATAAATCTGGACGATTATTCATACCTGAAATGTACATAAATTACGTCGTCCGGACACCCGACGACGTATCGTTTTCCGTACGCGGCAAACCGATTTGGAATAACCGACTGATACCGATTTTTTTTCAGCTAGAAACACGGTGGGGTGGGTTTTTTTTTAATTCGCAAATATTATTCTAATTGTTACGTCATATAATTGTATATTCGTGTTTTTTGTTTGTTTCCTTTGTTGGCGACGACGCTCGAATCGATTCATTTCGTAATCACTTCGATTTATAATTCATTTGTCTTAAACGCGACGTGATTCTCCGGAACCGATCGTGTGCTTATTTCTCTCCGACACGCGTTTTCATCGACTATTCACTGATTTTAATTCGTAACAAATGTATTTATCGCAAACTACTAAATATTCATTGATCCGTTTCATAAGCCGTTGAAACTTGAAACGATTATTATTATTATTACGTTATACAACGGAACAAGACAAAAATAAACATTTTAAACTTATCGTTTAGCTCGCTATTGTGTTTATTATTATGAGTGTAATGTATATGTATATGTATATTATATAACGCAATTGTAGGCATTTTTTTTTTTTTAACGGTTTCGAAGACGAGCCGTACAGAAATGATTATCTAACATTGTTTTTAGTTTCGTTCGGGACGGATATTGATAAGACTCGAATGGACTCTATAATAATATGAGCATTGCGACATGACAACCATGTCCTACGTGATTTACATTATGGACCAAAAGCGATTTTGAATAATTTGTTTGGGAAAAAATGAAAACGTTTTTAAACGTTTCCAAGAAAGTAATTTATAGTGTTCGGGAAACGTTTTGGAACATATACGAATTCGATTAGAAACACGAAATATATGTTCGTATAAATTATGGTTTGAAAATATTTTCCCTTTTCAGACGATATATCATTTAGACGTATGTAAACCAAAAGGTGGTTGGTGGTGGGGGAGGAGGAGGAGGGGTTAGGGCAAAACGGAAATATTTAATATCCTGTTTTTTTACGTAACGGAGCGTCTTGTCGCTGTGAAACTTCGCGTGTAGACACCCGTAGCCATCGCAACTGGTACGTTCGTTTATTCGTTTTATATTTTGTTCGTACAGTTTTTATCGTCTACGTCTAGCGCCGCGCAACAAATCAAACGGTTCGGTCGGACCGATCGATTCATTTTCGTTATGTCATTGTAGTGTACGGCACTAACGGAAAACAGGTTACGCGTAAAAAGTGCATTTATGTTTGTACGCGCTCATACCGATCTTCCACGATTCAACCGCCCTCCGCCCGTCATTTTCATAATCAAGTTTATAAACGACTATTTTAAGTATTTCATATTATTCGCAGTACACGATTGAACGGTGTTTAACAAAACGGGTCATGACGTAAAAACAAAACAAAACAAAAGCGAATCGGTAAACGGGACTTTGTAAATCACTCTCGGCCGCGTCCGTCCGGGCGGAATATCGGATGATTTTAGAGTGTATTGTCTTTACAATGACGTGGCGTTTATTTTTTTTTTCGCCCGAAAACACTTTCATGTGAAACGAGTGTCCCGTTGATCCTTGCACGCGCGTTGCTTTCCATTAACGAATTGTATCCGGTCGGTACTTTATTTGACACGTTTTTCCGTTTTATCGATAGTTTTCTCGAGCGCACGGAAAATGATCGTAAAAATCGCAACCCCCCCCACCCGGTTAAAATCGTCAACGCGTTTTTTGTTGGACGTGTAATCTTTCGTGTTTTCGCGAAAATCGTTATTTTAATGATTGTGTTCCCGGCGCGTACAGTTCGAAAAACTACATAGAATTAAAAAAACGGATTTCCGATCGGAATCGTTGTTCAGCGAATTGCCCTCAGATTAAAAACAATTCGCAGTATCCGCGGCCCGGTGTCACTTCAGTGATAACTGAGGTTATTATTATTAGGGCCGGTTAGATGTCTGTTTGTTTTCCTTATCTATTTTCTAGAACGCGAGAAGAAAACTCGCCAGAGCCAAATTTAAATATATAACAGAAGAAGATTTACATTAGTAAATAACGCGTTTTTAAATACTTTCGTACGCGGGAATTCACAAAAGTTATCAAGTTGTTTTTATTAACGTGATTATTACGATCGTTTAACGTCGAGACGGAGCAACGAAAAACGATTGTTCGTAACGTTTTCTTTTGACCGGTTGCGTACAACGAATGACGAAAATAACGTTGTGGTTTGACGAAGGGCATTTTACGACCGGAACCGGAAACCGAAACTCGCCAAACGTTTATCTACAATCGGGCCGTGCGTTCGCCGTTGCGCGTTCGCCTGACCTAACCTAACTTTGCGAAAAAACCGAAATTGGCCGACGGTGGACGCGTGACGCGTGCGTTCAAACGAACGGGTAGAGTTTGTCCGTCCGCGGGCGCGCGGATTTGACGGAAGCGCGGCAAGTGCAAGTACCGTCCACCCCGTGTGGGCAGGTATCACGCGGCGCGGACTTGTAGGTGTTCTCGGCGTCGCGGTAATCGAATTACGGACGTTCCCGACGCGACACCGGCGAAAGCCTACAACAACGCGCGTATCGTTTACCGCCGTTAAGTCTTCGCCGCTTTTGGAGTTTCACCGGCGCGGGCCGCGGGCCGTTAAATACGCGCGCGCCACCGGAACGCGGGGCACGTGTTACGCGGCGGGCGCGCGTCCGGTGAAAAATAATGACCCGCGACACTGTCGGACGGGACGGCGACCACGGACGACCACGACGCCGCCGAGACCCTTCGGCGCGAGACCCTTCGGCGCGGTCCAACAGTTTACGCCGGTAAGACGACAACCGGCGCATATTGGCGGTTAGGTTAGTTCGCCACCGCTTTCGATTGTTTCGCCGGTTTTTTTCCTCGGGATATAACAGGAACGTTGTTGACAATTGGACTCGAGAACAAAAAAATGTTTAATCGTAAGACAATGTGATTATTAACGAGTGTTGCTCGTCAGTTAATCAATTTCCTCATAAGATAAACCCACGAACACGTCACGTTTCTAATTAGTTTCTCACAGTCGAAATGATTTGTATTATTTGTAAATATAAATTCACTCGGACCACTCTGCGTGTCGTAATCTGTTTTATAAAATGTATAGTTTAACCGATCAGATTACATCCATGGCGGCGGTGCGCGCGGAAACGAAAATTCCTATTGCCTGTTCGTGCGTTTCCAACTGAAATATAACGGTATTTTTTTCATTTCGGACGTCTATACGACTAGCATCCGTAAGACAAAAAACACTATCGATACGTATTGGCTGTTTGAGAACGTCGAACGCGATGTTTTCCTTTAAGCCGTTTAATAATGAGAAACGAAAAAAACCTATCGTTGATTTTCACCCGCCTTGGAGTTTCGAGCAAACAGCAGTTTACTTCGCAGCGATCGCGCTCGTAACGGTTGTCGGCGCGACGTATTCCGAATTTCTTTTTGCGGTCGACATTCGCTCTTTGTCGACTTTGCGCTAAAGGCGTGAACGTGTTTGTACGGGACGAAACACGTACGACGACGCGCGCTGTTCCGATATGGATCTCCGGGAGAAACGTTTCTCATACTCGTGCCCTCGACGAGCTCGAGCGGTCTTATTAAAAAACACGTTCGTCTCCGTCGCAGCGACGTATTCCGAATCGAATTTCGGTACACGTTTATTTGTCCTCCTCCCCCACGGAGGACCACCTTATACCGCGCGTAAAAAGATAAAAATAAAAAAAAATGCTTTGCCAAGCAATTTTCTCTTCCTTTTTTAAGACACGTATTAACGTTCTATGCAACAGTAATACTAGACAAATGATATAAATCAATATTATGTTAATGGTTATTTTCAATGTTTACAGCGTTTATTACTGCAAAATGATAACGTGCGATTCATTGCAGGGCATGTACAGGGTGCCTGATAATATTTAATTTTCCAAACGGTGAAGTAAAAATTTGCTGCCCCTCCAAAAACGTGATGTCCGGCGTTTGCCGTCACGGACGCGTCATCGTCTTCGAATTCGGCCGGTTTGGGTCGGTTCGTATAAAATGCTATTATTTTGTTATGGTTTCGGTGAAAACAACGATTCGGCCGCAGGTGTGTATATCATTCGATATCACGGAATTTCAGGCGTCGCCGCCGCTTATCTATTTTTATATTATATAATATTATCGATAAAAGCGTATTAATTTTTTTTTTTTCTTTCTTCTTACCAATCAAAAATAAAAACCACCGCGACGGAGTGTAGAGTACAGTCGCAATCCGACGGACTGCGTGCGTCGGTGAAAACGTGTACACGCGATATACCGATAAAACGGTTTTCCATTTACGCGTTATCAATAAATATTCGCCGTGACGGCAGAGCCGAAATACTGTATTTTTTTTTTTTGTTTCTGTTATTTTTTTGTTTTTCATGTAATGTCGGCCGTCGCGACCCTTCGGCAACATTTCACCGTGAAACCCGCGATAAGAAGAGATATCGTGTATCACGCCGCACGAAACGCGTAAGTTCGACTCCACTGTAGCTTGCATTTATCATTATTTATCACGACGCGGTATTCGGTCGTGGATACTGCCGACTTTGTCCGAATCAAACCGTCGAACGTCACGTGCAAGTCACAATGAAATTCCGTTTTCCGATCGCCGTCGGATTTACAGTTTTCTGGTCTTTTCACGTGTTCGATTCGTTCCGTGTCGTCTAAGAACGACGCGCCGAGCCGTTTCACGCCGGATCGATGAAATTTGCCGACGTAGCGATTCGAATACGACCGGGTCGCTTGTGTCGTGAAGTCGCACGGCGGCCGTTCGCCATTTGTGTCGCGCGACGCGGAACGGGAACCGGAAATATATTGTTACCGTTCGATGGAATATCGAATCGCGATCGAACTTCGGAAACGGATTGTGCACGACTGAGACGATTCGTCGGCGTAGCGCACAACAATATCGTCGTGAGCGCCAACGAGAAAATAAAGAAAAACGGCAGACCGGTCCGTCCGCTGTCGTTAGGGACGACGGTACCGCGTAGTTATTCTGTGCGTTTTCTTTCTCGTGCGCACAAAAAAAAAAAAAATAATGCTCACTGAGAGAAAATAAAAAAGCACAACTCCCGTCGTACGCGTGTGTACATGTGCGTTTAATATATATTCGCGTCTATTGTGCGCCGGAACGACCATTTCATTTTACGCGTGTTCGCGTAAGAGCCCAACAAGTCCAGTCTGCAAAAATAAAATAAAAAAAAAGATCCGTCCGGTGTGGTGGCGAGGGGTCGTGGGGGGGGAGGAACGACGGATTTTATTTTAGAAGACCTACAAAGAAGTCGAAGGTTAGGACGGGTTTAAATGTTTTTTTTTTTTTTACAACAACGAAATTCAATTTATTTTAATATATATATATATATTTATTATACTTAAACCTCGTTTAACGCGAACGAATAAACGATTTAAAACCATTTCTAGTGGAAAAACATCTCTTACCTGTGTCAATAATAGCGAACTATAATTTTGACACTAGACGTACTGTTGCAAGATATTATTTTACTGAGACTTTTACTCAATTTTATTCAATTATTATTGAAATTTAAAAAAAACTATAAACATTTTCTTATATTTCAAATGCACCCGTAGCGTTTTGGCGGAAAACAGTTTTTGTTATAAGTTTCACCGACCATATCGTCAACTTTATTACGAATAATATATCACGCTGAGTATTAATGTTTCTTCGTTTTAGTCGATCCACGTACGAGTCTTTTTAAGTCGGTTACACGTATAAAATCGACTTGTTTAGGTGTTTGGGTGTCTTGACCCGTTTTTTCACGAAAGATTTCGAATGTCATCGATATTCCAAGGGGAAGACAAGATTTGAAAACAGATTCGATAACCATGAATTAATGTACGATAATCGTAAAGAGCTTGAATTCGTACTTCCCCAAGTCACGTGTGCAATAATACAAAAAAAAAAAACCTAGAAAGAAATAAGGTAAAACGTAAAATAAAATGATTATTTTAAACGCGAGGTGAGTGGGTCCGAGAATTGCTTAGGTAAGAAAGATCGTAAAAATGTGAAAAAAAAAAATAAACAATGTAAAAACTCGAACGAATTGAATGAAGCGAAATAGGTTAACAAATCTTATAAATGTTTACCTTACTGCCCGTACTTGAACTCGTTATTTACGCGACGGACACGATCGACCGTGTGAAAAGAGGTTTCAAAAGGATAGGTAGGCGCTTCGGAAGCGAACTCACCGACAGAATTAAAGAAGAAGCCGACACTCGCGTGAATTGGTCCGCAAAACTAAACTTGTCGTCCTTCGAAAACCGATTTCGCCGGGAGTACTGGCCAGAGTGCGCGCGCGCTGACGAAGAGACGAGACCGTCGTCCAAGGGTCTGGGGGGGGGTGTAGTTTTTTGATTCCGTCTATGATTCCGTTGGGTTTGTCCAGCTACGGCGGCGGTCCGGTCGACTAACGGTTCAGTCGCTATTCAAAAATGACGTTCGACCGTTAGTATAATACGCTCGCCAGTCGGCATTACGACCTTTCATGTCTTTGGGACTGTTCTCGCGTACGTATCCGCTTTGTACGCTTTGCTCTGTCTGAGCTCTGCGCGTGTTCTTTTTGAAACGTAAAGTTCGTCCGGTGACGGTATTTTTTCTTCATATTTTATATTTCGTTTAACCGACCAGTCCTCGATCGAACAATCCCTTTACAATGTTACTCTGCTGCGTTGTGGTATTTTAGAAAGACGCGTAAGACCGTTTGATTACGGTTTTTTGCGATTTCTTTTCAAAAAAAATAACTTTTCCCCAAAGAAATATGTTTCGAAACACAATTACATACGATATATTAAGAATGTTTGCTCGAAAACCGCAAAAATATGTGAAAGCAATCGAATAACGTCTCGTGATAAAAACTCACCTTGTTGTGTAAAGCCCTAAAATCAAAAATATAAAACGTATTTCATGAACGACAAATTGATATTATTTACATCAATGTTGTTTTGCAGTTAAATATTTTTTTTTGTCCCGTGATATTGTCATTATTTTCGACTTCTCCGGAGTCAATGCTTATTACTCGTAAATATTAAATAATATACAATACTTTGACAACGCTCGTTAGTTATTTTCCGTGGACACATAAAAAGCGTTATTCTGTAACGAATCGTAAAACACACACACACACACAAAGAATAAAAAAACGTGCTCAAACAGTTTTATGTGCGTGAGCTCTTCTTTACGAGTGGCGCGCGCACACACACACGTGTATATATATTTATACATTTTATTGTCGATGAGAAGGGGGGGCTATTATATTAGGGCGGTCCTTTTTTGTTTTTTGTTTTCAAACTTCCAACTCGAGTCGACGGTATTCTTCAAAAATTTCGAACCGGATCACTAAATCCCCTAGTCGCCGAATCGTTCGGACGATATTTTAAGACGCGTCGTTTTTTTTTTCAGCGTTTTACCCGATACGCGGACGGTGGCGGTTCGGCCTTTCCTATCGGCGGAACACGCGTGGACATCACGATAACGTGCCGTGATTTTCGCGGGTTTCCGACACAAACCAACAGCTGCTGCTCCGCACGGCGTCTACGAGAAATCGCGCTCAATGACGTTATCAGCGCGAGAAAACGAAAATCTCGCGAAACTCACGGAACAGGGACATCGACGTGCCACGTTCGCCGGACGCACGTTCGTGTTTTTGATATGCGTTCAGCAGTTGGGCCGGCCGACGCGTGCCCGTCGTGTGACGTTTCGGCGAACGATTTCGGTGGAGATGTCGTGACACCGAACCAACGTTGACGAGCTCATCAAGTATTTATCGATTACGATTCCCGCGTGAACGTTTTTAGCTTAGTTTTTTATACTAGAAAAACAATGTCCCCCGGCTGCCTCGGCTGCCGATATCCGGTGCACGTGATACAAACAACGCTTGTTGGTTCCGAACGTTTTGTCGTCGTCCCCCCCCCCCGCCCCCTCCTCCCTTCTCTCGCTCGGTCACACGAGCTTTATAACGACTCCTTTTTCGTTTCGTCGACGGCCTGACGATAATAGTGCCGTTCCGTTGCCGTTTCAATGATTTCGAATATTGTTTTTACACGCCACGGCGTTTTCGCCGTTAGTCTGTCGGCATTTCAACATTACACGACGACGGATCGTGAGGTGGATGGGGGGGGGGGAGGGGTTTAAATTCAATTGTATTTCGTCAGCAGTGTTAATTGAAATAACGTTCACACAATTGTCGTTCCGAACATTCGAACATTTCGTACACTGCGAGTCGCTCTCAATATTGTTAGCGTGTTTTTCAGACTTTTGTTTTTCGTTATGCTGTTTTCGAACGTCCAAACATTTAATATCACTGATTATTCGACATTTTACATTTGAACGTAAACGTGATGTTTATTATTTCCGTGCAAAATATCTGTTGGGTTTCGTTGGCCGTTTTCAAGGCCTCGTCGAATAACTGACGAACGAACAACAAACAGCGTAACTCTAAAGTCAAGCGATTTCATAATTTTTTTCCATACCGGTAGATTTTCTGTAGCTTATATTAAAGTTTGAACGTCGGAACGATTGTTTCGCGATTTTGGCTGTTCTCGACGGGATTTACGATCGATCACAAAGCTTATCAAAAACATCTTGGAAATATTTGTTAAGACTATTCGTTTTGGTTTGATTTCATAACACTACTGACGTTCGCCTACAAAGCGATCGTAATTTTTGACACTCGTAGTAGATTCGAAATTTCAATTCTCGCGTACGGTGTATTTTTTTTTCCCCCCATTTTTATTGCTATTTATATTACGCTGCACACGATTTAATCCGCAGCCCCGGGGGTAATAAAGACGAATATTACAAATACAATATAGAACAGAATAACACGTTGTTGTTTGTTTGTTTGTACACTGTACCCTTCGTCCGCGTACGACGAGAACACACACGAGAATAATTATAACGATACGCACACGCGGACATAATTTATAAGGCCGGGGGGTGGGGGAAGGGAAAAAAACGGAAATCGTAATTCACCACCGCCCGCAACAGAAAATCATCAACCCGCGCACACGGTAATTTTTGTTTTTTGTTGTTTTTTTTGTATTTTTTTGATCGCGAGCCGTCCGCCGCCAAGATTTTCAACAAATTCCGTTTTCCGTCGTTTTTTTCACGCACCGTAATCATCAATACCTGTAATACGGCCGTCACCGCGGAACTCGCACAATAATTAAACGGAAACGATTTTGTCGTTTTGTGCCCCGTTCCCGTTTACATGGGATCGGACCGGACGTCCGTCCCCGTCAGGGGCGAACGCACGGATGGATTTCGGGTGTTAACACCCCCCCCCCCCCCTCGCACCGAACACGAAATTCAGGACGATGTTGTTTGATCGTTGCGACCTATTGAGCCGTGTCGATTGTTTAATCAACGATAGCCGTTGCGGGTTGTACGCGGTCTGGATTTGTTTTTGTACAAAATCAGTTCTGGTTCGATTTTAAAGTTCTTCAAAAACCGAAAAATACAATCGCCCTACCACCGTTGTCGTTAAACTTGCACGTGGAGAGACGTTGGTTACTGACATAATGGCTAAATCACCGCGAATAATGGATAGTTCATTATAACGATATCATTGATATGATTGTCGTGTCGACGTTCTTTTTTCGAACCCACCAACCGAATTTTTTCCCCGCGTTCGCCCGTGTCCGAGTTACGACAAGCACGTTCCGTGCAACGGTCGACTTCGACTGGAATGGACGTTTAACGACTTAGGCTTTCGGCATCCGTGTCCGCGTCACCGTACCTTCTGTCGTCCGTACAATAAACAATCATAGGGTTTTTGCAACAAAATTTCGATATGATTAATACGAACGGAAAAAATGGCGTTGAAAACGTTTTGATTGTGAAAAAAAAAAAAAAAAATAAAATAATGTATCGTGCGACGATTCTCATCGCGATCGTACGATATGAACGTAGAACGTAACTTAACCTTGAAAACTTGCGGACAAAGTCCGCGTCGATCTCATAATAATAACAGTGATAATACCGACAATCCGCTCGGGTATAAATGTCACGTCTCAAACACGCGCGCCTCAAAGGACGTCACGGCCTCCTCTAATTTATGCGCGACACACATTATTACGACACGTGTGCGTACGCACGCACGGACCGCGTGACGAACTTTATCCGATCCCGTCCCGTCCGGACAACGTTGTTATTACGAAATTTCGTCGTCGTCGTCGGACGTTACCCGTCGCGGTAACCCCGTTTTTGCGGTCACGTCGCGTACCGCGCTTCGATCGTGCCCCCGCCAGTCCTTATCTCGCGGGCCTCGCCTCGAAAACGGAACGCGCTGAGGGGACGGCCGACATCGAAACAAAATTTGTATTTCTCACGCCGAATATCCGTCACGTCCGTCCGTCACGCGGTTATCGTCACGCACACGCCGAAACCCGAATGCGCACAGCGTTGTACGAAAATTTCGGCCGCCACCAGACAGTGTAAATCCAATAACACGTTTCATTCGTGTTGAACTGTTTAGCGAATGCTAAGACGCCGGACGGCTTGTGGCGGAGGGACGCGACATATATCGGAATCATCGTTATTCATACTGTACTGTAAGATAAGCGTGTGAACGTGTTTAGATGCGAACATGCGAAAACGATCGATCAATCCCGATCTAAACCCGAAACAGGCGTGTTCCAGCGTGTTCATTTACTAGGAGTGTTTCGGCGTGACACAACAAACGGACACTGTTATTCGCCGTAACATTTGTATCTAGAAATGACCACGTCCGAGACGATTCAATATATTTAAATGTTTAAACGATTATTTTATAGTTTTTAATTCTTGCGAGTTTTACAATTTGTAATGTTGAAAATCTATGATTCGATACAACTGTAGTTTTACATTTACGCACATTGTTTTATCCCCACCGTACCGACTCGTCCAAGTTCATTATCTCTTATCGAAGACTATAGAACGAATAATTGCGCCGAGAATTATCTGTTGACAAACGACATTTGGTTTTTTACGGCAACAAATTATAACGACAATAATGAATGTATATTCGAAATACTTCATTTGAACACTCAGTTGATTATTTACGTAATTGACGGTACGTGTCGTAAAATTGTCCATAAACAGAAAACTCTGACGTACACGTGGCCTACGGGACGAACTCCCAACGGTGATCCGAATTCCACTCGGACGAACATTTGCTCGATTGTGACCATTTTAGGCGCGTCGTTGAAAATACGTAATTCGTCTAACCAGATTTCTTTTTTTCTGTTACAGACCGAGTTTCGTTTTGGGATCGTTTTCGTCGTTGTTTGTCCAAAACCGACGTAACAACGTAACTGAACTTTCGGACGGCTTTCACCAGGAACAGCTCAACGCCCAAATCGAAATGATTCAGACGACGGTTCAGCGTAAATACGACGCGGAGAAACGTGTTCGGAGTTTACTGATTTCGAGTTTAAGCGAGTGCGTTTCGGTCGGTACGCGAGCCGTTCGAACCGTGGTCCATGTTTTCAGGCGGTATTTTTTTTTTTTGTACGAACACTCGTCACCGTGAACGGTTCGGACGGTGTCAATCGCGTTTCGTCCGTGTACCATCGGCGGCGTGGAGCGCACCGCGGTCGGTCTGGGCCGGAGCGACGAGTGGGCTGCTAACGTAGCTGCTGGACACTGCTCAAGATTAACAGAATAAGACGGTCGCGGGTGCGGCCGGCGAAACTCTTGTGCGTGTGACAGCGGCTATGGTGGCAACGTCCCGCGGACGACCGGGAAGCGAAACGGATGACGGCGGACGGAACGCAACGGAAACGGGGTAGGACGTGCGAAGACGCATCGAGTCGATCACACGGAAAACGCACTTGGGGCCGTTCGCGTTCTTCGGACGGTGTCGTCACGGTTCGTCCGCCATCGGGCGAAACGAAATCGCAACACGACGGGTTCGCGTTTCGAATTTTCATTTTCGACCCGTGGCGCCGAAGTCCGTGTTGAAGTCAAAACGTGGCCTCGCGACGACGCGTGTCACGAATTACGTTGTATAAATTTAGCCCGAAAACGGCGGTTTCCTGTTAATACTCGGTTGCCGGTCGCTGTGTTCACACGAACGTAACAAAAATAATGAAATGTACGTGTCGGATAATTAGTGGTCGGGTAGGTATGTGTACGAAGTCCTTAAACGTTTACTAACGACGTCCACCGGTTAGAAATCACTGTAATCTAAAATATTATTCCGGTGTTGAGTTGCTCGTAGACGATTATAATTATAACGACATAATTCGTTTTTATCTTAACCAATACGTGTTTCGAAAACTAACCGGCAGTTGTCTAACACCGAAAACGGAAACATCGTTTTTTCTTGAAAAACGTATTTGTCCAAAACAAGACAAAATTATTTTATAGGATTAATTTGTGATTTAGACCGGACAAATTGACGGGGGCGAGGGGGGGGGATTGAAAAAAAAACCGATCGAGATTTTAAGACTCCGGCGCCCACCAACCTGACGACGCTCGCTCGGCCTCCCCGTCGGACGGACCACAAAACGACGAGAACGAGCGCGCCGACACACTTGACGTAGCTGCTGGACGCTGCACAAGAATTATTTGAAAGTCACATCTTGTGCGTGTGACATCGGCTATGTCAGGTGTGCGTACTGCTACGACGTTGCACGCGCGCGCGGACGTCCGGCCGTTTGTTCGTAGTGCTGTATTTTGTTCGATGTTCACGCGACGCGTTCGTTTCGGTTTCGTTCTCCGGTTTACGGTTCCGTCGTACTTATTCGTTCCGGCGCTTGAATGCCGGGCGAGTCGGTCGAATGCAACCATTATCGTGGAATCGCTTGACTTTTCAACTAGGAAACACTCTTACGTTTTTAAGACATATTTTTTAACATATTGTACCAATGTTATGTGACAAAGTGATGATAATTATTATTTATTTAGTGCGTTAGTTTTTAAAAATTAATGTCTTGAAAACTGTACCTAAATCTAAATTTAGATGTCCGTCGAAACAAATTCTTCACGTATATTCTGTAAGCGAATAATAATGATTTTATATAAATCATTATTCATGTTACAAATTTACTCGACTAAACAGCGTGTCATTCGAGTTCCTGTCGTTCATACAAGTTGCTTTTTTTTTTTTTTTTTAGAACGCATGTCCACCGCCACGCTAAACAATCGGTGTTATTAATAATTTGTATAGTATTAAAAAAAAAAAAACCTAAACCTAAGACAGTCGCTCTCGTTGTTATTTACCGTTCAGAATGCTATTTGGGAGAATAACGACAAGTATTCTGGCGTAAAATTATTATTATAAACGAGTCACCTACAGCTCTGAATGAAATTGCGAATACGATGTTACGTTATCACAGAGAACCCTGTACACGCGTTTGATAATTTAATAAGAACAATTGTATCCTTTTTTAATGACGATTCACACGGTGTCGTTTTTTTTTTTTTTACTTTCAACTGCGTGTGACAAACGAACACAACTCAATAACGCCAAATACGACCAAACTGATCTCGACGTCCACGACACGATCTTCCGGTTTTGTTTTCGCCGTCGTGTCTGAATGACTGTTATTGATCCGTTACTTTTTGTACGGGTCACGCGCTGCGACAATATTGAAATGGTTTGATTTCGGTACGTCGCATAACATTTACGTCTGTCGAGTGTCCGATAAAAACTGTTATGTTTGGGGAGATTGATGGTCCGGGGGGGTATAGGTCTTGACTAAACGGAGTCCGAGATGCGAATTCGAATGAATCAATTTCACTCGCATCGTCGTGTCTCGTATTCGGAATTTTAAAACACACGCGCATACACACGTATCAAATCGGACTTGTAACGTTTGGCCGTTAAAAAATAATTCATTCTGCGCGTTCGTTCCAAACACGGTTTGTACCTGCATTTTATTTTACGTTTGGTTATTTTTTTTTTTATTTGTTCGAAAGTTTTATTTCTGTTCCGTCGTTAAAGTTACGACAATTTATCGTATTTCTGTACATAATATTTTAACAGTTCTTTTTTTTTTTTACTGTAAATGACAAAGGTATTGATGCGAGTTTTTACATTGTGTACGGTATAAAATCTCTGAGCCATAACAAATATGTACTACAATGGCGTATGAAAAAGTGTTTTTTTTTTTTTTTTGTTATAATTCCATTGTCTATCTCGTTTTTGTTTTTGAATATGATAATACATCACTGGATAACACTGATTAACCGGTTCGATATAACAACGTATTTCGTTAAACGTACCAATTTTTGTAATGACGTTTTTTTCTGGTTTTTCGTTTGTTTGTTTTGTTCGAATCAGAACAAATGGGGTTTCTTTCTTGCAATACGTTTTTTATATCGATTTTTAATTGTGAATGGCCATTTATCAGCTTTTTATTTACAATACGAATTTCTAAAAGCTAATTATTTCAATGGAAGTCTAACAATCCTTTTGATTATTCGATAATGTATCTGTTAATAACGTTATGAAATTCCTCGAGCTATTGAAATAAATAAAAATAAATAAACAATTGAACAAACGTTTCGGTACGATTTTCATTCTCAAATACGTTTTTGTTCGTAAGAAAAATATTTTACATTTGTAGATTTAACCGGAAATTCGGCTGGAAAATCTCATTTGTTTTATTTCGATTCAATCATGCCGAGGCTTAGGTTTTTATATGGAATCGTTTTAATTTTTCGTTTTTCATAATCCACCCTAGGACTAGGCCTAAACATAAATCCGACACTGTCCGGAACCCTTTCGACATCGATTTTTTCATAATAGTTATTTTTAGACACTTTTCTCAGTAGAAACCAATTCGTTCCAAATTAAGAATTATAATTGTTATACAAAAGTATAACTGTTTTATTACAAATATTTATTTACAAAAAGAAAAGAAACTTCTCTATACAAGTATAAGGTATACCACAGAGATAAAATATGGTATTCTAACGTCATCATAAGGACGTCATGTTTATTACCGTTGTGTCCGTTCTCGGCGACTTTGGTTGCCACGGTTACGAATACCACTGCAGCCGACTTCATGAAAAACATTATTCGACGACACTCGTGTCCATATCCACGAGCAGAGTCCGGTACAACAGCGCACAACGCGTTCGTTTCGTTCGCGGTAACGGTTATTCAACTGCGTCCCACTGCGCTTAATGATTTTACTCATAAAATGACGGCGAAAACGATTGGTTTTTTTCGTTTGTTTTATTTAACGCGTCCGATTTGCCCGGAAAAAAAGTCGTCGAAGAATAGCACGTAACGCGTGTCGCGAGTCGCGTTCGTTAGATATTTTACGTTTGAAAATGACGATTACCAGACGATAAATCGTTCGCCGGCTTCGAAAAACGATCGTTCGACATCGAGGAGTTTACGTTTTGTGTTTTGGTCGGACCGAAGCCGGGAACGATCAGATTTTCTACGCGAAAAAAAAAAATGCTGAAAACAGTCATGGAAATTCGTCGTTTCGCCTTGCAAAACAAAACAACACCCCCCCCCCCCTTCCAAGGACGTCGCGGTAAGTCGAAAGAAGAGAAAAAAAACCCGAACTCACCAGGTCCGTTATCTACCCGCGTCGCAATGGCGGTGAACGTCTCGTCCGGGCCCCGGTGTTCGAGAGAACGGCAATACGGTCGTCGCAATTAATCACGCGGCGGGCCGGTTACGACGTTAAACCGTCCGCGTGGAAATCGGCCGTTTCGGAATTCGCGCAAACGCTCTCGGCCCGTATCGCCTTTTTTCTATGAGGCGGAAAATTTTCGTCGCGTGCCCAAACGTGCGCGGGACCCCGCCTGGAGGAGGCGCGCACAAAAAATAACGTAACGGTGAAACGTGAACGGCGGCGTTTCGGCGACGAACATTTCGCTTGAAAACCGGGGAAAAAAAACACAATGAAAACGCACGTTCCGTTCGAAATCATCTTCGGACCGTTATTCTCACGGGTAATCGTTTTCGTGTCCCGGCGAGGTGTTAATTCTCGTGAAGTCTTTTCGACGACCCCGTGCGTGTTTCCGGCGCCCGAGACGATCTGAACGTACGCGCAGCACCCCACCCTCCTTTTTTGAAAAAGGGCATTTTTTTCGTATTTTTTATATTGAAAAATGTCTCGAAGCTGCGACGGCGCCGGAGGCACGGGCTGTGCGTGCGACGATACGTTACGACGCGCACGCAACGCCTTTGTGCGTTTCCAACGCCGGAAAGTGTTTCTCGGCTCGTTGTGTCGTCCGGCCAATCACCCGAAACGCATCGTCGCGAACAAACGACGTAGTATTCAACAGACGCGGCTCAAGACCGGTGGAGGAAACGGTCGAGGAAACGGGGACCCAGGTCGAAAATCTGCTAGAGCTCGTTGGCGAACATTCGCGATCTCCGCGACGGAGACGTCTACTGTGGATTCCATTGAGAAAATACAATCCAAAACTAGGAATTTCAGCGTAAAACTGTTTTTGCGCCGACTATAATCGCGTTAACGACTAGATGAATTTAAAAAAAAAAAAATTTACCGTGTCGAGCGAGTATCGTCGCGTTAAGCCGATCTCGTTTTTCGCGCGCCGACCCCCTTTGGATACCAACCAAGCACCGACCGTCACTTATGAACACACCTCGTTGAGACCCGTTAAGGTCCGTCGCACGCTGTCGGTCGGGAAAACGTCTGGTCGGTCTCCGTCCACGCGGGCCGTCGTCATTCACTGACGTGAACACGTCAGTTCGGTAATCCGTACGACCGCGACGAAATCGATCGATTGACCGTGCTGCACACCACCCGGTCGGATTAATGCGACCTCGGTTGACTGACTGCCGACAGTGTGTTGTTGTTCGTTACGGTTATGGAAACGTTCCCTCAAACTCGTACGTCATTTTCGTTCGGCCTCTCGCGGAGCGCGTACGCCGGTTTTGCATACCGTAATTGTTCGCGGTAAACGTACGAATAATCCGAACGGGACGTCGTTTCGATTTAGCACACACACACACACACGCAGTTTGCCCGTTTTACGAAACTCGCGCACGACAAAAGCGTACGTTATGCTCGGGACGTCGACGGGATTTCGACGCGTTTCAGGGCAAATGCAAATCTGCGTGGAGTTCTAATGGTAACGGATTTTCAAACAAACTTCACACGAAAAACAACACGTGTTATATATATATATATACGTTTTATCATCGATTGGTTTGTTTCGTTCGTTAAATATGATATTGATTTCTAATAAACAAAACAAAAAAAAAGGTTTTATCTCACAGGTGAAATAAATCAAATTATTTCCTAATGTTGTTTGCGTGTGTAATGCATATAAACGGCGAGGGTTCTCATCGTTTTTGGAATAAGATGAATCGACCATTTTTGCACACTTGTTCGCAACGTTTCGGTAGTTCTCCTGACGTGAGGAGTTTTGCGCGATATGAGTCAAAGGTAAAAATTCGAAAAAACTGAGCGTTACAAACAAGTTATTTGTAGACAAAACTACCGAAAAAATCATCATCGCGCGACCGAATCCGCCCGTAGTTCTGTTACACGAGAAATATTGTTATTTGAGATGCATGTTTTCAAATGTTGTTGCTCGTCAATTGTTTCCAAATTAAAAAAAAAAACGATTTTTTACAAAACGTATAATGTGTCGGTCGACCCTACAATCTTTTTTTTTTTCATACCGGTCGTATATTTTTGCGAGGGACGGGCAGGGGGATGATTGGATCGAAGAATTAATTTTGATAGATCGTCGTTTCGCGAAATCTGCGTGTAATTTATTTAAAAATTTTTTTGTTTGCCTCCCCCTCCCCCCTCTCGTCGACTCCAAAGAAAATGGTGTCGGGATCTGCTGGAACTGCAAACCGTCCAATTATCATTAATTATAACCGGAAGAAAAAAAGAACGCATAAAAAATGAACTAAATAATTAACGCCGGGTTCTATCGCTACTGGATGGGGGTCGTCTGCCTCCTCGCATGCGGCGTCATGTTGTTTGCACACACGTATGATGTTATCAGATCTGCTTGTTACGCGCTGAAGCATAGATTGCGAATCACTCTAATAAACATTTTTGTTCGTTCGTTCGTCTGTTACACAACACACTTGACTCGAAACCGTCAAACAAATATGCGCCCATCCAAGTCAAGGAGTTCCGGAAGTTTCATCGCGGTAAATCGACTGTTTGCACAGACGGCCGTGTCATTTCCGAACGCGTAAATATAAATTCATACGGGCTTATTAATTTCCGGCAGAGTTGTTGTTTTCATGTTAATGTGAAACGAAACCGATGATAACGGAAAACGTGTGCGTCAACGCAGTGGACAGCGCAAATCGTTGTTGTCGGACGTGTGTGTGCACACGATCGTCTCCGGGGGGAAGTTGAAAAAAACGAAACGCGAACATTCCAAAATCAATCAATTTGTCCGCCGAACCGCAAAAACACGGTCGCCAGTGTTTATTTGACGAACAGTTACGACCGGGATCGATTGTCAGAACGCTGTTCGGCGCGGTCCGCTCGGATCCACCGGTCGCAGTTTTACAAGCGGCGCGCTGTCCGGCCAAGAAGACGATTTCGAACAACGGCCGGTCCGCCGCGGCGAAGTGGACGTTACACGTATTCCGTATCCACTCGGATCGAAAGTTCGGAGCGCGGTCGCGGTCGGCAAACTCGACGGGTGGACCAACTACCCAATACACGCAATTAAAACAGAGTGCTAGTCGAGACTGTAAAACAGTGGAGGCGAAACACGTCCAACCGGTGACAAACCGGTACCACGGGCGAGGGGTAAGCCCCGGCCGGGTCAAGAGCAGACCCGGTCGACCCCTCGGGCAGCTTAGGCTGTTGGGATCGGACATGTGAACTACGGGTGTCAAAACCCGGGAATACGGATTACTCAGACCGGGGTCTGCCGGGACGTTTCCGGAAACGGATCGGGATGAAAACACGGGGGCCGCGACACTCTTCTCGAGAAACATTCGTGTTCGCGTTCAAGAGAACACGGCCGTTTCGATGGTTGGCGCGGCGACACCCGGCGGCCATGCTCTCCGGGAACAGATGCCCACATCCCTGCCTTTCGACATTTTTTTTTAAGGGATTTAATGTAGTTTTTAGACGTACGTACCCGGAAAGTCACTCTGTTCTGTTTGCGATTCGCTGTCGTCGTCCCGTCAAAACGCGGTTTCTGAACGCGACGCCCCGTCGAGTTTCTCAACTCCGTAGCTGGACGGTTTTATACGCAAATATCGAAATGGCGGAAATCGTATTTGCGGATTTACGACCTATACCGGGCGAAATGCGTTTCTATATATCAATGTATTACCTGACCCGGGCCCCGGGACCTCAGCCATCAAAATATCACCAGTATATTACGGCCGATAAATGTATTGGCGACGAAATCTCGAAGAGCACCGACACAAGTTGTAATAATGTACATTGTTCGAGTACGGCGTGTACACGATCGTTGTGATTCCAAAACAAATTTAATATAATCGGAACATAATCGATTTCTCTGGACCTTAATTTTGAACGAAATATCATTTGGCAATAAACTAGAATAACAACAGATACATCGAACGATATGTAAATGAGAAACGGCGGACCATCACTGGAGACGGGCCCAGGACCTCCACATCTCTGAATCCGGGCACTGGCAATATATTCCGAGTGTTTCAGGATCGCGTCGCGTGAAAGCATTTTTAAATTGTAAATGTTTTTTTGTTTGTTTTTTTTTTGTTCGAGGTTCATACTAAACGGATTTTGACGGATTTCGCATAGTTACCGATACGGACTGCATGTTATACGATCGAGGCACCACGTGCCCCGGCGAAATCGATCATGTCGGAGTAAGCTTAACATGGTTTTCTATTGCGAAAATGATTTATAAACGTTTTTCAAACGCCGCCGCCGTATAATTCATTTCGTTCAATTAATTTTTGTCAACATAATCCTATAAACGCGGGCGAGGCCGAAGTACCCGCGGCTAATATCATATTTAAATACGTAAACATAAAAACGTAAACTTAGTAGTTGCGTCACGAACTTAATTTTTATTACAAATAAAAAAAAAAAACCACACTAAAATAATAATCTACCTACCCCGCACATAAAAAGCGTATAAAAATATAATAAATATATCTATGTCGTGATAAAAAAAAAAAAAATCTAAAATTGACGTTGGCAAATGATCAGTTGAAACGAATTTCGTTACTCTATTTTTATATCTATTATTACATGCGTGTTATGCGTATTATACAGTACGCATCGATAAACATAGCATGACAAATGACAGTAAACTGCATGTTCGTGAATCGAAGTATTATAAAATAAGGCTGGGCTTAAACACGAAGTTAAGTCAAAAGTTAAAAATTGACTTAAAAAAAATAACTTGACCTAGTTAGATGTTGAAATTTTGTAATTAATAATCGGCAATATGAATAAAAAAACATTTAACAAATATTTAAAAAAAATGTAATATATGGTTAACTACCTGTTATTCAAAAGCACAGAAATAAAAAATAAAATAGAAATTATTATATTATATGTATATATAGAAATGAAAGCCCCACATGGCATTTTAAAACCAGCCCCGTCCGTGAATTTTTAGACCATAAAGTAAAAATCGTACGCGGAAAATTTGCATTGCTCTTCGGATAAAATTCAACTTAATTTAAATACCAGCGCAGAAAGTTGATTTAAATTTTCACGATAAGTTTAACAAAAGTAACATATTCAATTTAAATTAAATCCACTTTGAAGCGAGTCGCGGGTGCAATGGATATCGTTTCAAGTAAATCCACATGATCGATGATCGATTTTTTGATTTTTAAAAATGTTAGAATATTTCGTGTCAAAGTTTGTATTACATTTCGGCATTTAAATATAAAAACTTTTTACATCAAAATCGGACGTGTCGTTGATTTTACCGGAGGGTTTTTATTTTTTTTTTTTTTTGACCTTTTCGATGCTTTCACATTAAACTTAACAAAATTATTGGGAAAACTCGAAAAACGCTAATAAAACACTTACCATTTGTGTACGGATTTCTGCCGAAAAACGAGTTCGCGCGTGCAAAAATAAAGGAGTACTGTTTTTATTCGAAAAGGTATTCTCGCAAACAAACTAAACTAAAAAAAAAAAAAAAAAAAAACCGTCACGGTGTTCACTGTTTGCCGAATCGATTAAAATCGTATACGTCTTTCTTTTTCTTTTTATACATATAACACACGATACTGCGCAATAATGAGACGTGGAATATCGGAGCTTAAAATGTTTGACTTCGCGACCGTCTTAAAGCTTTTAATTGTTTAAACTAACCAGACGCGCGCTTTTCGATCAGTAATCACGCGTTTTGTTCATCCCGCTGTTCGTACAATACGAATCGTGCGTAAACGCGTGACTAAAATACATCGTATCGTTATCGTACGCGCAGCGAATTCCATGTCGGTTCGAACGAAACGAAACGAAACGCGTTTTTTCTTGTCCTCGGGCACATCGAGACTTTTACGCGTATTGTCCGGGGTGAAAAAACGAACGTCTCCGAAATTTCGAACGTTCGCGGTGACGCGTTTGATAACGGCGCTTCGGCCGGTATCAGCCCGGAAACGGTTCGTCCGGCAACGTTCACAGACCGGTTACGTTTGTCGAGCGAGATGTTCGCCTCGAACTCGACTGGCAAGGCCGGGGGTCACCGGAAGACCGCGACGACCCCCAACGAGTTCGAGACGTAGACGTAGTCTGTTTCGCGTCCGCGAAAAATTTACCAACGAAGCCAAGGTATTATACGCGAAAAACGAAATCACTATTTCATGGCGATAACAACAATGGCGATGAATGCGCGAACGCAACGATAATAACAATAATGTTCGTTGTGTTATTACAAATGCTGTCCGTCGTTAAAGCGAAACGTTCCGCGAACAAATATTGCGTTCGGAAGGGTTTTAACATAACATTGTTTTATTCGTGCACACACGGTTATCGCGTTTCTCGGACTCTCTTGGTCTTTATTTTCCAATAACGTTTCGGTTAAATAATATCAATCTGCTTACAGTCGAACGATATACGTACATGCCGGTACCTTTCGGCGAACAAAGAACAATTCGACGCGGCTCTTGAGAAATTTAAAATAAATAAATCCACATGCGCGGCGCACCGTAACGTCTGACGTTGTTATGCGTCTTGTCTAATCGTTTTTTTTTATTCGCTGACTCGATTGACGACCCATGAGATTGTCTACGATTCAAGTTCACTGCGCGATATGATTGTTTTCGTCACGATTACGGTGCGTCCAGTTCCTGGCATAATCAATGGCGGCACCAGACATTTTTTTCTAGGGGGCAAGATCATGGAATTTAGTGAAAACCCGTCTATACGGAAGTAATATAAATTATTAAAATACATGGAAAATACTGTATTGTTAGTGTTTTCTGATAAAATATAATCAATTTCGAAATCAAATTAAACGGTAGCGTATTCTGTGGTGTATTATCTAAACGAATGCACATCAAAAAAGAAAAATACGACGAGTTACACAGCGAAACGTTATTGTACTTGAAATTTAAATTTTCGTTCGTTCTTCAACAGGTTGGGCAAAAGTGGGGCAAAACCAAATTTGGTTATAACTGTACATAATACGGTCGCGGTCGAGTTAGACGGACGTCGGAAAGCGCGTCGTTTCACGTCACGTGAACGCGTGAACGACATTTAAACGCGAACAATCGATCGAACGCGGCCAGCGATTTCAACGGGTTTTTCATTACGTGCGTGAAACGCGAGACGACGTCGAACGACCCGGACGGATGAACGTTTTGCGCGTCGCAAAGTCAGCAGAGAAGAAACTAATAAAACACTTGGGCGGGGGTGGGGGGGGGAGGGGCGAAAATTGAAAACGAAAGGTACGACCCCGAAAACTTCTTTAATAACAACGTCAACTTTAAATAGAGATTTAAACAGTAGACTAGGTCGGCGGCTCGGTGACTAATGAAAAATAAGTAGCGGAACCGTTTAAAAAGTGCTTTGATAACTCGGTAAATAACGCGCCGGACCGTCTTGTCAGAATATGATAATCTGGAAGTCGACAGCCAAATAAAACGGACTTAAAGACGTGCAACGGGCTGGGAACTAGACAGGGAACGTTGCAGAGGATCGCCTGTGTCAGGTCAAGCCCAAGACACGGTCCGTTCGGCCGAGAAAGAAAAATATCATTAAACAACACGGTTTTATAAACAACAAGTGTGTCTGCTGTTTTGGCATTTGAATTTCATCTGTTGTTTTCCGCTAACGGTAAAAATATATGCTTGAATACTGTACACTTTTTATTGTGAGCCAATACCTGAAACTTATTATCATCAAACAATGAAAATAATATGCGTTTGTTTTGAACGTTTATTTTTCTTTTTCTTGATAAAAGGTTCATTATTTTTCTATAAAAATAAACACATTTTAAATTAGAACGCGTACGGTGTTTATCCTTTGACGAAACATTATTTTCTCTGTTCTACGAACATAAATTATTTGCATATAAATACACGTTTATTTATATTCAGACGAAATACTTTATTTATATGACTTTTACGATAATTTCAATAAAAATACGTACATGTTCTGCCGTAACGTATTTTGCATGTTAACCCATATTAAAGCTTTATTTTACCCTTACCCGACTTTCGAAGTACTCTGATGGGGTCGAATTTGAACTTTCTCTCTCGTTTGACATGATCGAAAAGACCGTATTAAAACATTTTTTTTTTTTGTAGAAATACTATATATAATTTTGTCGATCTTTGTGTACCTGGCGGATTTTGCGTGTGTGTGTGTGTTTTTTTTTTTTGTAAGATAAAAAAATGTTTGAAACGGTTACCGTGTCATACGAACCGAGAGATTGAAAAAAAATCAGATTAATGAAAAAGATCGTCATGTCATATGACGCTCGCGACCTACTTGATCACGTCTCCGACTGCCGCCGATTTATCGCGAGATCCGTTTGTTTGCATTCCGTAATTTTCTCGCGAACTATTGAACGATTCGCTGTCGCGTGTCAGACCGTCCGCGCGGGACTTTCGAAACACTTTTGCTACGGAAAAACGTAGTAGCTTTCCGAGAGAGATTTGTCGCTAATCGACGTACAAGTCGAACAACACGGTAACGTAGTGGTTACGCGATACAGCGCAACACTGACGGGGGATTCGTTGTATTTCACGCGGAACAACGCGAAACGAAACGATAAAACAAATACGATGCACACATCAAACACGCATTTAAAAGAAGCAAAACAAAAAAACCCGGAGGTTCAATATTCCAGCCGCGTTGTGTAAGTTCGTTGCCGAACCGAAACGGGCGGGAAAGACGTGACCGTCGTTTCGCCCACAAACGCCAATCTCAAAACATAAATAAATACGTGGACGAAGTCGTGTGTTATTCATGAATACGCGAACAATAAACTTTTATCGGTCAAAACGTTATCCGTTATGACGCGCATGGTCAACCGATCGAGAACGAATTTCACGCGATTTTTCGCGAAAAACACTAACGGATACGAACAACCGAATAGTTGACGTACAAATAAATTAGACGCAAAAGACCTAACCTCTCGAGCCGTCCGTTCGGCAACTAATATGTGTGTCTAACTGAAATCTACAACACCGGCCCCGCCGTTGGAAATGCAAAACTGAAGGCGATCAACTGCGACGACGATTTCACGATTGATCGTTAATTTAGTTGTTTCGAGTGTCGTGAGATCCCGGTAAGGGCAATAAACGTTTTACGCACTCAGTGACCCGTTCCTTATCCGTCCGCTACGTTCGGCGAGCGTCGAAGACGTTAACTCGTAAATTTCGTTTTATTAGCTCTCGACGTTTATGAACGTTTTGAATGAACCGAGCTTGGCTCGGGTTCGTTTTTCCGGCGCGATTATTTGCAACGTTTCCATCGAACCTCGAACCGCTATCGCGAATGAAAAACGACGGAACACCACATCGCGTTCAATAAAAACATCATGTCCAAACCCCGGGCCAGTTGAATCCATAGCCAGTACGTCGGAGACGTTTTTCAAAAAAAAAGAGAAAAAATCAACGCGTCACGCGAATTATTTTGTTGATCGCGGTTGCTGACGACAGTGCAAGTCGACCGGCTACGAACAGGCGCACGCGTTTGTCGACTGCCGCGGAACTTCGACCGTTCCCCCGTCTCGGCGCGCGCGTGCCGTCAACGCGATCGTTTCGCATCGAGTTGATTTGGCTCGGCCGGTTTGTGGTCGGAGAGTATCGACCGACGGTACGGTAATCGGTCGAGGGCACGGGGTGATAACCGCCGAATCGTCCGAACTGACCCCTACTGGAAATCGTGTCGGGGGCGGTTTTTATTTTTTTTTTTTAAAACTATTGTTCGCGGTACATACCAAAGCGAGTTTTCCCAGAATGTCGTACGGTACGGTTTCTGTCGGCGACTGCCGTTCGCTTTGAAATTTCCGAGTCGAAAAAGTGTTGGGCCAATAGCGTATTTTATTTGTACGATTACGTACGCGATTAACGCCGTTATCACGGCAAGTCGTAGCCACGTAGCTCAGTTCGTCCTTACCGAAGCAGTCGGCCGTATCTCGCCGGACGTCCAAGTCCGCCGTCGGGGTCGAAATCTCGCGTGATCATTTCACGCGAAGTTCCGTCGAACAAACGTTTTGTAATTTGCTGGGGTTTTTTTTTTTTTTTTTTAATAACACCAACTTTTTAGTTAGATTAAAAACGAAAAAAAAAACGAAACGAAAAACTCCGAGAGACCCTCGAAAATTATCTTGCCGTTAAATCGCGTTGTGTATTGGTGTTTTATAACGTAATTTTCGCCCGAACGCAATTACGGTTGTGCGAACTTTTTGTTTTTCACTTGCTTCGTTGCCCGTCGTCGGACACATCGAATTTGCGCATCACATTTACTACACCCACGGAGCGAAAGTTTTTTTCGTCGACTTCGGATACAGACGGGCCACATCGTTCTCTGTCGTGAAAATATAAAAAATACAGTTGCAAAAACCGTACGGTTTTCCTCCGCGCGCAGGTTAGGTTAGTACACGGTACAGACACGCACGGTTAACAGCTGCCTCACGGCCATATATTTAGTACGTTACCCCGTTCGGTGCGCGTTCGACTTCCCCAAAAAAAAAAAAATAATAATGTTCGTTTATCTTTCAAAAATTATGGCCTGTCGGTCCGTTGTAGAATTCTCGATTTTACTTTGTACGGTTTTAGAATAATTGCTTTGGTCATTGAAACGCAATCAGCTTACTGAATAAATGTTACAGGTAATTCGTATTTTATCGAGAACGTGAGACGACGATGATTGTTATTAAATATTTGCAAAATCGACGGCAGATTTCAGATCCAAAATGTCCGTATAACATTTATATATATATTTAAAAAAAAATCAATTTTGAATATTCGACGATTAAAATTATTTTGTTAGAATGGCAAACTGCAAATATGGTCTCTGTTCGAGTAACACGTGTTATCCGAATTTGACCCACTTTTCCGGTTGTTTTTTTCTTGCACGGGTGTACATAACTACGGGAAAAATCGAACGGTGCACGTCATTGAACCCAAAGGCCGATAATCATTATTACGCGCTTCTTGTATCGGAAAAAGTGTTCAAATAATGATAGTTGTATAAAACAATTGTAATATTATAAATACGAAAATATTTTTGTTTGGCCTTCGGTCAACGTTTAAACGGGATTTCCGTGATCATTCATTTTTAATTGCCGACATTTCGTGCCATCAAAACGAGTAAATGATTTCTCTTTTGGTGATATCGTAAAGACGGGCGGCGTTTCCGACGAGATGATATTTTGTTTACTCTTTACTATTTATTAAATAATATTTTGTTCGTTTTCGCCTTCGACGCGTAGATCGATTTGACGTTCGATTATTTATTTTATTTCTTCGGAGTTTCCGGTAAACTTCGAACGCTTTTCGGTTTTATAAAGGTATACACACACGCGCACGCGGGTTTCGGAATTCGTCCGACGACTGTATATATACATATACATGTTTGAACTAGTAGAGGTAGAGAGAGATACCTATTCATTACGGGAAGGAGTTAAGTTTCACGAAAACTTTTATTAAACGAGTTACGGCACAGTTGTTCGTAAAGTCGTTCGAAGTAAATTTTAAAGATATAAATGACCGAAAAACAGGGTTCATCTTTATACAGACATCTTACGTTCACCGACGGGTAAAAAGTATATCGCGATTGAAAAGGAATATCAACATAATTCGTTTTGGCTGACGAGTGATATTTTTCACCGACGAGTCAATATGAAATTAATTGAACGTGAACCAATGCAATAACAATTTATTGTCGTTATTTGATACACGTCTTCGTAGTAGTTTTCGAAAGCCGTACACGTTCCAGTTACTCTGAACGTACGTAAACGGGAACTTATTCGTTGAGTTTATACAATTATATTGGGAATATGTACAGTTCGAGAGTGAATGTTATAATAATTATTTCGATCATTATTTGACGTTAAATATAAAAATTAAAATCAAATAGATGTTATAATTTTGACAAGGACAAGGACGATACCGAAATAATTTTTCAACTCATCAGATGGCCGTCGTGACTATATACGAACGTATTGAAACATCAACTAATACGGAAAATAACAATCCACAACAATTTTTTTCACGCAAAATATTACAAATCACAGTAAAACCAATGGATTTTTATGGAATGTCATTTCAATGAATGTTCATGAAAATTATGGCATACGAATTAATCAGTTTCGAAAAAACGGCATTTGCAATTGTATTTGTTTAAGCTGTCCAAATTAAAAAAATAAATAAATAATAATAGTATTATAGATTATTGATAACGTCCGTTATATCGTCGTTTAGGATAAGGCTGTTGATTAATCGTAAATTGATATTTGACGAGTTATAGAAGGAGATTAACTAAATCAATGCGCATTTTTGGCCCGTCGACTATTTTTAAAAAGAGGAAAACAATTTTTCACCATTAACCACTAGAACTATACAGAAATATTTCTATAATTTATTTGATTGACGACCATTTTTTCATGACTTTTTCCACGTTCGTTATTGACCGAAAACGTTGTTTTATGTCGAAAAAAGGTAATAATCAAATTTTTATCACACAATATAATGTGTAATAATTTTGATGAAAATCACGTATTATACCAAATCTTGAAATGTTGCCTGTTTGTCGACTACTTTGTCAAACGGTATTTCACCAACAGACCAACTCGAAAACGTTCTGCTGCTCGAATGCGATCCTCGAAAGCGATTCGATTTTGAATTCAATTCGATATCGCGCGTGACGTTATTCCGCTGTAACGCCCCCCGTCGGACAGAGGGACATGTACAAAAGCGGGCGTTCTCATCACGTTGTCACTACGATCGTACGCGTGTTCAGAAAATTTTTCCGACGGGATAAAATGTAGGTATCCGGTAGTAACGCGTGTCCTAGGTTAACTAAGGTTAGGATACCCAACGCTTATCGATTCGATTCTCCGGCGGTTCCGACGGAGTCCAGTTAGTGTCGCCAGGCGGTATCCGCGAAGAACAGAAAGCGTGTACCGACCACTGGGTCTTGGCATATGATTATTGATAGAGGGCGAAACGTCACTGGTCGGCATTACGCTACATACACCTATAGACGTACAATATTGTACGTATGTATACACACACACGTATACCCATGTATTGAGACGTATTACACGGTATGATAAAAAACACGTATTACGCATACGTTTTATACCGTATAGAAATAAAATTCACATATAAATAATATTCGGGAAAAAGTTA
Organism: Schlechtendalia chinensis; assembly: GCA_019022885.1. NCBI lineage: Eukaryota > Metazoa > Arthropoda > Insecta > Hemiptera > Aphididae > Schlechtendalia > Schlechtendalia chinensis. Next base: position 1,543,563 of record CM032350.1, on the reverse strand, counting down.
TAAATAGATTCGATAACTGATGCGCTGGACGCTAATGGATTAAACTAAATCATACACGAAAAATAAGAGTACACGATACTATTTGATATTGTAATATATTAGTGTGTGCCGTGTACTCGTCGTACGAAGTTTAAGATTGAGTACTTATACTACTCACTTAAATTGAATGAAAACATCCAAAGTTCATCGAATGACTATTAATTATTTATCAGTTAATATTTTAGTCGAAGTTTAAACAATTTATATGTTTATGATTTATATACGTATATTACTTGTTTTTTTTTCTTTTTTAATATTTAATAAAGACTAAAGAGTTTCAAAGGAAACGGAAAAATACGTTTCATGTTATTATATAAAATATTCCGTATTCCAACTAAGTAACATTTAAAGTTTATTTTACTATGTGTGTGTGTAGCAATATTTTCTAATTTTTTATTTAGATAAGTACTCGGAAGAACGAGGAAATAAATTTGCAAACAAACAGATTTTTCTCTATAACTCATAACTAACATATTTTTACAAAATATAAAAATGTTAAATCTAACTTATATTAAGTATTTTTCAATTCTCGAAGAACAATTTCCAAAAACAAAAATATATTATACGTTTCGTACGCGTACGTAATCGGCCCCGGCGACGTGGACCGTTGTGTTACCGTTGTGTACCGCGGACGTAGGCGTAGGTTATATATTTAAAAACATGACGACGACCTGTGCGGGCCGGCCGGTCGGCAAAACAGCAAACGTGTACTTTACACGCGTGTAAAACATCTTGGAACACGCAGCGCGCCTTGTCGATTCGTGATCGACGCGCTCTGTAGCGTGCACGGTGACCGACGAGAAACGCCGGCGCAAAAGGACAACAGAACGATTTTTATCAACTCGGTTATCCGGTTGCACAAAGTCAAACACAAATCGTACGTCGAAGATCGCCACAGTGGAAAACCGCCGATTTAAAAACGTATCGCCATTTCGTTACTCGCGAAACTCTTGTGAAACTTTCCGCGGCGCGCGTTTATTAGCACGCGTAACGGATGTTCGTGTTTTACAATTACGTGATTATCTATTCGGGAATAGCGTTTACGGAACGTCAAAAGCGCCTACCTTGAGAGCTTCGCGTAGCCACTTTATTGATTGGGAACGGGGACGGTGTAAATAATGGTATCGAAGAGAATCGTGGACCAGTCCGTACCGCACTGCGACGTTATCGGCGAGTTGGTCATCATTTGTTTTGACTCACAGGTTTCGGACCGTTTTCAAGACGGGTCGATCGGAAACGATTCGACAAAGAGCTATATTGAAATGGATTATACGTTAGAGAACGCGGAGGAAGGAGTTGTAAAATATTGCTGAAATCCAAATTGACCGTATGATCGAGCTTACATTTGAATATTTTCAATCAAGCCGAACGACAGTTTCAAAGAATCAATCCCGTTTAACGTTCACGTTGTGGACAGGACCGAAACCGTTTTGTAACGTTAAAAAATATTAGAAAAAAATATTTTGCCGTAACGTATAATTTGCGATAATGATATCAGTGCCGAGCTTCGCATGATACGCGCGCACACGTGACCGCCTCGGGACTAGATTATTAACGAGGTATCGTGTTTCGCGACACAACGATACGTGTATATTGAATGACAATGGCGTCTTGAGTTCAGTTCATCGGTATTTACGTCCGTCGCTGATCGGGGTATAACATAGACGTTTAATAATTCGTACGGCCGTACGTCTTCGGGGAAGACCCGAATACTTACACGGTTATCAGGTAGGGCCCGAGGTTCCGGGCCGGGCTTTTAAAGTTTAATAACGGCACCGCGGCTCGGGCAAATCGTTAGCTACACGCGTTTGTGCGTTCGGCAATCAAATATGTACACGGCGTTCGAACGATCACCGGTGTTTTTTTAAAAATCGTGTATGTACATTTTCTCTTCAACGATTTCCGACCGCTTTTTTTTTTCCCGGTGTCTTCGACGATACGTCGATGCGACGAGTGACGTAGCGTGAATAATCCCGTCAAGAACGTTAAACAGTATACACAAGCCATACGAAAATCGCATTCGATCCGTATTGGAATGATTACCCGAAAAACGGTACGGTTCGTCCGTACGATTTCAGACGACACCCGGATTCACCATTACGTGTCCTGAATAGCTGACCGAATAGGAATCGATAAGGAACAGGTTGCTAGCACGAAACGACGTACAGTAGCGAGTACAGTCGACGGGAGAGAGCGGTGAGACCGTTGTTACCGGGTTTTCCGCGCGAGATTTATCAACGATTTTCCATGGGAACGAAACCCGGCCGGGGGCACGTCGTTTTCATCGACAGTCAGGTTGAGTTTCAAAACTGTATGATGTCACCGTTCATTTTTGTTCAGCTGCCGACGCGAAGGTAACGAAGACGTCGAAACGGGGGGCACAGTAAGTCACGGCTACGAATTAAAAATTCGCCGTGCACGACCGCGGACGACAGAGTGAGAACGTAATTGTACGGGTTGAATTTCGCGCGCTCGAGAAACGTTTTGGTCGAGGGGAAATGCGTGCGCTGTTCCGTCACGACGGTATTTGTTTAATAATTGTTTCTATTGCGATTTCGGACGTCGGAAACGGCGAATTTCATTTAGCGCACTAAATATCGCTGTCGTTCAGGAGAGACAGAAAGGAGAGACACGGTTTTGTCAGATTCGCGGCAATCGTAATAATTTGTCGAATTACGTCCGTGACCGGTATTGCAAGTGTATATACGTGTGTGTATGCCCGTGTGTGCTTTTTCGGTAATTTTTTCGCACGTTTTTGTATCGGTACATTCAAGCGTTGGACACCGCGAAGAACAACGTTTACTCGTGACTACGCCGTTTATTCGTATCGGTTCGCGAATTCGATGTTTTCGGATTAGTGTTTGTTGTGATAACCGCGGGGTTCGTTTTTCAGCAACGCAATATTTTTTCATACTATTTTAACAGCACGTGTTTCGTTTCGCTAAATTCGTTTCGTCCGTCTTGTGAGCAACGACCGCGGTGTATATTCGGTTACGTCGAACGGCACGGTGCGGCGAGAAGTAAAAATTCGATCACAAGACGAATATTCATTTTGTCAAAACGACACGTAACTTTGATTTGTTCATCGAAAACTCGCTGATACGCGACATGAAAATTATTGAAGCGATTTCAACCGTTCAAAAACGACGGTTGTATTTTTAATTGATATCGAAAACAATCCGAGACGGCTAACGACTTTATAAAGAAGCTGAGGTACCGGAATCCCCATATATATATATATTTTACCAGTACCGACATGTCCGCGTAATTAAATTTAAAATAGCTGGTTAACGTGACTGTAGACTGAATTGTTGGAACGACTACTATTTTAATATATATATATATATATTCTTATCGTAGACCGAATCGCTGTCGCGACAGTAGTTTTCACGTTTCCGGCGACGTTCGGTGGTTCGAAAATAACGAGGGCCACGACGGATCGTTCGCGGAATGTCGAATTAAGGAATTGCCGTTCGCTCGGGCACAACAACAACAACTCGGAATTATCAAAACGAAAAAGAAATATCAAAACGCATTGGAACTCGACGAATACGCACGGTTTGTGTCCGAATGATTTTGTTCGTTCGTCGTCTTATTATAACACGTATTTATAACAACGGTGCTTTCCGTCGAGGTTTATTGCACGTAACGATATTCGTTGGAGCGAAGAACGCGGTGTTGGTTTTACGACGATAGGTTTTTTTTATCCGAGAGGGAACTTTTTCATGTAGAAAATTGCGTCTAGTCGGTGTTTTTTGTTCGACACGTTTCGAAAAACGAAAACGGCGGGCGGAATGGGAACGGTGAAATTGTCGACGCGTTTGTCTTATTGGACAGTTTTGGTATGTTCGAAGAGCTCGGAAACGTTACACGAGTTTAAGACGTACAACGCGTATGGTTCGTTCGTCTTTCGAACGCAATGCCGCCGCACGGTCACGCTGTTCTCGATTCATCGACGAAACCATTATCGTTTTCGTTCTGAGCGCGAAACGCGACGTCCGTTCGACACGTGGGAACCCACCCACTGCTCTCGTTCACACGGCGTTTCTCGTCCGTTCGCCAGCGTCAATCATTTTCGGTACGTGTTCGGCGGTCTGTATTCTGTCGATCGTAGTCTTCACACCGTAGCGAACCGGACAGTTTCAATATTTCACGCGGCACGCGGCGCAAACCCCGCGGAAGATTACCACCGCGGATTAAATACGGCAGCAGTCGATCGTCTAAGCGCGTGTACCGACATTGTACTTATGTATAGCGCGTCGTTTTTGCAAAATTTAAAATATCGATTCCCGACCGGTTGATCGAGTTTCGGTTTTTCGTTTCAAACGTTTTTCCGACACACTTCGGCCCGTCACGAATCAAATCGGATACGGGTTTCATCTCACCTAGCCACGATTCGTGATCCCAAACGATCGTATTTTCGGACGGCCGTAGTCGTGAAAACCACGTGAAGGCCACGTGTGCAGTGCCGGGGTCAAACGGGGTGGTGGGTAGGGGATATAACGTTCCCCCCACTCCTCTCTCGTGACCTTTTTTTGGTATACACGGCCAGACCGGAAAGGATGCGTTCACGCCTAAAACGGTCGAAAACGTATTCGAGGCAAACACTGCGGTTGAGGCGAATACTTAACCGTCACCGAACAATCAATTTAATCGACGGTTTTACACCGTTTATTTTATTCCACAACGTTAAATTAAAAACGCGTTTGACAGAACGATATTGATAGCCGATACTGACAATGGCTGTTCTCGCCTGGACGAAAATTGACAGAAAACAAAATGGAAATAGATATTTAATAGCAATAAAATTATTTGATAAAACGATCGTACATGCTTCAACGCTGTCACCGACCAGAGTTAATGTTGAGAACCTAACCCCCCCGAGCTATTGTGAATAACGACATATTTCTGAACCGAAAAAAAAATCATCGCGGCTAATCAGCTAAACGTTTACGAAAATCAACAATTGCTCCTTGGTTTCATCGGTTCCCGCGACGACAACTACGATGCGACTCGACGATTCAAACGTTCGAATTTCAAAACGGACCCGCGCCGATGCCGCTGACAACCGCAACGATTGTGTCGGCCGGTGACGACGAGACGCGAGCGCGCGCGCGCGATAACGGCGTTTACGACCGCCGGCGACGGACGTTAAAATAGAGATATTGTCATTCCGCGTCGTCGTAAACGCCGTCGGGACATTGTGTCGTCGGCGATAAAAAAGAAAGGAAAAACAGGGCGAAAAAAAACCGACAACAATAGGTATTATTGTACGGGGGTGCGCGGCATCGTGCATCGACGATATGCACGTGGCGTGGTCGTCTCCAATCGAAACGCATTCGGTCGGCCGGACGTCGCGTGCGGTTGTCAGTACGGCTCGTTACGATCACGCGATACCGTTCGTTTCGCGCCGTCCGCGTACAAAATAACGAGTTTTTAACGTTTTCGCGCCCAAACACGTAACGGTGTGTTTTTAAGGTTACCCGTCCGTTTTGCACGTCCGGTACACGTTGGTTTAACATTTTGTATTTTTTTTAAACATTTTTTTAGCGATATTACCGTGCGATTCTGTCGTGTACCGTACGCGGTTTTCGTGGCATTTATACTCTTAACGCACGTTTTGTTACAAGAAACAAAAAGGTTTCGGATTCGAAAAAATAAAACGAATGTCACGTATTATTTCTTCGCGAACGACAATGGGGAGAGCACGTGGCTCCGTGTCCCACCCTTAGGTCTACCAATGATCATTTTCCCACACGACACCGGGATGACATTCGATCGACGAGTCCCGGACTACGTTTAGGTGTTCGGATCGAGTCCAGTTTATCGTCTTCACGCGTTCGATCCGTTTGAATCGAGTCCGCAGATAAAATATCGTGACTGTAGTCGGTAACGATTCTTAAACGCAACGACATGTTGGTATAGTCGTGGACCGCTCGTTAATGTTTACCACACAGTATCAACAGTTGTGCCGAATGTTTCGTGAGCACGCAATCGATTCGCACGAGCGCGAAGTCATGGAGTGTATGTCGGCGAAAAACGAAAAACCATTTTCGTAGTTAATGGGTTTGAGTTTCGATTTCGTAAAATGTTGAAAGACGCGGTTCGAAGGCGGGACTTGTCGTAAGAACTCGCGTAAGTGTTTTGTTTTTTTGTTTTAATTATCCACTAATAATGTAACCTTAGAAAATTTCAATGAACGCGATCATGAAAAGTGCTTACTTAGACAAAAAATTAGTAACTGTGTTAAAAGGCACGGCCGTCAAAGATTTTACAGAATGAATTTTAAAAACGGTGACATTTCAACTCTCGCGAAAAAAGACGTCATTTTAATCAAACAAAACGTACGTCACTCCGTCCAAAATTATCTAAAAGTACGGGTGAAACTCCGAACGGCTTAAAATCTATGAATGCTATACTACAAATAATGACCAAAAACTTTATGTTTTTAAATGACTTCGAAAACTCGATAGTAGGATTTTCGACGACAATTAATTTAAAAGTTTTGTGCGATATTAAAATTATATATATTTAGTGTATTGGTATTTTATTATTCGGATATTTGTAAAAATATCGATAGTGGGCGTTGTGAAGGGCTTTGTTATTTTAGACGTCGCGACGTTGGTTCTCTAAATAATATTTTCATTTTAATTGAATTCATTGCGAGAAAAAATATATATATATAATTTATTGTAGTTGACTAGAAAAAGCAACGAACGAATTTAATTTTCTCATATCATATAAATCAGGCGAAAATCTACATCTCACGGGACGATATACATTATATAATCATTGTCAGAATCAACGAATTCAAACGGATTGGAGAACAACAAATATTTTAACATAAAAAAAAAAAGTTGTTTTATCTCGCCATTAAATTATGACATTTACATATTTACAAATTTAATTCAAAGCTTGTACCTGTAAATAGGTCATACAAAAACGCAATTACCGTACTAGATGTTTACAAGCATGAACGCCCTTTGATGAAAACGCCATTATTGATAAAATACGAGCTAAATAACGTTATGATAATAATTGATTGATTTTAAACGCATGACTGATATACTATCGTGTAAAATGGTCACGTACAAACTATATATTTAAAAAGTGATATCGATATGAAATGCTTTTGTAATTGCATACGTAATTCGTTTATATTGCGATTACACGAATAACGACGACGATTTAAATTGTCATCACTCGTCATAACGTTTAATCAATATATACGAAGCTTTTAAGTGCAAATACGAATCAAAAAAAGAAAAAACGAATTTTATTAAAATTAAAATTAGGATTTAATTTATGTGGTTAAAATAAGAATGAATCGAAAACCTTCATACTTTTTAACGAATAATAAAAACGAAAAAACCGTTCGTGTATAATACTGTCAAAATTCAAAAACTATAACGAATGGAATCGTTTTTAAGGAGTACCATGATTAATGATATATGTGTGTGTGTGTGTGTGTGTGTATAAAATACAGTTTTTGAGCATATTGCCTTTGTGTTCAACCCGACGTAACGTGATTGATGATTCTGCAAAACCGAATCTCCTACTCGACCGGAGCAAAAAATGTGGCTGTCACCGAGAACGTCTCTGCAAATAACACTTTGTTGTCACTTGATATTGTCGGACAATTCGATTGTTGTTATTCAAAGTTAATAATCATTTTATCGTTTAAAGCGAAGCCAAATGAATGATGACAATAATATCACTATTTGTAGTAAAATAATAATAAACGATCAAAACAAAATCGAACACGGACAAGTTTATTTCCAACTCTCGTTTGGATTACAAGTTAACGACGCGATTGTGTATGCACGTGGATTGCTACAACAGAACACACTACCGCTAATAACCCGAACGTTTCGTTTAATTGGTACGATTAATTTTCCGGTTGGGACGATTGGAATACTACCTAAAACAATTTTAAGGCCGTCTTGACGAAATTCCAGTTCCAAACTTCCTTTACGGCGTCATAATGATACGGTACCGTACGAATGTATATTCCGTTGTCGTACGGTAGTTGTACATGTTTATGCCGTTACGTCATGATTTCAAATGTCTATTGCTCACGCGTAATAAGATTACACTCATACGGTGCATGATGATGTCACACTCTCTGTTTGTCACTATACGGGTTTTATTCGACTGTATTAAAAAATAATAATAATAATAATAATAAAACACGTCGTAATGAAAAATATTAACAGTTTATTGAGATTAATGACGGGTCGCCGGACCTGTGATGTGAAAATTATTGTTTGTTTCTAACGGTCTGCTGAAATTTCCAACCGTTCGTGAACTACGCCTAAGTTGTCGATGTGCGTTTATGATCAGTTAATTTTTATTTGACAAACACAATAATACGTATGGTGGAAAATTGTCTTTAGTTCGTCATAATTGAGATTTTGTCGGTTAAACGTTATTGTCGTATGACGGGTTATAAAAGCGTTATCGTTTCAAATATAACAACCAGTGTATACTGGTACACGTGTTTTGTTTGAAATCGAACGATCGTCAATTGATAAATTGCAAATATTTCGAATCGAATTTCAACGAATCCGTTTTCCAATGTGAAAGTCAATAGACGTTGATAATGATTTTGAAATCGTTTATAAGCCTCCCAGAGGGGATCGTCGGTCAAGTTTTAAAGTGCTTGTGAAGTGGACGTATCGACGTGATCAAGAACAAACGTATAAAAAGGTATCGTGGTTTTGCTGTGGCTTGTGTTGATACTGAGTGGACCTTTTGGACACACATTCCTCGTTTTATTGTTCGACAATTTATTTAAAAAAAAAAAACAAAAAAAAACCAAAAAAATTGCGTGTACGCGCTGCAGCGTTTGCAATAGCGGCGGTAGGTACGATTGCCCCCAAAAAGTTCAAATATCGTCATTAGAAATAAAGTTATTAGTGCGGTCTGTGTGCTCTGCGGAACGTGCCGGAAATTCGATCTTGACGCTGTCCGCGGAGAACTTGGAACAGGCAATTCAAACGAGTAGAGCGACGAGTCGTCGGGTAAAGCGGTCAGAAATGTGAACGTCCGTTACGCCGGTACATTTGTGCGGCCGAAACACGAGCACATCGAACACTCGGTGTCCGCGTGAGATCCGACAACGCCGGAAATCCGATCGTCGTGCCGTGGGGTAACCTTAAATTCGGTTCGGGTCTTATTATTTGTCGGACGTTCGCATAGGATTTCGCAACACAAATAGTGTGTTTTCAGACGTCGGAAAACCATTAAAATATGTATTGCGGAATGATACATGATGATATATACGATCGGAGCGCATGGAAAACGACCGGTCGTCAATCTTTCCGGGATAACACGCCAGCCGAAAACATTGGGACGGCACTATAAGCGAACGGATATCCGTATTGTTTCTTGTCAGTTTTCTCACTCTCTCTCTCTCTCTCTCTCTCTCTCTCCAAATGTACGGTTTTCGATATCTCGAAACAACTCCAAAAGTCTCACCCTTCAACCGATCTTTCCGCGATAGAATCATTCGTGCGCGCCTGAACCCCGAAAGTCGGACGGTTTTATACGGTTTGGCGAGACCGTGCGTTTTGAACGACATGAATGTTGTTTACCTAGGGAAATTCAACCGAAACCGATGAAAAATCGTTTTCTTTTTCGTTTTTCGCTTACGCGGATTTCATTATTTCACAATAATAATCGTACCGGCGCGTATTTATCAAATACACAGTTACTACGAAATGAGCTCTAAGAAACAACAACAATAATGATAAACTAGTCTCTCTATAGACAATAACTAGTTCGGTATTACTATTGTTTACAGGTAACAATATTGATAATCATTTTGTTTGTCTGGAAACCCGTCACGTCCGTATTCATTTAACAAATACATATTCGGTTTATCTTGTAATACTGTCATAGGAATACGTCAGAACGTACTTGGTTTTTGAGCCGGACGAAAAAAAACCTGTCTAATTAAGCCCCACAAAAATGTAAAAAAAAAAAAAAAAAGGTTTTTTCAATATTTTATTCCGTTCGTCGGACGTACTGTTCGGGTTTTGCACATTTTTTTCTCAACGTCAAAAAATAAAAAAATACTGGACGAATGATGGACTTATCTGGTTGTCGCACCGGTGCTTCAATCGTTATTTTTTACGTGTAGCCGCGGGCGAGTTTTAACAGTCGGATTAACGTACTGCGAATCTACCTTTGCGATTATTCAGTTATTAGTTTTTATTTTTTATTTTACGTCGAAATGTTCCAACGGCGTCTCCGCGATGTCAACGCGCGTAGCATCATCGGTTGGGGTCCCACGTGAACGCCGTGGACGTAAGACCTAAACGAAGATTAAAAACCCATCGGAGAACCCGTACGAATTGAATGCTGTTCGTAGAAGATCACGTTCTACTACGTCAGTCCACGGTGATGTATTTCAACGAAACCCGGTGAAAAAGTAATCACGGACCTCGCGAAACGACATCGTGAATTAGATTCCGTTCATTAATATAAACTGCCGGTCGCATTAATACTAGCGTCGGACCTAGACCGCGTTTTTTTTTCTTCTTTTTTTTAAGGCCGGTATCGCTGGTGGCACACCTTGGGTGTGGGGGTGGGGGTAGTCCTCCAGCTCGCCGAACGCTTTACGGCTTTACGTTTATAGAATTTAAAAAACGCGGAGGCCGACCGGACAAACAAAAGCCCAGTCGGCAGATTTTTTTATCGACTTACGACGATCACAGTTTATATTTCGTCGTTTAGAACTATGACTGCGTTGAATATTACGCGTATGAACCGTTCGGCGCGAACGTACAAAATGGATTTCACTTCACAACAGAGAAACGCAAGACGTTAGTATAACATAACACACCTCATTTGTCGTTTGTTACACTCTCAAGACTCCGGGTCATAGGAGTCGAAAGCGTATCCGATTTTTTCGTACGTGAAAAGCAACTGACATCGTCCGTAATACGGTACTTGGTCCGAAGTCGACAGAAAGCTTGTCGAGAGTTCATTAATCCGTGTGCGTTATTACACCAATAACGCATCGTCAAGGCGATAAAACTAGCGCGCTCAAAATAAAAGCGTTCGAAAACTTCTTCACCCGGCACTGTTGTCGGCCATCATAGTTTACTATTGGCGTTCGTTCACGTATCACACGAACACCGGCCGGTTTGTTGTTATCACTCCCGACAACGCCGTTAGCCGTGCGCGCGAGCCCGCGGGACACAACTTCTGAAAATCGCCGCGCGCCACAACAATCAAACCCTTGCCGCGCGTAATCATTCGCCTTTGTGAACGTATTGTCACGCCGTTGTACACTATTGCCGCCGTATTGCCGTTCCGTGCACGTGGCGAGTGAAAAATTGTCGACGTGGGTTGCGAGACGTGCGTCGTACAAATGAATTCCTGCAAACGAAACCCGTCGCCCGACACGGTCGAGAGCGGACGCTTTTATTTTTCTTTCGAAAAATCGAAACTCATACAATTCGCACACGCGATTTCGTTTTTAACTCGAAAATACAACTGAGAACGGCACGATTTTGATCGGATTTTTTTGTTTAAATTCTATTTTTTCCAAACGCGTGAAAATGTCGTTCTAACCCAAGGCCGCCCGCACCGTGGTCCATCCCCCGCTATTTTATTTGACATCTGTATAAATTGGCGATATAATTCCTTTTAAATGTCAAATGATTTTCAGTGGTTTTTTTTTTTACGTGTGATAAAACGATCTAATATTAATTTCTACTAATCCCGCACGAAACAATCACGGCTATTGATAACCATATACGTGGAAACAACCTTTTAGAACAGCTGTTGTGACATGTGATAATTTGTACTTCCGACTCCGCGATCTGTGATTTATAATTGATAGTTTTTATACTGAGATTATATTAAAAAAAAAAAAAAAAAAATCATGGTGTACATTATACCGAAATATTTTTCTGCGGACGGCCATGTCCAGACCCTTGATCGTCACCACACTGCTGGTCTCCTGACAAATAATTACGACGTTCCGAACAAATCCCAAAACTGAAATATTGTCTCGTGAGCCGATCGAGTAACCGCTTATTTCACCGTTAGGAAAGGGTAAATTTAAAAAAAAATATATATACGTATATACGTATACACTACCGCGTAGAGTTCATAATCGGCGGTCCTCGGACTACTAGGGGGTTGTGAATTTTTTTTTTTTAAAAAACTATTCCAGAAATATTTCGAATTGTTCGATCGTTTCATAGAGCTGCGGTCGGTCATTCGTTGTCCGTGAACGGTTTTCTGTGGTACGATTACCGATAATCCGATTACGCAACAACAATTCATATCAGAACGATCTCTGCAAAATAAACCGATAATCGTGTTTATTTTCGCGTTCCGTGACTACGAACAACAGTTGTACGTCTCGAGTTTCAACTCCGCCTAATAACAAGACGGTTAGAAACACAATACATTTGTGCACGCCAAAAGTTTCGTCCGAACTTCGTTTGGTTCAATTTTTTGTTTGTTTTTTTTTTGTTTGTTTGTTATCAGATCAAAAAAAACATTTCAAATGAAAGTGGCCGATTATTGAGTGTACAAATCGCGTAAACCGACAAAGTTTCAACGGAATTATAGATTACGCTTATTACGAACAATAAAAGTGCTGGCGGGGCACAACAATGAAAAACGGACATGTATACACCGATAAGAAAGTTTGCGAAACCATTATTATTATTTTTTTTTTCGCCCCCCCCCCCCCAAAAAAAAGCTTTGAAGAAGAAAAATCTACAACAACTGCGCTCCTCAGAATCGCTTTCTGGACGCGCTACGGCAGTAACGGTTGTTTTGTTTTTTGTTTTTTTTTAAATACGATAACAAGAACACTATCAATCTAACATAACACGCGCGTCTCCGACCGAGCGGCTTCATTCCACGTGGAAAGGATTATCGAAATTTCCTCCGACAGACGATGGGACGTTCCTTCGACGTTGACTAATTGTTTCCGGGGTACAGTTGCTCTCATTATTGTTACCGATAACGAGTAAACCGTTCGACTTGCCGGCACGATCGGGGTCGATTGAACATTTACGAAATTCCATCGACGGTTTGCGGTTCGTCGTCCACCAGCATCACTGTGGAAATTCATTTCGCCGTACGGAGTAAATATGTATTTTATTAAAAAAAAAAATTGTGAAATTTAAACGCGTGTCGTCGTCGTCGTATCACAGAGGTGCGGTGGCGCCGATTCCGGGGTTCAGGTGTGGTCGGTGACCAGACCATAATTTAGAGGCGGTTAGGTTAGGTTATATAATTTCATGTAATTTTTTTAACAAAAAAAAAGTTCAATACGTATTTTCCGCTAGTTTCCTTGCTTTGAAGTGGTTCTCGTTGATGGGAAATCGGATAGAAACGGCCTAACTGTAGTACGTAGGTACTGTAATTCGACCGGACCACTAAAAAACGAACTCGGCGCCACAGCAGAGGTGTGATGGTCGCCCACGGGTTTTGTTCAGACGTTCGGACGGGAGTGAATTATAGACCAGAACGTGCGCGGCGCACAAATCGCGTCCCGTTTGGATTTCGGTCGTTGTCTCGGTGCTGCTGGCCGGACGCACGGACTTAACGACACGTCCGAGTGAATTCTCGGCACGCGATTCCCGGTCCGTTAACGTTCCGATCGAATCGCTTCTTAATGAATCGACCGTCGTACTCAAACACGCAGTGTCGTACGAAACCGCGGTTACCGACCACACCGGCGAACGTTCTTAGCGAAGACTGTTCTGTCGTCCGCCGCACGATTCGTATCGGTTAATTAATCGCATCGTCGGATCGTCGTCACGCCATCGGTTACCGGATCGAAATCAATAAATACGTTCCGACGTATTTGAACAGATCGAAATCATTCGATTCGATTGAACACGCGTATTTCTAAGTCTGAAAACTTGGAAAGTAAATAATTTACGTTTTTTTTTTTTTTTCGTAATCCAACACGCAATGATTCACAACCGTAAATATTAATAACGTTTCTAGCTTTACTAGAAGTTACTAGTTATCTCTCCAAAGTTTATTATATATTATACGAAAAGGCAAAGCAAAAAAAAAAACTAGTTACCAAAACCGTTAAATATGGCCCTACAGAAATCGTTGAGTATAAAAATTTTTAATAATAATAATAATAATAAACAACACTATCCAGTAGTAGGAGGGTCGAGAGAGATGCGACTTTTTGTTCGTTGTCTTGCACGGATAATTGGAAATTCCGAACCCTATAAAAACCGTTTCGATAAATAATATAATTGCGTGTTTCCACATCACACACGCAACACAATCGGACCGACGTCGCCGAATGTCTTTCGCGGATAACACTGTTGTTGTACGGATAACAATGGTAATTTATTGGTTTCTGTTTGCTCTCGGAGCGATAAGTCCGGGGACGGGTGGACACCGGAACAAAACCCGACGTACCCGGTTGTGCGAAAGCGAAAGTCGTACGTCGGTTGTTCGCGAACAGATCACGCCGAAATTAAAAACCTTTTAATTCCATCGAAATACCGCCGTACGTGATGACGACGACGTACATACGCGACGCACACCCTGTTTGCATCGATTGTTAATTATTTTTTACGTTTACCACGGTCGATTCGTACGCCGTCGCCGCGTAGAGACGAAAACGTGATAATTAAATTTTTTTTTTTAATTTTTTAAGCACTTTCTTTGACACGTATGCATATATCGTAACGAACAAATAATATTATGACAGTTATAAAACGAAACCCGACGTTGTAAAAAATTGCATAACTTCAATGATAACCGAAGGATTAATTATCGTTTTGGACACTGCGGGAATTAGGAACCACGTCATTTATTAAAACGAAACGGATTATTTCTGGCCGAGGAAATAACAGTACACGTGCGTATACTCCACGACCCTTGTCTCGGTGGCGTCGCAATGACTTTGGGTCGTATTCCTTATCTCGGAAGTAAATTTCGATTATTTTTTTTTTTTAGTCACACCGCCGTACGTGCATATACCGTTATAACTTTAATATCGCGTGTACGTTTACACGCAAGTATGAATGACGAGACACTTTATCTACAAACGACCCAAGTTCTAAAAAACCATTTGCGGGAATGGCGATTTTTTATTTACGCGTATCACCGCCGACCGTTAATTTATATACGGTTAGATGTTACGTGGTTACGGTTTAGTTGAAAAGAGACTTTACGTTTTCGATGCTATAAAAATATTGTTTTACGTGCATAACTGGTCTGCGGTATATGTGTGTGTGTATATATATATATTTTTTTTTTCCATTATTAAAAAACATATTTTCTACACGATTCGCTTCGAACATTCATACATTAACAAGAAAATGTAATTTTTAAGGGGCTTTTGCTAGGATCGATTAAATGTCGTCCGTCAGAGTTATGATGATATATTCGCGAAAGATGCCTAGCCGAAAAACAACAAATCATTTTATTGCACACCACGTAAAGTTTCACTATACGTTATTTTTGTCGTTAAAACGACTAGCGCCGAAAAGAAAAACAATAAGCAAACAAAAATAAAAAAAATAAAAAGATATTGTATAAAACGAAAAAAAAACCTGTCGTTTCAACACGATAATGACAAATACGTTGTATTTACGCGTTTCGGAGATTACTGGAAAATTTAAATACGTTTAATATTAACATAACGCGATGCTTATGTATAATATATGCGCATAATTAAACGCGCACGCACTCTTTACGTTACATTAACAAATTGATTGTCGACGGTGTTGTAAAAAAACACTAATTAAAATATCACCCAAACGGGTTTAGACGGGTTTATTCGTGATTCGTTCGAGAGTTGTCTTCATTCACGAGAACGTTATTTCTGTCCCCCGCCAACTATCATCGCGATCGTAGTTGTCTATGGATTGTTGTTCGTCGATTGTTATACCCGCGTTCACGTTCAACACGTCGTCGAGTCGCGCGAAGAGTAATTCGCAAAACTCATTATGTATGATGATATTTCTCCGTGCCGGTTGGCAGCTGTCAGTTTGTGTAAGCGATAATATTATTATTTAAAAAATTTAATGATTTTTTCGAATAAAAGCGTCCGTCGTTAGTCGTTGTATTCGACATTTTTTATTTATTATTATTATTATTTATTTATTATTTTTTTTATCGAATAATTGAGAGCAAGCGTATTTATACGTAAAACGAGCACTGCAAAAGTGTTTGAACACCGGTAACAATGGACCGTTGTCGCCGACGGATCGCGCTCAAACGAATAATCTCGCGTTGGCCGTGACTTGGCCGCGGTCTTAAACCGTATTTTAAAACGCTACATCTCGAATCGAGTGTACACGCGTTTTACTGGCTTAGACGGATTTCGCGACGAATCGTCAACAATCATATCGGCCGACTTACTATCACTACGACTGTCGAACTCGCTAACCTCCGCGGCCAAGAATAAAAATATGAATACACCGTTGGCAATATAACACCGTCAATTTAAATTTGTATTTGAATAAACGTCACTTGGAACACTGTGTTTTCACTTTAAATTTAAGAAAAATGATTTTTTTAAAAAAAAAAAATAACATTTTTTATATTTCCCACAAATAATAAATCTTATCTCTCGTCCACGATATATTAAACCATAACACGTTATGTCTACTACAATCACGTTCGGTTAAACAATTTACAAAATGCATTAATATTAAACTCGATGTGGATGAACGTATAAAATATTCATTAAGGCGATAAAATATTCACGATACCCCCTCCTCCCCCCACCCAAAAAAAAAAAAAAAACATTAATATGCCTACCGCTTTATACATTATTAAATTATATTTTGAAAAGACCTTTCTGTATACACATACAAAGTTTGGGGCAAACACTCCCCTCTGCATGATGGACAGTGATGTATTACCTATGTCATTATACGTTTCAAAGGGATGATTGATTATTGCCTTTGAAAAACTCTTTTGTGTTCGGTTTTGTGTAAAATATAGTGTTGATGTTGTTTTTCAAATAGTAAGCGCTCGAACATTGAAATATACATTTGTGAGAAACGTTTTTCGAAATGTATAAAGTACATTCAGGATATCGTATTGTATAATATATACACGTGTGTGTATAGAAAGCTACGTATTTTCGCGAGAATGAGTAACCATGCTTTCTATGAAGCGCGACATTATTGATTTGATGATAAATACAAAATATTATTATTTATTCATTTTTTAATGAAATCGATGTTCTTTTTACTCAAAGTGTTCGTGAAAATATCCGAAACACTATTTATCATGACTTTAAAATAATTATTCCAATATTGTAATTATGATGATGTATGACTATTTAAATTTAATATAATACAAAGTCATACGTAAACAAGTTATCCAACACTTTCATAGAGTCTAAAAACAATATACGTTACGTTACGACATTCGTACGAAAAAACTTTATCACGTCTATGAAGTTCTTAAACAAACACTAAATCAACATTAAATAACAATAGTAATAAAAATTCTTATAGACGAACAACGAGTAACCACTATTGATTTACACTGACTTCATTATGACGGAATTCTAAAGTAATATATTGCGGAGCAAATATCGCTGTACGTATACATTATTTTCGGAAACAAAACAAAACGAATAAAAACGTTAGAAAATACGGCTGGCGAAATATTTTACTGCTTGTATTTCATTTCATCTCAACACGTATGTTCGGCTCCACTCGGAATCTTAAATCGAATTAAATATTCACGCGTTGATCAAGCACCACGAATAACAGTAAATATTTATTGAAAACAAGTTTCTCTTTTCAAACTTGATGGAGAATTTATCTCTTTCAGAATATTATAGGAAGCGTATTATTATTATTGTTGTTTTGGTATACAGTCGTGAACGTTATACGTTTACTCGTATCACGGGAGGTTTTAAAACAATCGTTTTCCCGTTTCGACAAACCAATCGTTTAAAACTAAGGAGTTGTGTGTTTTCGAAAATTCTGCAAAACGGTTCAGTTTGTATTTAATGTTTTTCGATCTGCGATCAATAGATGTAGTTTTTATTTTCAAAACGACTGTAAGGGTTATCATAAAATGTGTTGGACACGTACACGTAGGTACGGATTTGAACGACAAAAATCGATTTACTTAGGGTTTGACTCTTTGAAAATGAATAAAGTGAATGAAATATGATAAAATCGATTTTTAAGTATGTCACCATAGAAACGTTATAATTATAACGTATTATTAGTTGTTATGCTGGCTAAAAGGAGTTATGATTTTTTTTTTTTCCGCGGCACTTAATTAATTATGAGTTTCTATTATTAATCGACCATACACTTAATGTTTTATGCATGATGTCTTATGTACGCCCAATAAAAAAAGGCGCGATTTCGATGAAAACGGACAAGTGTAACGTTTCGGAGGAAGAGAAAGCGATCGGCGGCTTTGACGTGAAATTTCGGAAAATCATAAAAATAATTATTTTAAGGAGAGGATTATTAATCAGAAGAACTCGACAAGAAATGTGTTGATATCTTCTGGTACTATATGTATATTATATTTTATACTTTTTACGGGTACGTCGTTCGCGGAAAGACGTGTACATATATATATATATTATTTCCTTATCCGCCACTTGAACGTGGGTCTGTTCCATACTATTATTGTTATTATTGCATTTTTTTCCCCGTTGTAGACTCTTTGAAAACGTAATGTGCAACAAATAAATATGCTCGTTACACGACTAACATCGTTATTACAATATTATAATATCGTCTATTCTCGTTGCCAATAAATGTGAATATTAAATATGGAACAGAATTATAATTAAAAGTTTCATTTCCGAACTTAACGTTATCGGTTTACTGTATTAACGTAGACATACATGTATTTGCTTAGATATCTACGACGATAGCCATTAAACTGTTGGTAAACTTTAAAACGTATTTGCCATTCTCTCCGTTTATTTGTTTCGTACAGTTTAGCACAAACGGTCGGAGAGACTCGCCGACGTTTCATTAACGCGCACACAAAACACGAGAAACAACAGACAACCAATATTTCTCTAAACATTTACTCGAGCTTAGTGAATGTAATTCAATAACACGTCGTAACAATACTATTTTATACCGATATTATGCGTGTAATCGTTAACAATAGAAAACACTGTCCACGCTAATTTGGACCGACTCGTACTTACAATACGAACTCCAAATGAAATGATTTATATACATTCAAAAGCATTGTTTACCCTAATTAAGCTGACTTACTTTATTTAAGTTTGTTGATTTCAAACGGCAAGTCAACAGTGTATATACATAGTATTTTTTTTTTTAAATATTAATACACAACGATAATATTGATTTCTGTCTTATAAGATTAATTTTAAACACATTTAAATTATGGAAATTACCTTTGACAAGGATCAGCAGTTTTCAAATAAACAAAATACGTTGTCCAATAGAAAGCTGTTGTATATAGTTCGTTCAATAAGCGAAATAACGAGGAAAGTCACGATCTGATTGTTTGCAAGATGCTAAGATGTAAAAACTAAATGTATACATTTGACGAAATATACAAATGCTTTTTTTTTGCTCAGAGAATCAAAATGTTGTTCAAAACGATAGTTTCCAATCAGATAAAAAAATATGCAAAAACAACGCGTTTCATGACGGGTAAAAAATGAATAAAATTGTTTTGCGTTGTTCAACTCACGATTACAGAGCCATTCGATATTCATACTTATGTATCTAGTTAAAGAGCGATCGGCCGAGTATATAATAACTCAACGATAACGATAAAATTATGAACAAATAAAACGTAGTAATAAGTTATTTTAAAATGACTATATCGCGCGACGAGAACAATTTACTTCCTAGTAGATGGTATGCGGGAGTTGAGAGCTTAACACGTTTCCGCGCAAACTGTACACGAGTTAAAAATACGTTAGACGATGAAATGCTTGCCGGAAGTGTTTGATAAGATAGAAAAGCAACACTTCAAAGGCGGGTAAGGAAAAAAACGAAAAAACGTTAAATTACGTTCTTTTCGACCGTTGCAATAAATACTTTCGGACCAGTAAAACGGATTGGCAAAATAATCGTGAAACAGGACCGCTGGCACAGAGAATAGTTTTTGCGCTTCTGTGTTGTCGCACGTCGGGGCCAACGTTGCACACGATCCTTTAGAGTTTCACAATAGCGAAAGCCGTGCCGTTCGTCGATGAACAGCGGCTTCGATTTTTCGTTATCGGCGAATTCATACGGGGTTAGCGGATACGACCCACACCAGACGATTGACGACGCGAACGTAAGATATTATTAATCACGAGAACGACAACCTGGCGCGAGATAAACGAACAGTGCGAATAAACGGTATACCGAATGACAGATAAGAAATAATTGACTCGGCCCCGCCGCCGCCCTCTCACGTGCCGCGCACCCGAGCCGGGCGGAGAGTATAATGTTGTTTTAACAAAAAAACAAAAAGAAAACTTTTTATTTCGATTAGTGGCCTTTCTCACTGACGGCACTTCTAATGAACGTTTCGGTTCGACTCTTATCAAAACCTGTCGTCCCCGGCAGTTTTGGAGTTTAACGGAGTTCGAGCCAATGGCGACATTACAGTTTTTTCTAGACCGTGGCAAACATTTCGTGACACGTCAACTTGTACTGGGCAACGAACAACGTATTGGCAATAAAAAAATGTTCATTACTTAAGGTTCAGCTAGCATTGCTAGACTGGGCCCCCTCCCGCCTCAAATGACGTCACTGGTTCGTACGTACGTACACCGTCCGTTATCGTTTTACACGTTTGTACAGGTGATCGAGCGTTCATAGTGAATGGGTTTTTTTTTTTTTTTTAATATCATGACGAATAACGTGTCTTTACTTCAAGTGAGAAAGATAGGAGAACAATTACGACGGTCTGGTGATCGACACCGGTTGACGTGATAACCGAGATGCAACGTAAAGACGTGCACGGACAGTACAATAAAAAAAAAAAAAAAAAAACGCCAACATTAAATAGAAACGGCCGGACAGTCCGACGCGAAATAATATAATATCTAACATTTTAAATAAAGGCGTAAATCGAATCGACCCGTTACGATTAAAAAAACATTTTTTTTTTTTTAGAAGAAAATAAAACCGAAGAAATGCATTGAAAAGCGTGAAATAATTGACAAAAATCTTGTCGAAATCGACGTAACATTTATGTAATTCGTAATCGAGAATTGAATGTAGAGCAATGATGCGACGCGTCGAATTGGAAATTAGTTCACACTCTCCAGTGCATTTGCTCGAAGTCGGTATTATTTTTATCGCGTTATACATCGGCATAAGGCATTTGTTTGATTTGAAATCGAACGTCGTGTCGCCGGCTCGTTTCCGATTACGTCGGTTCGAACACCTATCAATAACTTATCTCTCGGCGTGTCGGTCGGCCTCTCGCCCCCGCCCGGATCGATCGCGCGACACGTGCCCGTGTGCGTCTGTGCGCGTACCGACGTTCTCGGCACACACGCGGCCAACTCATTGTGCTCGTGTGACGGCCGTACGGAGATCAAAGGCGAAGCGACGACACGTCTCGAGACACTCGGAACGACACGGGAATGAAAGCGAATAGATCGGCGAATAAAGGCGAAGCGTAAACGTGTGCACCGGGGAACGCGCGCCGCGTCACGGGAACCTGTAGGCGGTTTCGCACGAGCCCAGACCAATTAACCCCGGGGGGGCACTCTCTGTATTCCGGTCGTGTCCGCGGTTCGGCTACGACGCGGCGCCCTCCGGGTAAGAAACGCGAACAAACGCCTCGGGATTCGAACGGTTCGACGAGCCAGCCGAGTGGAGATCGGACCGGACCGGAGAAACGTGCAAATCTCGCGTTCCCGGCGAATTCATCTCAGCCGATTATTATCGTTCGTAGCTTAGGTCTTGACGGGTGGGTGCTCAAGCCCTGTAAAATATCGACAATTTTACACGCGACTGATAACGTTTTGAAACGCCTGAACGTCGTTACACGTCGTATCGTACAGAGACAGGACACGTCAAATACAATCGCGTTCCGTAGTTTCAACCGACAAGCTATTACTTTTTTTTTTTTTTGGGAGTCTGGGTTCGCGGCGTGATAGTATGGCGAACACTCGACCGCACGTTTGAGTATCGATATCGACGTTTAATGTACGTCTGCATTTGGCAGGAAGTTAATTCAAAAATCACTTTTCCCAGTGCGCGAAATTCGAACCGACCGCCATTAGCGCATTATTCTTGTGCGAAGACCTCAGCACTTCGTTTCATATGTACACGTATATATACACGTCCTGAGTAAGTCGAGATGTTGACGCGAAATTACATTTTCAATACTTTGAATCGTCCACCGCTATTATACGCGTTTCGCCGCGTAAAACGGACGAACTCTATTAAACGTATCACTTAGTTCTCAGTACGGCGTTTCCGCCGATATTCCTGTCGACGTAATTCGAAACTCGGCAAGTCGAAAATCGTCGACGAAACAAAGAAGAAAAATATGTCATCGATGTTTCGCGCGTATACAACGAAGTCGCTGAGATTTTAACTGAACTCACACGAACGATGGAAGTAAAACGAAATAAATAAACAGATAAATAAAAACGATATCACGGTGTTTGAAAATAGTGAAATGAACACACGTTCGTCATTGTTATCGCAGTCAATATAAACATTTATTTGTGTACGATACCGTACGTAGCTATTTCACGTTTTCTTTAACTAGAAACATTTACCGGTATTTGACAAAAGAGTATGTTTAAAAGCCACCGCGTACGTCGAGTGAGTCCTTCGCGGACACTCCGGATACAAAATAATAGATAACAGATGGCCAGCACATGCGAGGGTGTTGGTCGTCGAGGAGGTGACAACCATAAATTAACCACGGGCATAACGAATTTCATACGAGTTTCCGAAATACCACAACGCAGCGGAATGACGACTACAGGACCGTCGTGGACTAGTCGGTTAAACCGATAAAAACATGAAATAAGGCAAATTTCACGCTTTGAAAAGAACACACGCGGCTTAGACGAAGCAAAGCACACATGCGATCTCGTCTCCTCGTCAGTGTGCGTACACGTTTTTAACTTATTCGACTTTTGATGTATTTTTACATTTACATGACCTTTCTTACATAGAAAATTCTCGGACCCACGCCTCGTGTCTAAATCGATAATAATTATTTATTTTACTTTACTTATTCTCCTTTTTTCCTTTTTTTTTTTTTATACTACGAGTATTATTAAATAACTAAAGATATTTAATATTTAATCAAAGGTGAGCGAAAAAAATTAACTCAAATAAATTAAATTAATGTGACTCACAGTTTTAAATTAATATTTAACAAAAGACTTTTACTTTATTTGAAGTCGAAATGAATAAAGGTATTAACTCGTTTCTGTTTAATAAAAAGAAAAAAAATTACAATTCATTGTTTATTGAAAAAATTAAAATGTCAGTGTACAATTATTTAGAAGAAAAAAAAATGAATCGGCTTTTTACCTATTAATATGAAGTACTCATTTGGTTGAATAATTTTAACATTATAACAGATATGAAGATAGTCGTGTCTCGTCGAGTTTTTGACTATTTTATATTACGTTTTAATATTAATATAATAATATCCATTATTATTATTATTATTGTCAAGAATGCATATTTTCGTACTTCGACAGAATTATTTGCATATAGTGTGTAAACCAAGCCGGATGATTATGATAATTAAGTGTAAAAATTGAAGTTTATATAGTGAAAATTGCAAACAATTAAGTTTGTTAACGACGAAAACAATTAACTTTTCAAGTTGAAAAGTTAAATAAAAACTATTTTTCAATTTCACTCGAACTCGGTTAACGCTCGCTTTTAGTTTTGATCGTATTAAAAATGTTAACGTACAATTTCGAATATAATGATTATTATACGAAGCCGAAATACTGGATATTGGCGAAACTCCGTTATCGAACAAGGGCTGTTAAAAATAATTCGTTGGATTCCGTACGGGATGACACGACACGCAATGCCGGGTGAGCTTAAAGAACCCGTACTAACGGGACACGTGTTATAACGGTCGACCGGTTATTCAAAAAAAAAAAAAAAAAAAATGAAAAACGAAAAATGTTTTTTCACTTGTCGAAGCTCGTCGAGCACGATGCACATTGTCGACGACAGCACAGGAAAACAAAAAAAATCCAAAAAACAAAAAAAAATGTCATAAACAACACTGTCGCGGGCGCAACAACCGATTTGCCAAACACGACCTGCCCCCAACGTATCACGTTTAAAACAAACAAACGCGTACCGGTCGAAAATCTAGAAAACACCACGAAAATAACCGATATCGGAGTAATTCACGTGTTAACATTGGTTTCAACTAAGCACGCGAAATTAAACGCGTTTCCGTTTTTCCGACGGCCGGCGCGAGTGAGCACGCGAAAGGGACGGCGAATGTTTTATTGATTTTAATCGTTAAAAAGTTCGGCCGGTAAGGACTGCGCTCGATCCGGACGCCGTCGCCGACGTTTCGCGCGTCGAACGAACGAAGTTTTTCTAAAACGAAATCATGTATAGCGCGACTGACTCCACGACGGGTCGGTAAACGAACGCAATTAATAATCACGCGACGTGGATTATTATTAGCAGCGTTACGTTTCGATTCGGCCGTCGACCGGTACCGGTACCCGGGCGAAGCGTTGGAAAAAAGGAAACCGTCGGAGAGGTATTTTATCGGTTATATTTTGTTTTTTACGTCCGGACTCAACGCGATTTACGGGGCGGTTTTCGTTCATACCCCTCGGCACGCGGGATCGAAACACGAAAACGATTTGAGTGCGTCCCGCAGAGGAGTTTTCAGGGGGTCGATTTAGGACGTTATATGAAATATGTACGTGATCCCGAATCACTTCGCGTGTAAAGCAAACACGACCGACGAACATTTATTATCATTCGCGTATTAACGTTGGAAATTCGGAATTTTCCGAAATATTTGTTAATCGAATATTATTCCATTGCGCGTATCGTGTTTAATCGTTGTTTAAACCATTGCGATTTACGACGTGATATACACGTGAGTCGTTGCGAACCGTGTCGATTATTCAATCAATTTATGTCTTCAACCATTGCGCATCGTACACATTTGGAATGAGTTCTCGTTCGATTTTAACGTTCTTTAAACCGAAAAACACGATCGCCGTTCCGACCACTTCAAATCCTTAATCATTATTAAACTTGTATGGAGACGTTGGGGTTACACGCGAAGAATCGTAACGGCTAAATCACCTCGAGGAACGGATATTTCAATATCAATAATCATTAATATTACTTTCCTATTTGGATGAATATTATTTACAATGTTATTGATATTTTTTTCAAACCCCTTCCCTATTAATTTTTTTCTGCGTCCTCTTCCGAATCGCGAACCACGAGCGCACGACATTACAGACGATGGCGGTGTTTTCGTGCTGCGAAGCGATAATAATAAGTTTGCTGGAAATATCGAGTTGTCGCGGGAGCGCGCAAGGAGGCTGGGAATTCGTCCGGCCGGTCGTTAGGTATTTCCCGTTTCTCTCTCTCTCTCTCTCTCTCAATCTTCGGCGAATAACGGACGCGATTTTCGCGGTTTTTTTTTTTTAGAAAAACGTGCGTGTTTAGTGCGATCGATTCGATAACGCACGTGTTCAAATCGGACGTCGGATTTATGTCCGGCGAGGACACACTTTCGACGGGCTTGTTTCGAGCCGAGATTGTGTGTTCGCTACAGAACAGAGCCAAAACGAAGGACGGCTCCTGTACCACCGGGTCCGAATGAAATGGCGGGACGCTAAAAAACCCGAAACTTTTATCATGCACGTTGGAAATAGTGGATTTGTCGGTGGCGTCGCGATTTAATTCAATTCTCGACAGTATAATGTCCACAGAGAACATTTCTACGCCGAAAACGGCACGAAAGATTTCGATTAAAGTGGTTGAATGTAACGTTTCCCGGGACGAGAAAGCGATTTAAATAGTTTTCGAAATCGGGAATATCTATTTAGGATGTCCCTAAATGGAAAAACTTTCATCGTACAGAAACTAATGATTCAACGTCAACTGCAAAATTCAAACTTTGCAAACACGTGGGAAAAATGTATATTTTACCTTTTACGTTTTCAACTCGAAAGTGAACCGAACAAGCATATCAGTAACAATACAGTACACGAAAACTACAATTCGTCACCGTACACTGTGTTTTAGCTAGTGACCGATTTATATTTTGACCGACGCGGAATCGGCAACGAAACCGTGTGTAACAAAACTCAACGGCACTCGAATATTCTTACTCCCGTGCCGTCGAGAACGTCTTAGTTTATTTTAACGTACTTAGGATTGGCGGACAGTGAAAGGATTATGTTGTCGCCGGTAAAAATATGTCGGGATATCATGTTATACCCTCACGGCAAACATTATGGACACGGGATCATAATGATCCGTCGCATATTATTATTATTATATTGTAATAAAATAAGAAAAATAAAAAAAAACTTATACTCGTTAAAAAATTATGTTAACGTACAAAACAATATTTATATAAATCAAGTTTTGGAAGAACCACATTTTTATAAAGAAGTTATATGAATACTCTATACAAAAGTTTAGACACTTATAGAATCTGCGTTTTTCGAATGTCATTTGCGTACAGAAAAATAAAGTAAAATAATAATTATTCAAAATCCAAATAAAAGTCAACATTTTTTTTAAACCCGTAAGTCCCTGAGTCTACCGACGTATAATAAATACCATGGGATTTAAATATACTAAAACGATAACAACTATAGTTTATGATTTCATAAATGATTTGTTTTTGTCCATAAAAACTCTCAATCGTCATTATTTTTTAAAACTCGAGAAAGATATTTTTAGTCCGGGGGAAAAAAACGGGATTCACCCCAAGAGTGGTTCAGAATAATATGTAAATATTTTTTATTGTTTTTTTTCATAACTCCGTCCGAATTGTATAAACAAAAAATTCGTCATAGACTTGATGTTTAACGGAAATCCCTACTGTCGCGTATTATTACGTCACATATCTAAACGTAATATCGTTCCCGTTCGTTCGGTTTGATAACCCCGTAGGCACGAGCATTGTGTAGAGATATCGTGTGATAATATATATTTCACAAACGTATAAACATGTATTTACAAGTCTCATCACGACATTTCGTAGTCGCTATTGCAACGTAACGCGACGCATAAGGCGTGGCGCGATACGATTTGTATATAGCCCCGGGAATAATTAGCCGTCGCTGGATTTTTGAACGCGTCGGAAAGGTCGTCAGCAGACTTCACGGCGTTCTCGCCGTCTACAAAGGTTGAACGTAGGAGGCGAACCGTGCGAAATTTCACTTTACGCCCGTCGAGCACGATGAACTGACGACGTTCGTCAGCGAGGTGCGATTGTTATATCGGCCGCTCGCACCGGAATACACGACGAACGCTTGCGGTGAGCACTACGAGTTTAGGAAAACGGGCGGCGCAAAAGATATGACGACGCGCCGGCTCGAGTGAATGCGTATGCGCGTCGTATATGTCGACGCACGGTCGGTTTTCACGTTTTGAGCACGTTTTATGTCTTTATCGAAATTTTAGTAAATATCTCTCGGAAGTCTACTGATCGACGGAATGTATTTGTTTTGTCGCGTGAAAGTGATTCTCACTCAGCGAGATAAAACGTAGAATTATTGTTTTTTTTTATTTGATTCGGAATTCGTATCTTGCACGCCAGTTTAATAATATCGGCCGTCCTCTCGGCTCCGGACATAACGCGAACGCACAAATTTTCATCGGAAAAATCTACGTTCATCGAAATACTAAAACTACGCGTGTAACGGCAAACACCGATAAAGTATAAAATTACTGTTTATTTATTGTTCGTTATTTTAATGTATGTTTTCGCGAAGTTTTTAATTTCATTAAAAATAGTTTTTATGGTTTCGAGCGATTATTGTTCTTTTGTTATGGTGTTTTTATACTTTTTTTTTTTTTCATGAAAACTAGGGATGATTTGCGTTCTTTATACCGCATGTCGGAATGCACTGATCAATCGTTCGTCGTTTGTTGGAACACGAATCGTATTACAGACGGTTGGAAAAATAAAAACGACAATTGCAATTGTCGAACATAAAACGCGTGTCGCTTACGTGCACGTTCGTCGGAAATATAGCGACCGTCTTCAAAAAACGCGGTGACAGTTGCCCGAGCGCCGATCCAGAAGCGATTTACTAATTTATTAATATATACGCGAGTTAATTTATGCAACGTAATTATAAAACGTCCAAACTGTTGTCGTTCCGAAACACCTTCTGGTCTTGCGGAAAAGCGTGGGCGACGGGGGTGGGGTTGGAACGAGAACGAGAAAACGATCGTAAAAACAAAATAAAACGCGGAACGCCGCCGTCGCCCGCCCACGCCCGACGGACGAAATAAACCCGTAATGACGAATATTAAAAATTCGGGACAAAAAAAAAGAAACGTATTTGATTTTAATGACACTTTTTAATGTTATTATTCGTTCGGCGGAGGTCCGGTGGGGCAATGTACAGGGTGGGATCATCGGGCGGGCGTCGATTTCACCGTTCCTTAGATGGCGTGAGTTCTCGTGGCCGAGTTTAGTTGGACGTCAGTTTTACGCGAACGTTAACGGCCCGCAAAAAACTACCCAAACTGCACGTCGTACGGCGTAGACGGTTCACAACGACTTAACGCGGAGACAGTGGCGTACCCGTGAAACACATTTTTTTTTGGGGGGGGGGGAGAGGTAAAATAATTAAATACCTCACTTTAAAAAACCGTTAAAATGTAAAAGTCCAATAACAATAGATAATGATAACTTAATGTTAAATGTCGAACACAGATATCAATTTTAAATTTTAAACGATTGAGACAGATAACATCAGCTGTCGCCTGTTTTAATTCTGTTAAATTATCTTATTGATCAATTAACTTGCTTTTAACATTAATTTGGTCAAATTATGATATTTATATATTGATAAGTCATATCGAAAATCTATAGCTGAATGTCTACACGATTATATTGTGGGAAACAAATTGTATAATCAAAAAAAAAATATGCATTAAGCAAAAGTATAAAAAGCTTATTGGAGGAGGGGGGCAATGCCCTTGTTGCCCCACTTTAAAGTACGCCACTGTACGGAAACGACGATCTCGGACCCCATTCGAACGCATTCGTTTTAACGTCGTATAATGATTTTTTTTTCTCAAACTATAAAATCAAATATATGATCTTTTTTGTTTTTTAGGAATAAAATACAATCTATACACGATTTTGCATAATAAGTCGTTATGATAATAATAATAATAATAATAGATGGACCATTAACATGAATTACTTGATAGGGAAAGTCACCCATTGGTAATACCCCACATATATATTAGATTAATAATCTAGGTGTGAAAAAAACAAATACGATTTTGTATTTATTTTTGTATTTTTTTTCAAAAAAAATATAAGATTTATACGATCATTATGATACGCCCTTCCTTATACATAACCGTATATTGATAACAAACGTCATTGTAGGTTTTGTTATTAATAATTAACGATAAAATACTGCCTGCTGTAAAAATGTTATTATTTTATTTATCGCCGTGAGTGGTCGATAGCCGTACGGGCAAAACTTCACTTTACAATCAAATAAACGCGATCAGCCGACGACAATATCTATCGACCTTACCGTATTACGACTGGGCTTCGTTGGTGCTAACTTTTGAACAAGTCACGGCGGGCCGAACGAAGCCACTTATCCTTACAAAAACGACGACTGGAACATGAATCAACTAATCAAATTAATCGGTTAATTTCACAATCGTTGATAACCGATCCGTAGAAATATAATTGTACGGTATTACATATTAATACTAACTGAATATTTCTAGTAAATTTTTTTAGAAATTATTTACGAAAATCACATTCAATTGTCGGTGCGAAAAAATATTTTATTACTGTTGCATTATTTCGACGAAAATGTGTTCTTGTTGTGAAAAACGGCTCGCTACAATCACCCACGAACATTGGGCTATTGGGAATATTATTAAATCCTCACTTCGTGATTACGGATTACAGTTTTATGACTTTGCAACTGAAAATTCAACCAATTAGTTTTTTATTTGGATATCATTTAATAACGTGAACGGTTATTGGATCAGTCGTAGGTGTTCCGAAACAGCCCGTAAATATTTCATTAACGTTGATTAAACATTATCATCAGCACGGAAACGTATTCAAACTATTGTTCGTTAACGGGGAATTATCAGCAGTTTTATCAATAACAATTGGGCGGTGTGTTGCACACGTTGAGACGAGATAACGACGCTATTTCGTTTTGTATGTCCCGCGAAATACCCTGTTTGCGCTTGGTACGGGAAGACTACGTTTCTTTGACTTTTGTTTCATTCACTGTTTAACGAATAAAACTTATCATTATTTATCGCGCGAATTGTGTTTACAGTAGTCCGTACTCGATGTACAACGTCAACGGCATTACACACATTCGATTAGTGCGTTAAGCCCGTTACATGTAATAACATTTTGTTTTGATGATCGTATCGCGCACAACAAACCATGGTATAGTTTACAGTCGATTTCAGCTATATTTTTCAGTATAAAATGAATGCAGACACTGTCCCCAAGTACTTCTTCGCAGCTATTTCGTATTTTATATTTTGCCACTTAACGTCACGTCACTTTTCCAAAATCATATTAAGTTTAGGCATATATATAAAAAAAAAAAAATAAAATATTAATAACAATTGTGCATCGCGCGACCCGTTTCCGTTTTATTATATATATATATTTCTTTCTTTTTATGAAAGTGAATACTTATTATTATTTTTTCTTGCGCGTTTTACTGACATTAACCGTCATCAATCGCGTTTCGAATAAAAGCTATTGTTGTCATCGCAAATCCTGGGAATATTAAACCGTAAGATTAATTATACCGGCTAGTCGCCGCGTGACGTCGCCCAAAGTATTAAGCTCGCTCACCCGCGTCAAAATTGCGATGTACATACGCGTTCACAAAAGAAAATACAACGCGGCAGACACATTTCAGGCCGTTTCGGTCGGATTATGTTTTGACGTACCCAAATACGACTCGGGGGCTTTCTCGAAACAGCCGTGTCACTATTATGTTACGTGGGTTTGTTTTCGTCGTAAACATTACGAACGCGACTTCCGAAATAATTACCGCCGGGTCGTACATTTTAATAATTCGCTTTTTCGGAAATAAACAGAAACACGTACGAAATAACAACTAGTGTTACTTTAATTTTATATATATATATTTTTTTTTTCAAATATAATAATTTTGAAAAAGCTTTTGTATTTCATTAATAATATCTTTTTACAAGACTAGACGTAACGCATATAATGAAGCACAGCGTGTTAATTTAGCAACACATACAAATCTCGCTTTATGGAACTCATAGGGTGTAGGAAGGGGGGGGGACAGGGTGTCAAATACCCGATGCGAACCGTAATTTCTAAACACACCGAATAACCGTCCGTATCTCGCCTCGTGAATCACATACACCACAAATTATTCGGTAAACGTTAACGATGGCTCCAGATCTATGCGGTGGACGGTGCAATACTTGTATTTTTTCAGCCAAGCCTTGGATTTTCATTTTCACGCGGCGGTTTCACGTAAGTCCCCTTGAATCGAATTTCGTCTTTCAACTTGTCTAATGTTTCCACACAACGACAGGGAAATCTTGGGAGGAACTCATTTGCGAAACGAGAAGATGGATCGTGAACGCAGTTACCGAGCACTTCGATGGAAAACGCGCCGCGTGTTACCGAGATGGCGTTTTCGAGTTACTCAATAGTTGTAGAAAAATGCGTGAACCCGAATGGCGATTATGCGGAAAAATACGGTTTTCTGATTTTATCGTGTTAAAATTTTAAAGCGATTTCAAGTTTTTCGTTGTGCAGTACGTCTTTGTAGCTTATTCATGGGCGCGGCCCTCGTACGTACACCAACAGAACATTCGCACACGCGATATTCGGCCGGCAGATAAATCGAAAAGATCGGTTCGGCCATGTCACCGTCAACGTTCGACTTGAACACCGTAACGCGAATATTCGTATTTTTTATACGGTCCCTGTAAAGGCGAACGACAGGCTGACCGGCGGTCGGTCGGCAGTGTTCGAAACGCTGTTTTTTCACCCACGAGATATATTTGTTTTCCTGAAGTAAAACTATCCGTAGGAACTTGTCGAGGGACGTACAGCCGACGGTTTTACCGCGCTAATCGTGGACACGTTACGCGTGGAAACTCGATAAATAAGGTCGCGCGTCGCCTGGCGGAGAAACAAGCGTTTTGCGTGTAAAAATTAAAAAACTACCACCAACATAAATTTAACGACTTATTAGCATTCGTGTTTCATATCTAATGACCGAAAAACACAAAGCGGACTATCTTTCCGTCGTTAATTTTATCAGTTCATTTTTACACTTTTCACGTTATTTCTTCATTTTTACGTTGCGAGAGTTTTAATGTGATTTATATTCATATTTTTAAATATGAAATAAATTACCGAAATGTATCGTAGCGTCTAACTCGTTCCCGTTTACTACGTACGCGTTACGTTTCAATATTTACTGCTTTTAACAACAAAAAATAAATAAATAAATACGTACGATTTAAATTTATTAAAAATAATAAAATTTCAAACGAATTTAAAGTTGCAAAATATATATATCGAAATATGTAGGAGATGATACGATTTTTTAATATACATTTTTTACGATTTTCCGCGAAACGACGCGATAAAGTGTAACGAGAAGTCTGTAGGCGGGTGAGCAGAGGATGATTTCACTACTTATTTTCCCTCTATTATATACGGGGACTCCGTCGCGATACTAAAAAATCTTCCGTCACCTGACAAAGGCGTAACTATTACCTCGTACATTTTTAAACCTGTATAATTTTCGTTCATCCGACGAAATATTTGAAAAATTTCAAATCTTGTTTCTATAGCTACGGATATTTTACAATGGTTTTAATTTTATGACAGTTTTCTTTTCTTCAAAAACGATTATACAATTATGGCAATTAATAATTATTATATACATGTAATCGTATTGTACTCGTTAGACATGTGAGAATGGAAAAAGTCTAATCTACCTATAGCTTTAATTTAAAAAAAAACCACCCAATTAAAATTGGTTCCGATAAAAAGTACGCAGGAACTTATTCTAAAACTTTAGAATAATTCATTATCGATAATAATTGTTTTTGAAATTTAAAAATGCCAATTTCATTTGTTTTAAAAATATAATTCGATTGTATAATTTGTAATATTATTTCTACTATTTAAACTTTTTGTTACGTTTATGAATTCGTGCCGTACAAATACGAGTTGATAATGCCTCTGAACATTTTAATTGCAAATTTATGGATATTTATAATTCGATATTTATTATTAGGTATCTTTTTTAGGCTGTTAATAATAAGCTTGATATTCCGTTTTCAAAAACGATTCGATACTTATATAAATAATTTCATTGACAAATAATATTATTACACATGTCGTATTCCCTCTAGGGTATTTAACCACAGAACGAAATATTCTTTATTTTAAAAAAATAACTCGAGAGGTATACAACGCATAAAATATAAAACTACTTTTTTCGTAAAGTATAATGATTAATAACCGGATTTTTAACGAATAATGAAATAAAAGTTTATATTAGTTTTTTTTAACGCGAGTTTTAGTATTTTTTTTTTTTTTTTTTTAGTGCTGTTGAATTTAATACATTTTACTGTAATAACGTCCACGTCCTGGTTGTAAATGTACGTTATCGATAAAACTATATTGTACACTGAGTATTAAAGAAAATTATATGACACGCTGTTTCTTTATAATCAATAATAATAACTCGAGTACTAGACAATTATTTGAAATCTAATTTAACTAGTCAAAATGTATATATGTAGTATTTAATGTTTGTTGTTCCGTTAAGTCTCGTATTCCACACATATGTTTTAAGAGAACGTTACAGTTTGTTGTCTTCGTTTATCAAACGGACAACACAACAAAATCACGTTACGCAGATATCGAATTGTAGCGTTTAGGTTGAATTTAGAATGGAATTACTTAAAACAACATTTGAAGAGGTAGCGCACAATTTTTCGTGATAGATTATATTAGCCTACACTGAAGTTACAATGTTTTCGAGCGTTAAACGATGTTATTGAAATACGAAATATTTTCAAAGTAGACGATTGTCGTCCAAACCATAACGCGAACGTGACGTTCATAAAAGTCCTACGTAAGTCGTATCGCCTTTCAGGTAGACGGACATAACAAATACCGGTGGCCATTTAACGCGAATGATAATTACTTTTTATTTATTTATTTATTTTTTTTTTTTTAGTGGATTTTTCACACGCAGATCGCAAAGTGCTTTTATTGGGCAAATCACTTATATGTCGTGAACTTTTTATGTTTCGTAAGACCGCGTTCGGATACGAGTTTTCCAATACAGTGTTGTTAATTTAGCGTTTCCACGCACGTTGTTTGATTGTTTTATGTGCCACGACGTACATAGGTAGTAGGTTAGACGAGACGAACATTCCGATTAACGAATATACAAATTGATTGGTATCGACGCGAAATACGTACGACGCGCCTACGATTAAAACAAGCCAACATCATTATTTGTTAACACGATAAATGAATACGATGCTTTGCGGCGGTCGAACTTCGGCGTACAACCACACGGATACTTCACCGCGCATTGAATACTTCGTACGCATTTTTTGGCTTTCCGCCCGGAATATAACCACGTCAACGACCTATCCGACCGGTCCGATATAGTGGGAATATTCAATAGCAAGAGAACGAGCTGGACAGGCCACTGTGACATTCGGAGAGCCGTCGTGAAAGCGGCAACGGGCCTAAATGGCGTCGAATAAGTCATATATATATATATATCAGGTAAATATCGCATTTTCGATAAATCCGTCTAATCTACGGCGTAGCACAGGTATTTATAATTGTTGAAGAGTGAAAAACCAAACAAAAAATGTAAAGAATGTCGTGATACATATACCCGCACGACAACAGTAGATAATATTGTAATTAAAAATACAATTATTGATTTGAAACGTATATAAAAAAAAACAACAAAACGTACAACGTGATATTGTGTATAAATTTGTATACACATATATATCATTGGTTTTTTAACTACGTGCGAAATTATTTGCTGTCGTCGACTTTTTGATATACACGTATTCATGTATCATATGCAATGCAAGAATGTCTGTTACCGGAATATTTCGACATTGGATTTACGTTATTTTTTCTTCGATCGAAAACATTCAATAATAGCTGAAGAATTAATTTTATTACGCGGAACGTATTCGTCTGACCGCCAGTCAGCGATTTGAAGTATTTACGTAGTTTTCCGGTATGTTGAATACTTTTACGTTTACGCCGAGT
Source organism: Schlechtendalia chinensis (assembly GCA_019022885.1). Classification (NCBI taxonomy): domain Eukaryota; kingdom Metazoa; phylum Arthropoda; class Insecta; order Hemiptera; family Aphididae; genus Schlechtendalia; species Schlechtendalia chinensis. Next base: position 1,508,028 of record CM032350.1, on the reverse strand, counting down.
ATCTGAATTGTTGTTGTTGTTCTTCTTCTTATTGTTGTTGTTGTTGTTGTTTTTTCTCTCGACTACCTAAATATTTGTCTTTGCATTTGTCCCAACAATGAAACTTCGAACTGTACGGAATTGTTTAGACGGAATCGCGTGCTTTAAAATGTTCCAAAATGGTCGGGTTTTTGCGTTGAACAGTTTCGATGCGATCGGAAACTTCGACACAACTTTTATCGGAGAAACGCGTTTAAAGAAAACATCCGCCGAGTGTTTGCGACGCGGTAATTTGAGATCCAGAATCGTGCGTTTTGAATGCATAGCCGACTCGAATCAAACTGTTTGCGGACCGCCGCGACGTGACCGCGCGCGAAATAAACAATTAAAACGATCCGGAACCACCATTTAATGGTGATCGATAACTGGGGTTTTGGATCGTTTTGATGACGATCATAATGTTCCGCACGAACAACAACGAGTTTTCCTTCGCGATACGGATCGATAACATTCGCCGCAGTACGGAAAAAAATTAGGCTTTATTATTATAATTATTATTATTTTTTTTAACGCGCGACCGTGTTAATCACAATGTTAATTGTTGAATATTAACGGTGACAATCAAGACGCGGTTCGAGGGAACGCCGTGGACTCGAAAATATTCGTCACGACTTTACATCCCGGTTTTTCTTTATCGCACATTTAAATAATCATTAGTCACGTTGAATTTACATTTTTAATAAATGTGATGGAATATTCGCTTAATTAATGTCTACCGAGTCGTGTGCTTTACGGGACTGATGAGAAAAATGTATATTTTTTCCAACAAACGCGTCCCGCCGCGTTCAAAACGAGCTGTTCGACCAAAACCGAACGCAGTTTTAGACGTTGTTGATCGCGATCGAAAAGTTCACCGTTCGCCTCGCGCTCGGATGTCGGGGGACGGACCGGTTTTGTTAATACCCCGAACTTCGGAACGCGGTCGCGAACATTGAGAAACGAGTAACACGGTAGTCGAAAAACAAGTACAAACGCAATCGCGTCCGCGAGACGAATATAATCGTCACACGACGTACGGAACGCATTTCGGTTGTGTGTTTTTGTCGAAAAATATTTTTCCGTCTCCAACATTCAACCCGTTCTCGGCATTCGCGCGTTAAAAACGATCGTCACGCCGGATTTTCACCATGACGCCAACTTTACAGTACGAAGCTCCCCCACTCACCCCCCATTCAACCAAAATTGGTTGACCTCCTGAAACGGTCAAGGCGGCTTGACCTTATTATTTAAAAGGTAAGATCCAGAAAAGAAAAAAAAATCACCATATTCATATACTAATAAATTAACAATAATCTTTTGTTTCCACCGTGACTAGATCAAAATCTAAAATGCGAAAATGAACATTTATTTCATTACAAGCGTGCTTTCGGATTTCTGTACGTATTAAATACGTCTTACTGATAACTCGAAAAAATTTTATTTAGCCCCCTCTAAAAGCTCATCGCGTGACGAAATTTCAATTCCGACCGAACATCGACACCGAAACTGACCGTCCTTGGTCGATCACGTTGCGCCGTGCGTACTATCACGTGTTGTTATCGTTATTGCGATACGTGTGTCTACACGGGGCACGCACGTTCGACGGTCTCGGATTTCGTAAATTATTTTCCAAAACAATTAGTGCTTTTAATTAAATTGCGTACGTTCGACGGGACTAAAAAATAATCAACGTTAATGAAACGCAAACAATGTCTGGAGCTAAAAGTTTCGTGGTTATGGTAGGTGCGCGTATACAAACACACGCGCGCGCACACGTGTGTGTATATATATATATATATATATTACCAGCCGAATAACTGGGCGTCGCGCGTGTGTTCAACAATGATTTACAATAGCGAATCAACGAATCGACAAATTATTATCAATTAATAGTTTGTTTGTCGGTCGTTTTGTTTCATTTAAACCGGACGCCTCGCCAAAAAATCGGAACATCGAAATACGACGTGCGCCGTGCTTCACCCGTCCTGCCCGAAAACGGGAAAACGGGCTTTACACCCGAATGTCGGCGGTGAGGCAGGTTCGAGGCAAAAAAAAAAATCGTGAAACTATTCAAACGTCTCGACGAAAAACCGGAACGTATCAGACGCCCGTACTTTTTTATGCGCGTACGTCTTTTTAAACATTTGTATCGGATCGAAGTGCGATAGGGGAAAAAAAACCACAAAACACGGCCTACAACGCTTGACGGATTCAGATTTATATAACGGGGGGCGAACATTGCACATTAAAAAATAAAATGTGCGTGTGTTCAAAAACAACTTGTACGGAACGATTATGTTATCACGTTAAGTACGACATTGTAATCAATTTAAAAACTAATACTGATTGGAAATATTCAAAAAATAAAAAACATGCGCAATCACTAAATCTAAATCACAAAATCCAGTCGTCTGTTGGACTTCGCAAACACATCAGTCATATCCTCAGAGTTTATTATAACACCACGGTCAGCATACAATACAGACAGTCAGTCCATTCAATCGATCTTCCGATTTCCTCGATCTCGTCCATGTTTTTATCCGCCGTAGAGTTGAAAAATTGCTTTTGACGAAGAAAATGTCGCAGATATATTCAACAGAATTTTTATTAGGAATTTTTTTCAAGTAAAACACAGCCTAAGAAAGGGGGGGCGCGATTCAGTCGAAACGGACGACTTTCATGTATGACATCTACGTCGTGTCAGCTTCGACTTGGACACCGTACGCCGAAGTGTACACGTTTTCGTGCATTCCGCGATCAGACGACCGTAGTCGGGACGGCAAAAATCAATCGTTATTCGACGCGCACTTCGTGTTTTTATGTCGCTTTTCACACGGCTCGTTTTTCACGCGTTCGTTGTCGCCCGTTTGTACATCGATCGAACAACATAATTTCCCAGTTTTTTGTTGTTCGTTACGTTACAAACCCGTCGCAATGTTAACGACGGATGATAATAATAATAATAATAATAATAATAATAATAATAATGATAATAGGTAATTTATAATCTGATTTTCGACATTGTACTCGCGTAGTGTTCTAATGCGTTTTTAACGGCGTATTCTTTTTGACATTCTCGGATGAGTCTTTTTTTGTTTTTCGTGTGGAATTCGTTTTTCTATACAAATGTGGTATTTTCACTAGCGAATATTACGCGGAATAAAAAGTATCGGACAACGTCGTCACGATGTTCCTTGAGTATGGTGTACAAACACGTGTTGTCACTCTATCGATTGATTTGTATTAACTTTAAAATATGGTAAATACGTGTTAAAAATTGTTTTTAAATTATATATTTTGTCCGTGGCAAAAGTAATGCGTTCCGAACGCCGTATAATTTAAGGGTATCCTTTTTTCCGATCCCTTGTCAAAATGCATTTAACAATAAAAACTTTATGTTTGACATTTCTTTTTTCCGCCAAATGTCATTTTTACGTTATTAAAAAGTTTTTTTTTTAAATTTAATAATATTTCGCATTTATGTCAAATAATATTAATAACGTAGCATAATTATCTATTTTAAATTTAATTCACGTCATACACCATTTTCTTGCGTTTATTTTTAGGTTTTTGGTTTTTTTTGTTTGACTCTATATATATATTAGTTTTTATTTTTTACGTTTGTTGATGCAGTTTTTTCTTCGCTTTATACCTGACGACGACTTTTAGTCGGAACCGGTAGTAAATAAACATATTTCAAACAACAACTATATATTTTATTTTATTTTATTTTGTAATACTCATTGGCCTTATTTTCTACAAACATTCTTTTTTACCATCATAACTGACACATTCCGACCGACATTAAAATATGCACACGAAGAATGTCAATAATATGTACCTACACGGTACGTTTATATATACAAGGCCGTAAACAAACAAAATATACATTTTTTTTTCCAGGTAGTCTTATATTAAAAGTGCACTCTATGACGTGGTCACGTATAGATTAAAAATATCTCATGTTACAACGTAGTCGAATTATATTTAATCATATTTAAGTAACGTATAACATATACATTTCACGGAGTTGACTAATGTCATTTAGTTTATTATTCGTGGTAAAAGAAGTGTTTAAACGTTTTGATGAGCACACAAATTTTTATATTTTTTCACTTAAAAACTAATATATTTGTAATGAGTACCGAAACATTTATCAACTAAACGTGTGATATCAAATAATAAAACTACACCAGAAACATAATGGGATGAAGGATATAAGAAAGCTGTCGGTTTAAAATATGTCGAAGCCCGTCAGTGAAATAAACAAAAACTTTTGAAAAACGAATAAAAAAATAAAAACTGTTAAGGTGGATACTCCAAAGTGGTAAACAAAATAATAAACGTTTGGAGTGAGACGTCTCGGATTGCAAAATAGTGAAACTTCGGCTGGTCCGATTTCATCAGTTCTGCGAAAACCTACAGAATCGTTGATATGTCTCTTCCAGACAATGGCGGAAGCGGTTTTTCGAGAAAATACGTATTTCAAAAAGCTTTGAAAAAGTCGACATTATCAATATTATTTCAACGACGCTATCACTAGCGCCGTACCGTTCAATTCGACCGAATGCGATGGCCGGTCGTAGACCATTAAACCAAGTGCATCGGCGTACGGTTGAACGTGAACGCGGGCGTTTCGACAGTGGTCACCGGTGTAAATAACACGAATATGAATACGACGAGTCGTACTCGCGACGAAAACAAACAATAAAAAAATCATTACGAGCAAACCGATACGGAAACGTTCGATGAATACGGTTCGGGCCCGAAGCAAACGGGACGGCCGGCGCCGCGTGCACGTCACCAGAGGAGAAACGCGTTCTCGTTGATTTCGTCGGATTATTTTCGCCTTTCGACGTTAATTAAACGACGATACCTGTCGTCGACAAAACCGTGCGAGTCACGCTTCCGTGTGTTTTTTTTTCGGGCAATCTCATCTCGTTCCGATCATCGCACGACACTATAAACCGACATTGTTTGCGGGGGTGGGGGTGGGAGCCGGCACACGATATTTTACGGCGCGTAATAAAACGTAATGAAACGCATTCGACGTGATTCGAAACATTTTATTATTACCATCGGGCCCGGACGGTCCGTTCGAATTTTCTTCCTCTTTTTTTTTTATTACGCGCGTTAAAACAAAATCGGCCTAATCGAATTTCGTCCCCAACGCGTGTGCGATTTCGCGCCGCGTGCGTTCGTTCGTTAAATACGTATCGAAGAAATCAATCACGTCCATCACTCGCCGCCGGCCCGAGGCGCCTTCTCGGGCCTAGAAAACAAAAGAAAAGGATCGAGGCAAAGGCACCCGATGATCTAGGTCGGGATTAAGCCGCAGAGACCCCCGCTCCCCCGATCCCCCCTCCATAAATGTTCGTAACGCGATATACGTGTAATCGGATTTTAATTGTCGACGTGCACGTGGTAATTATGGTTTTTTTATTTGTTTTGTTTTTTGGCACTCGTCGCCGTACAGGGGTCGACGAGATTTATTCGCTTTTTACCCCCGGACGAATAATAAAACGGCGAATTCATTAATAATATTACACGAGTGTAATTTTGTTTTCCAAACAAGTCGTGTCGTGTTCACGTACGTCGTATAATCGTCGCATCATACGTTCATCATGATTTCCTGGATCGATTAATATTTCATCCCGATTTGAAAAAAGAAAACTATATACGTTTGTATACAGACGGCCAGGTCGGCGACAAACAAAACAAAACAGGATTTCGTCGAGTAGCCGTAAAATAATATCATTTTTATTTTGACGACCGAGCGAATCGTAGCGAAAATCGTATGATTTTTTTTTTAACGCACATTTATTGTTCACACGCGTTTCTATCGGTGGCTATCGGTTCAATGTCACGTGAGAATTTGAAACTCGGTCAGTTTGCACGTTCGCGAAACGTTTTTTCAACAATTACAATTGTTCGACAGAGACGCATAAAAACCACGTTCCGAGTCGGGTAGACGGGTGGTAGACGTTGGGTGGCGAACAAGCTAACCTCCAAACGGTATTTCGTCTTTTCCGGCGAAGAAAACTACGTCCGAATTACACGGGCGCCGTCGGTTTCCGACGATTACGCGTCGTAGTAGACCGGACAATAATATTTTTCCACCGCGTTCAATGCGCGAAGCGTACGAACGTCGCTGTACACGAGAAACGTACGATCCCCGGATTTCGTATGCCAATATATATATATATACGTCAGTAAATGGTTGACTACAAGACGACGTATTCCTATTGATTTGACGTGTTTGTTTGGCGACGGGACATTTCCGAAACGGACCGAACTCGTCGTCCGTGCACGAGAAGACGACGGTAACAAAAAAAAAAAAAAATAACGTAACGACATACGCGAGCGGCTGGTGTACCGCAATCGTTTCGTGGTGTATAAAAACGACAAAAAATGATTAACGCATACGAGTGCGCGTTAAGTGAGACATTTTATGTTCAGTGGGTATCTTAATTTGAGTAACGCTTTTCGGTGGACACTTTTTCGCGACGGTTTTTTATTTTAATGTGCCAGAGTAAAGACATAAAATGTCAAAAACAAAAAAATCGTTACGTACGTTGTTACGAAGCGAGACGTCGAACTATCCGGGTCGTCCGGCCGACAGAATATCGTCGTGTTGGAATCACGTTCGCCGACGCGTTCGTCGAGAAGTTGTTGTTTCGCGTTTGATTTTGTCCCGTGTTCGATCTTCTTCTTTCGGGTTTTTTTTTTTGCGATCACGCCGCCGGTCGCCATTGCCGGACACTCTTCCGAGAGATCGGTCGCTCGGTTCGCAGGACGCGCGGAAAAGACGGCACCGAGTCTCGCGGTCGCGTCGTGTGGTTCGGCGCGCGTACAAACGGTTAATGAAACGGACGGGACGCGGGCCGAAGCTGTAGACGCGGTGAAATTGGCGGGAACGGCCGAGCGGGTGGTGTGTTCGCACGCCATTGGCCGTGACCGGGAACACTACGCGCGTGCGCGACAAACGTCAAGAAAACCGGTGGGGACGGCCGATTTTCTCGACGAGACACGAACACGGTGCCCGTAGCCAGAAATTTATTTCCTGGGGAATTTCGTGTCATAACGTAACAGTTGTTCTAAAAATAATTTTTGCACGGTTCAATGACCTCTGTACGCGCATACCTACTACGCGTGGTTATAATTTTGACGAATTTCGCGGATCGGCCAGTGGCTTGAATTCATGTACGTGCAAGATTTCGGGAGGGGGCACGTGCCCCCTATCCCCCCCCCCATGGGGTGATCGAACAGCGAGCCGGACCGCGAAAACCGGTTTTACGCGACAAACACGTGATTCGTACGCGCACAGTGTTGCAACACTCGGTCAAACGTTTTTTTTGTTTCTTCCGTTTCGTCCGTTTCGCTTTTCCCCGAGATTGGCGTTCCGGCGGACACGTTTCGTCGACCGCGATCGATCGAAAGTCTCGAACGTCTAAATACTTATCACGTATTGTTGTTATTAGGATTATATCCCCCATCGATAAAAACGAAACTGTCAATTCTTATTGTTTATATTATTGGTTATCACGATGATTTCAAAATGTACTCTCCCCGTATTTAGTTAAGATAAGCACCCCGCCCGTTAATTTCTTTTACGATTGCTTTCGGAGCACCCACTCGGACATTATTCTATTTTCATGATTTATCAAAATATCCGGAAAGAAATTACGACCGACATAATATCAACGATATCGAGTTGGTACTGTATAGTGTAAAGTCAGTTTACGAAGAACAAACCGAACACGAATTCTGTTGGTTTCTGTTGGTATTATACTTGTACACGAACGTATACCGTTCGGGTGATTTTTTCAAATCGTTATCAATCCAACAGAGTCGTGGCCCGTCGTCGTTGTCGGAACGCCGATCGCCGACAACCGCCAACGCGTTTTTCACGTTCGAATAAAAACGAACACACACGTGCGCGTGTAAAAATCCTTCGTACTCGAAAACAGTTCGGACGGTCCGGCAAAACGTACGTAGGTCGCCGGAGCGCGTTTCTTACTTCGGTGCCGGGATAGGGTCAGTTCTCCATACTTTTGATAAGAGAAATAATTTCAATTTTTTTTTTTTGAGGTTATATACCACCACACAAATTTATAAAATTATACGAATATAAATTTAGTGCTGATAAATGTACAACTCTGCATTAAATATATGAAATAATGTATGTTACTAATGTATTTGAATATTTGATGTGTAACGGTTTTTAACGATCATTACAGTGATACGGTAATAAAATGTTTTATTATACCTATAATATTTCATACGTTCGTGTAATATAAGTTTTTAAATTTTTTACGATTTAAAATTTTGTTCAAAGTGAATTTCTATTTGGTTAATAATGTAATATTGTATTGTCTATGTACTGTTACCATTTATAATAATCATTATTTTATAGTTCTAATCGTAGAAAAAGTTAAACGTTAATTGTTATTTTCGACTAATTAAAGGTCAGTAAATTTATTAACGAACATTTGGAACGTGAGATTTTAAAATCATCTATGTTGGTATTCCTACATCCGCAAAAATCGGATATCAAATTTTTCTCTTATCAAAAGTATGGAGAACTGACCCTATCCCGCCGGTGCCGGGGGGGATTTAGTAAAAACGCGAAACAAAACCGTGCCCGCGACGTTGACAAATCGTACGGCGGGTTCCCGTCGTTCCGGCCGCCATCGACCTTTTCCGGTTCGGACGCGCTTTGATTGATTTCGCCGCACGTCGAGACTTTAACCTTTTGCGATTAATCGACGAGCGCGCGATGCCGTTTTTCATGAACGCGGCACCACCACCACACGTCACGCCACGTGTAAATATCATTTTTCGCCGTTACGTCGTGTGCGTGTGCGCGTAGGTTAGATTATTGATTTTTCGATGGCGCGTGAGCGACCGGCGCTCGACGCGAATTGTTTTTATTTTCATTTTTTGTTGTTGTTTGTTAGATTTCGTATTTTAATCTGGCGAACCCAATTCGCTAATTGACGCTTCGGTTACGTTATTGCGTACGGTATTAATTTTAACGACCCACTTCGGGTTCGAACGCAGAAAATTGTTATCGGACGAGCACCCGCTGATGATTCTCAAACGTTTTCTGACCGAACAACGGTCTGAAACCGACTGGTCTTGAGCACCCGGGACAAACGATCGATGACGTAATCGAACACGAAACAAGCGGCTACGTGCCGATGGGGGGGGTTTTTTTTTTCTTCGCCCACACGCATATTACATTGTAATCAATAATAACAACAAAATAAGTCTCGTTGAGACCGTGCCGTTTTGATTTCGTACGACTTTTAGATGAACGCGCGAAACGCTGCGAGTACTAACTAGACGGTTTCTGTTGTCTAACGCGATTGATTTTCGTATTGGGTATATGAAAAGTTTTTTTTTTTTCACCAAAAAAAAGGTTAGGTTTTTATGCTGAAATGCTGTAATTCGAAAACTCGAAATCGTGTTTATTTTTTCAATCATTAACGCTGAAAAGTAAATATTCACATGAATTCATGGTTTTCAGAAGCGTTAAGGATTTTATAGAATAAGAAATACGTAAAAAAAACAAAACGAATTATTGTTCAATAACACTTGTCGTTTTTTCATTGAACACAGCACGAAAAATAAACAAACAGAAAAACACCTACGGCCAGCCTAACGTAACGCATACGCGTCAATCAAGAGCGAAAATGTCTAAAATTATACATCGTTATACCAACATATACCGTAAACATCTAACAATCGACTACCCTACGGTAGCGGTGAACGCGCGTTTAACCAAGACGGACGCGTCCCGCGAACACGTACGCCGCGGAACAGTTATTTGTTTGCTGTCGTTCGGTAACCAATGGTTACCCCGCGGCGCAACGTGGCGACGACGATTTTCACGTTTCACGATTTTATCGGGACCGATCGATCGCGCCCAATTGACGCACATCATACCGTGCTCGTGAGCGCGCCAAACAATTACCGGAAATGTGAAATGTTGTCGAACGAGAACGCGTAACGGCGGCGAACGATGTCTTCCGTTTGTAGTGTCCCCGTCGCGTTCGACCATGGTCGCCGTTAACGCCGGCGGTTATTTTCAAGCCCCCCCGGGTCGCTGCACGCGTGTTTTGTCCGTCGAATTACATGAATTACACCGCTAACGTGGCGATATCTCGTGCACCGATTCGAAAATCCATTAATTTTCATAAAACACCGGCAAAGGATGAATCATACGCCGAGGTCAATTCGCCAGTATCTTTTTTTAACTATGCTACGATATAGTAACTTGACAAATTTGAACGCGTGTATAAGTTGGTGCTGTTCAGCGACATAGCGGAAGAGCGTCAACGATGATAAATCTCGAATTCCTGTAAAATGGTGTTAAGGGCCGAAGTGTTGTAAGGACAGCAAAATCCGATTTGAAAAGCAGTTAATTTTCATAAAACATCGGCAAAGGATTGACAATCACACGCCGAGGTCAATTCGCCAGTATCTTTTTTTAACTAAGCTACGATATGTTACACCGCTAACGTGGGCGATATCTCGTGCACCGTTTACGGCGGTTCGTAATAAACGCATTTTCAATCCGAGTGCATTTGTGCACACGTTACGAATTTGTAACAATTTCAACGTTCGGAAAAGAACCGAGTCGTGTTTCGTGTTTTGTCGTGAAAAATAAATTAATCAAAGGTGCACACGCATTAAAAGTATGTCGAACGATCATTACGGAAAACTATGATTTACGATGAAAAATAACGAATACTACATTTAAGTAATTTGTTATTGTTGGGGGGGGGAGGGAGGGAAAGTTTTCCTTATATAACCGAAAACACCGTGTTTTACTTTGGATTATAATTCTATTAGGCTTTTAGTGTAATGATAAAGTTGGTTCGACTCGTATTTCTACAATATTCAAGACAATTTTATCGAAAGAACCGTCGTTACGGAATAGTGTTCACGTGGCACCACCTGACCCCCTACCGTTGAAACCGCGTCATCACTCGTGGTCGAATTATTATTATTGTATTAATGTTCGGACTTCAATTCCCCCGTTTTTCAATCGCGTGCATAACGCAAAGAGGGCGTGCGATGCTCGCTGCCCGCGACTCATTTTTATACCGTATACACAATAACCAGAGACAAAAACCATCAAAAATATATAGTATTAGTTGAGCGGCCACGTTGTATTTGTATCGATCACAGTTTTGTTTTAGACGTCAATACGAGGCGTGTCCCAAAAGTGAGGTATCCGTGTTTTGAAGAGAAAAAAAAATACGTTTACATAAGTATTATTTTTCAACACGATCGTCCGCTTATTTCGACGCGCTCGACGAGTTTCATTTTTTTTTTCTCTGTCTACGTTCGGGTAATAACGAGTCAATAACAATCGTCACGAGAGTAACGGCGACGTTCTCTCGATTCGTCTTTTCGTCTGAGCGGGAACGTCTCCTCATGAAAATTCTCGTCACGTCTCTAAAATCTCGATGAATATTCGTCGTTCCGCGGAGGGCGGGGGAAAAAACGACCGACGTTACCCGACGTGGTTACCTCGGACGCGCGTAGTGGAAAGTGGGGCCCCAGCCCCGGAAGGCCACAAAAAAAAATATACGAGAAACCGCTTTCGAGCGGGAAGACATTCGGTCCGAAAAAGCCTGTACGAGGAAACAAAAAACCTAACACTAAAAAGCACGCGAATGAACTGGGCTGCGCGTGTTTGCAGATCGAAACGACTAATCCGGACCACCGAACACCGAGAGGCCCCCGGAGGACGTCCTGGACGAAGACAAGAGGACGACTGAACGTCACCGGGCGTGCGGAATGCGGGAGGAGCCGCGAAAAGACAAAAACGACAGTTGGAAACGCGGTGGTGTGCACGCACCGTGTGTATATACGGTTCGTGAAGAGTCTCGCACGTGCGCGCGTCAGTCGCACTCGGTGTAGCCGCCGCACGCCCCGGACGGCCGGCCCGGCGGGTCCCTGTCGGCGACGGCCGCGCCGTCCGCCGCCGGTCTGCACACGGTCTCGCACGCCGGTCCGCCCGGGTCCACCGTCTGTCCCTGCACGTGCCTGAGCACCACGTACGCCCGGCGCGCCGTCACCGTCGGCCTCGCGCCGCGTCCCAGCCCCGGCGGCCGGCTCATGATCCACACGCGCTCCACCGCGGCCTGTCCGCTGTCCGTCGCGTCCATGTCGTCGCGCGTCCCTTGCGCCACGCACGCGTCCAGGTTGCCGGTGAAGTCCGTGTGCGTCTGCGGGTCGTCCAACACCGACGGCGACACCGTCTCGGCCGTTTCGTTGCCGCCATCCAGCCGGTCGCCCTCCGGCCGGTCGTCCTCCGGCCGGTCGTCCTCCAATCGGTCGTCTTCCGGTCGGTCGTCTTCCGGTCGGTCGTCCTCCGGTCGGTCGCCCTCCGTCGTCGTCGTCGTCGTCGTCGTCGTCGTCGTCGCCATATCGTTTTTCTGCGCGTTCGGTCGGGTTCCTCGGGTTCGTGTAAACGCGAACCGTTAGCCGGTCGTCACGCGCGACGCGCGATTGTTTCCGGCCGGACGGTCCCCGCGTCGTTCGCGAAACGTTTGTCGGCAACCTCCGGCACTCCGGAAAACGCGTACCAGTTTTTTGCGGTACGTCTGTTCCGAAAAACGGTTCACACACGAACCGTCATCGTTTTCAAGCTCTGGAAACCTGTCAACCGCCTTCGTCATGGAGTTGGTAGATGCAAGACCAATCTCAAGAAACGGAACCCATCAGAGGAAGATACACGCGGGGCAACACAAGACATGGCCCGCCTCATGATTTCGTCCGGAACTTGAGGCTCTCTGTACACAACAAGACCTCGTTGCTGCAAACGACATCGCCATCAAGACTGCCACGCGTTGGCACAGCAATCATTATGATATTGGTTTGCTTCGGACACGGAATGTAAGTCGTCATTTTAACGCCGACAACAACGCTAAATCACTCGAACGCCTATTGGCCCCACGTAGCAAGCGAATCTCTCGGGAACGATAAGCACGTCACGTTCCGTGAAATGCAAAACGGCGCGACGCTCCACGTAATCGATTATAAAATCGATCGGACGCTTTTTCGCGAACGCTTCGCCGTTTTCCCGTAACGCGATCGAACTGCGCCGCTTACGAACTAGCCGCGACCGTCGTCTCCACAGAAGGATTTTGCGACGCGGCGCTGGCGGCGTAGGTCCGTTTTCCGCGTCGGTTCCGAATATTTCCACTTACGAGTTCGATTTCCGAACACCCATTTTCGTCGGCACGAAAACAAATATGAATACAACGTGTTTGCGAGCGAATGCGTCGCGTCGAACCCGCTGGGCGCGCGTGTAAACGGGACAAACACAACAGTCGTAATAATTTTTTCTAATCAAAAATATAGTGAGGATAACGAGTTGTACGCGTCGGCTCGTCCCGGCCAATATTCTTCATTTGTTTTGGTGACATTTTTTTTTTTTTTTAATACGTATTTCTGTATCACGTTGTTGTTGTACATCAAAAGTTTTATACGGAAAGACGTTATGTCGACAAAACACAATTATTTTTCGTGTACACGTACGCGAGAACCGTCTGCAACGCGATTTCAACGAATCGAGTGAAAATCGTTAAAAATTACGTTGCCGGATTTTTTAGTCAAATGAAAACTTTTCGAATGATTTTTTCCGGACTCGACAAATAAAAACGCGTCGTCTAATAAAACATTTCACAGCACGTCTAGTATGTATCTACAGTTTTATTCAGTAAAACATAAACTTATTTTTGATAGTTTGATATTTTTTTTTTTTTTAATACGCTTCCCGTTTCATAAATAATACAATTGTGTATTAAACACGCGCGCGAAACGACTTACGACGATGGAAATCGGTTTCGGCTTTATGGTGACGGGTCTCGTTTTTTCGATACTATCCCGGGCGTCGTTAGTAACACACAAGCGTTATTTTGTGGCATCCAAAACGAAAACGGGTTATCTCGCGGAAAATCGAAGCGCTCAACTTACGTGACTACCAATTAGACATCGAATATTAAATCGACTTTTCAAATAATGAGTATAAATCGTGACGACGACGATGTTGAAAATATTAAATCAACAAACGCTTTACGCGTGCTATGACGTTTCGCAACAGACGAAATCTATCAGGAATATCTGTGAATTGCTCCGAGTACCAGTCGCGTTATTAATTTCAAAAACATCAAACGAACGTACTTTCTCCGACATAAAACGAACCAAAATCGATCAAAGAAATACTATAGGAGATGTACGATAACATAATGTGATAGAATACGTTATTTTCATATAGCGTGTAAATTTAATTTCCGAAAACATTGAGTGATCCGGCGGCAATGGTATGCATTCACAAAGATAAACTAAATGCATACATTTTACGAAGTTCCGGATAAAATAAAAATAAACTAAAACTTAATTATATTCTATAGTTTGATCTTATATTTATAAAGCAAATATTTGTATATCAAATTGAAATCTCCCTCTATATATATATATAAATAAATGTATGCAATTGAAATATTGGAACGATGAAAGGAGGTTGATTGACGTAGGATTTCTCCTAAAATAAATTCGAAAACAGCCATTGATTAAAATCAAAGCTTGACCATTATGATCGCGTACGTTTTCGTTTCAAAATGTCTTTATATTTGTCTAAAAAAAAAAAAAAAGAAGAAGAAGAAAAGTTATTTTCACGACGAGTAGAAATATAAATATATATTTTTTTTAATTTTTAAATGAAAACATTCTGCTATTTGAACAAAATAATCCGTAGTCGACTCGAAATAATAAATCATAAATATTCTCCTCGTTTCCGCCGTAAGTTCTGATAGAATGTTTGTGACAAGATATATTGACTCACATCATGCGATTACTACGGATTTAGTATGGCAAACACCGAATAACTCTTTTTTATTATTTTTAAAACAAATTCAGGTAACCGTTACGCTTTGTACAAGCATCAGTAAAATTAAGTCACATTAACATATACAATTTAAGCGGTCGAATCGAATATCAACCGAATACGTACACACTAACAAAACGAATGGACACGTGTCGATTACAAAACATAAGTTTCCAAACACGGTATTTGCGCGTCGAAAACCAACACTGAATCCCAACGAATTATTTTTCTTTCGCTCTCTTTACTCGTCGCCGTAGAGAATACGAAAGTCTCGGTTTCGAAAATAAATATCATATACTTCGCGTGTACAACGCGTCACGTACCAAGTGTGAAATCAATATTGTTAATTGTATCGTAACACCTAATTGCAAATGCGTGTACTCCCTAAAGGCTGAGGGTATTCAGAAGAAACATACATTTGTACTCCGGTAGGTATTAGAGACATTAGTTTCCAAACACGTTTCACCATCGCGATTACACGTTGTCTTGTAGAAAACGTGTTTTCGTACATTAGTTTTATACATTATATCATAAGTAACAAATGTAATTAACATCCGATTTAGGACGAGTCTACGTACAAAATCGAATTCCGAAATACAACTGTTTAGATTAAATCTGAAACCGCGTTGAACGAAAAAAACGAACAGATAAAAATAACCGAATTTTAATGTAACTGATTACGATAAAAACAGTGTCACGGGCCGTTCCGTCGACATTATCGCCGTGAGTCAACGATCGCCGTCCATCACAGAACGTCCCTATTTGGTGTTTAAAATTATCTCGATAGCAAACGAACACGATATTCAAAAATGTGTCGGCCACGAACGGTATCGTGCCGTACGCGTTGATTATCGTTTCATTTCGCGATTTATAATCTTGTATACGCAAAGTGGGTCGGAAAACCGGAAATTTCCAAATAACTCTCGCCAAACTCAAAACACGTGTCCGTCTCAATACGGTCTGACGAAGAAAACCAGCGCGATCAAATGCCGTTTGTTAATGTTTTTTAAGACGAATAACGTTCAACATCCCATAGCCCGGGACTCCCAGACCGACCAAATGCTACTACGAGTGATCCACCCCGGGGATTTGACACCGTGCGATTTTTTTTCTACGTGGTTATGTGAAATCTGAGGTTTATAAACGTCGTCCAAGGACGAATTCGGACGAACGAAATGCTCGACAAAGTTTTGCAAAACTTATCGTTTCGCTCGGAGCAACGTATCGATGACGACGGGCGGCAACCACTTGACCGAAATCGTATGCAAAAACCAAACAAATCGAAATTTTACTCGTTACAACAATAAATACACACAAAAAAAAAAGCTTATAGCTAAAACTGTTCTTTTTTTTTTTATTATTCGCGTTCAAAACTAGGGAGGATATTTGGTCGTAATCATGTATAACGTAATGCGTCCACGTTTTTTTTCGACCACTATACTATAATTACCATTTATCATGATTATGATTATTATGAAAAGAGATTTATTATTATCGGTTCTACCACGCGTCCGCGGCTGTTTTCGCGTCTGTTCGGTATAAAAACGACAAATCGATTGTTCGCACATAATATAATATTTTATTGCGTTTGCGTATTGATGTTTCGATAAAATAATAAAACGAATTTAAGCCGGTAAGTGGTGAGCGTATAGTACGGGAAAAAGGTTTTGAATCGATATTACCAAATATAGTTCGTGGGACACAGCGTTGAGTGCGAGCGCACACCGATATATGTACTTGTTTGTACAAAACACGAAAATAACACGAGCATTCCGTGTGGTCTTGTAAACAGCAACCGAAGAATCTCACTAAAAATACGTGTATATAAATTTATTTTTATTTTTTGTTTTTTTTTACCCGAACGGGTAATTTGTTCAACGCGATATTTGGAAATTTTTATTATTCCGGAACCGTCGGCATAACCCGCAGGTACGCGATTATACGAGTCGCGTGTTTTTCTTTTCGAACGGATCCGTTCGGAACTCAAAATCACGTGAACACATTACCCGTCGTTTCATACTGGCGGTCGCGGTTTTCAGATTTTAATTCGTAACGGTTATGAACAGTTTTGTGTGCGAGACCCGTAACATTTAAATTAAACTGCCACGCCGCTCGATTTCGTTTCCGATAACGGCACGCCCCGCCGTCGATTATTTGGATTCGGGATTCGGACGGCGCGCCAGACGACCTAACCTAAAGCGTATTGTGTTTATTCCGACGGACGTGCAAAGGGGGTTCGTGTCGCGATCCGATTCCCCCCTCCCCCCGTCCGTCCGTGCCGCCGAAACCCCGTGCAGCGGGTAAAAAACCGGCCGAATATCATTGTCGGCTAACGCTTTTATCCGCCGACCCCAAAAAACGATACGTTTTATGCCTTGCCGGTTCGGTCACATTTATCTTTCGTGCGCAACGCGGTAGTACGCTTTATTTTATTACGACCGTCCGTCCGGACGACACAAGTCGTATTTCATACTACTGTCGTACGGGTATTTAAATAAAAATTGAACACCCGCGTATTTTAACGATACGCCGCGAAAAACCCGTGCGCGATACATTGCGTTCGACAGATGAAGCGTACACCGTAACGAAGGTGCGCGGGGATTGATAAATAAAAACAATTCTCGTGACAATACGTACACGAGGCGTTTCCTAACGACGGAGGCCAGCCGGTTAAATAACAATGAAAAATCAAAAAAATTTGTATTGTATTGTACACGAAAACACTGTAGTTTATTAATTATCGTGATCAAATTTTAAAAAAACAATTTAATCGTATGTCGTGAATAGAGAGGGTTCTCGGTTTGGTACGTGTTCCTTAAAAGCGTACAATTTATGAATACCCGTGCGTTCAAGGTCCAGAAGTTTGTATCGTACGTTTTTTTTTCCAAAAAAATCTAGCAATATTACCGTGTACTATACCGTTTTCATGGTATTCTTATATTGAGTTAATGTGGTTAACCATTAATATTTGTTATAAAAAAGGTTTCGGATTTAAAAAATAAAACGAATATTATATATTATTTCTTTATAAACAACAACGGTAGAGGGTGGGAGCACATGCCTCTCTCTGTGCCCCACCTTTAGATCCATCACTGATCAGGTGTGCACGGACTATGAATACACTTACAGGTTACTACTTTAACACCGTTTCCATAAATACACGTGAAATACAGACCCTTGGTCGTGAAGTACACGGGAAGATTGTTGATTTTCACGAAACGCATATTTCTAAAATCGTGAAAATCTAAAAAAGCCATGATAAATCGGGTTTTTTACTCGTCCTTCTCAAAAAAAAAAAAAAACAAACAAAAACCTTTCTCGTTTGTTTGTTTCGTTTTCTGTCGCGATTTTCTCACAAACCGTCGCCCGATATTCGATATTTCTACATTTGACGTTAACGGTCCTCGCGAAAGGGGATCTGTGCATCTGTGTTGTTGACGTTGTTACGCGATACTTACCGAATAGATACGCTGAACAGAAAAACCCGAGAAAAAAATCACGTCGCCCGAGAGCTCGCAACTGTATCGACGCGCCGGCTCGCATCGTAATATATATATATATAAACAAAACCGCTTATCAAACATATTGTGCACTCGTTTTCGTTGAAATTTAATTTTGAAAATTTCTTATCGTTACAGATACATTCGGTCCATATAATTTGTTGTCCAACGATCGGTTTCGTCCTGGTCTAGTTATTTGTCCGATGTAGTTTAATCGATTATATAAAACGTCCGATATACGACAACAAATTGAACATAATTTTAAATTTGTTTATTATTTTATTATAAAAGTGTTATGGTAAATGTAAAGGCTTCGTGTACTAGGCGATTGTTATATTACCTTGTACGATTTTCGTTAAACGAATAGACGGTAACAACGTTTTAAGTAGAGGTTTGAACTTTTTAAACATAATTATCTTTTGTAACCATATTTTTTATACGTGACATTATAGACGCTGAACTTGTTAAGTGAAACAGAATATTTATAATATATTTATTATGCATAACGCACCGTTGACACAACGGTATATAAATGCACTGTGTACATTAAATTTGACCGAATAATCGTTGTAAATATTTCTAAAAACGTTTAATCGAGACATCAAACGGACAATTCAAATCGAACAATTATGTATTGTATATTACATGGTGTCAACAACAGTTTCAAAGTGTTCAAAGTTAGTTTTTTAATAAATTCTAAATTAATTAAAGATACAAGTTACTATGTGAAATTGGTTTTCAAGCCGATCCGCCACAGTTGTAACGATTTAAGTTTTGTACATTTTTATGAAAATAAAAAAGGTTTAAATCGAGGCGTTCGTCTAAAACGATTTTACTCGAATCTATTTTTGTACATTAAAACCCAAAATCGGCAACGATATGTTTTGTAATACCCAACAGTTTTGAATTCCCGTAAACTAACTACGCCAATTGTGATCTGAACTCAAACCGTGCACTGCTGTCTTAGAGAAATAAGTAAATTCTTGTTACGGCGGTTATGCATTACTTTGGGTTTAATAATAAATCAAATCATTCTATAGTTAGAATTTCCGACTGGTTGACATGAACGACGTCAAACGTGGTAAATATTGTTCAGATGAATGGAAAATTAATTCGAAGACGACGAAAACAGGCCCCGTAGATTTGTTGAGAAGGCGCACGACGTCACAGCGTTGAAGGAAATGGCACGTTTTCAAAGAAAATGTACTCGTATGATTTGTTTTACACGTAGTGTTTTATTATTTTTTATTTGCAATTCAAATGGTTCCCAGAGCGAACAAATATTTAAAATATTTATTTATAAATGCAAAACAGGCAATTGATCACCAGAGTACGGTAAACACAGAAATGATTGAAACCATTTTTTCTTTTTTTCTTTTGAAGGAAAACTGCGTTTTAGCCGTTTAATGCGCGCGAATCAAAAACATTCGAGAACATTAAGCAAATCGTATAATCGTGTCTCGGACACGAACAAATGTACGTAGCGAAATGTTTTCGATTAAACGCGTCATACGCATTGCCGGCCACGAATTTATGTCAATCATATTTCTAACGGTAAATTCTCTTGGCGAACGAAATGCGAGACCGCGCGGGAGAAAAACCCAAAAGGATAAGTCGAAAACGACGAACCGATTCGATTTGTAAATAATATGAAACGCGTGTGAAATACGCAATAATGAAATATATTATATTATCGTCGTACGCCGTTTGTCGACGTCGCGTGACGGAGACGACAAAGACTTTCTGTACATTATTATATACCGCCGACGACGTCATTGGATTTCGTTCGGGCATGTCGAATCCGGTCGGAAAACAGGTCGCGTGAAATATATGATTTTTCGTTCGGTTCTTACATTGACCGTTTTATTATCCTTTTTTTTTCTTTTTTACCCGTAAATTTGTTACGTTTGTAACGTCGGCGTCTTAAAAAGTAAAACGTTAGCGGGCGCGTCGTTAAGGGTTCGAAGACAATGACGTCCACCGGAGGGGGAGTATTTCCCTATAGGTTTTTTACAAATTTAAAAAAAAAATGATATCGGTATGAACAGGAAGAACTCAATTTAGAAGAAAAAGTTAGACAATATCGTTCTCGAAAACGCACATTGCGCACGAATCCCGGTGTTATCGATTCACGTCCCCGCGGGAACGTCGTATACGGGTTTCCTCTTGGACGACGTTGGGCGAGGGAAAAAATCCACGCGAATCGGGCGATCTTCGGGGGTCGATGGCCGTACCGGAGAACCGTCGAATGCGGTGCGAACACGAGTGACGTCACGGACCCGGCCCGTACTTATCCGGATTGAATGTCCAGCCCGAAGTTCGTGAAAAGGATCCGTACCGGAGAACGCGCGGCCGAGTAATCCGCGTGCCGATTTGAAACCCGGCCAAACCCAAATAAATAGCTCGTGAAATCGATAACGTGCGCGTCTGGCGTTCAAAATCAAATCGGGCGTACGGACTTCATTTCCCGTGGTCCGAAACGTTTCCAATTACGGGGTGTGTTCGAGAACCCGAACGGTTAAACGACGGAGAAAATTCCGCGCGTCGAACGAAACGCAAAACGTGTTCGGGAAACGGTTGACGTATCAGAAATCTAAATGTTTTCCGTGTCGTTCTTGTATTGTTTTCCCGTCGACGACACGAGCGTTTTGAGAAACCCGGTGTCGAGTGTATTTCGTGTTTTCCCGGCCGTGTTGCGTCGGAAGTCGTTGAGGAGTGACCGTTCAATCCGGTACGGAACACCGTGTGGACGAAATGAAAAGAAACGGCGGCACCGGGAGTTTTCGACGAGAAAATCAATCGTTTCGATGTCGGCGACGGCGGGCCGAACGGAAATCGCGCTGCGATACGATTTAATGATTGAATTGATACGCAATTGAACACGACGACATGACCTACGGGGGAGAGGTTAAGAAATAGAGGCCCCAAAAAAAATTTGGCACTGTCATTTTTTTAAAAATTATATATCGGTACAGTTTTTAAAAACCTGATAAATAACAACATTAAAAAAAAAACCCCGATTATTTTCATAGAAATTTAACGACAACGAAAATTTAGCCAATAAATAAATAATCGTGAACGTTTACGAGGAGTTCGGCAAAAGAAATTAAAAACGAAGTGGAAGGTTCGTTTTAAATGAAAAAAAAAAGTTTGAAGTTGATACATTTCGCGTTATTATCGACAAACTCAATCACGAACTTGACAGAAGAATAAATGCTTATAGTCCGTTTTTTTTCTCGATTTAAATTTTCGGTTAACTATAAAACTGACATTGATACATTGAATAATTGTATTAAATTCTACAAAAACGATCTCGATGGAAACTGGATACAGTAATTTAACAGGAAGTCAAAGTCAAGTCCACATGGTGTTCTTGGTACCTCTAAAGAAAATGGACACGGTTTTATTTTCCATCTCCTTATTCCCGTTACTTTTGATAACCGGACATAGTGCCCTACACCTCGTATATAGAGCGAAAAATGTACAACAGGGACGTATGTAGCTAACTAAATTTCTTCGAAAACGGACATGGTGTCCTTTACCTCCGGGGTACAGATATACACTATAAAACCGTGCGCGTCCGTGGCGGTACCGGACAAACGTCGTGAGTTCGCCGACCGTTTTGGACATTCCGTTCTGTTGGCGATGCCCGGGCTCTACGGGTTTTCACTCGCCGCCGGCGCACTTATCTTGACGTCTTATCCGTTACCATAACTTATTCCGCGACGGTATTCCATGATCGATTAACGCTTTATCGGCGACGCGGGCACGCTACCAGGCACAGCCGATAGTTTAGATATTATAACGTCACTTTGGGTGGGTGCGTACGTGTTTTGTATGCTTTTCCGGATTATTGCTAGAGGTTTATGGATACGGAATGTTGCCGGGACGCTATTCTGTTGAAAATCGCACGGAGACGTTTGGTGAAATCAGATAGGGTAGTATATATTGTTAGTGATAGACTGGGGTTGGAATATTTCATTTGGAACGTTATTTTATTAAACTTCCAATTCGATGATTGATCCGATTGCGTGTCCGATCACCGGCACAGTCGTTATTTTATCCGTTGTCATCAATAAAATCATCAGGCCACAACACCCGCGGGGTTTCGTTTCGCTGGAACGTATTCCGTCGACTTATTCAAACGCGAAATCACGCGGCAATTTTCATTCAGCCGACGCGCAGTCGAACGCATTAGGTGAGTCTGTCACTGGTTTTCGGTTATTCTCGAGACCTGCCTCCCACCCCACACACACTACTATTATTAAAAATCTTTCCGATTGGATTTGTCTGAATTCGACTAAAAAGAAAACCCGCTCCCCCCAGCGTTTCCGTTTGATAACACTCTTGTCAGAAATATACGGAGGAAAATTGCGAAGCGTATGGTGATTTCAATAACGTCGAAAAGCGTCGTCGAAACGCACATTATTTGTTTAACGAACTGTTCCGGTTTCTCAACCGAACCGAACCGAACCGAACAGTTGTGTTCGACGATAACTACGTTTTAACGGTTAAATCTTAAAACGCGTATTTACAAAAAATATCCATAAAAACCATATCAGAAGCGTATTTGTCGCGAGTGTCTAGTTTGGTTCTGCTTTTCAAAAATGACCAATAAAAATACGCGAAACGATGCGAATGACCTTATGCTATCGACTGATTGTACGTATTCGATTCGTTCTGGTTGATTGTGTTTTTTCGTGATCTGATCAACAATCAATGAACTAATGGAAACAATGGTCATTGGTGTAAACACGGAAGTTCTAATTTAAAAACAAATCGTTTTAAAAATGATCGGTTTTTGACTTTAACATTGACTTTATTGTCAAAGACGGTACCCACGATTGGATATTTATCCCTATAGCGGATTATATATATATATATGTTGTAATATATTATAAATTTAAAGAAAAAAAACGTCAAATTATTTCAAAACAAGTGATCATCATAAAAAAAAAAACGAATAAATATTCGTTTTCTGTCTATTACGTCGAATTGATTAGCGCGTTTGAAAAAACGTTTTTAATTTAACAATTGTTTTTTTTTTTATTATTTATTTGCGTTCGAAACATATTATTATTGAACGACCGAAGAAGACAATAAAAAATAAATTCTCTCGGCCACGTGTTTATCATAAAAATATAGTCATATCCATATATCAATATTCGTATTTCAATTTTCGTTTCGCCCTAATGGATTATAAATAAATACCGTTGAAAACATTGTGTCACGTGGACGAAAACAAACCAAAGCTCGCCTGAACAAAAAGCTTCCTTTATTCGAACTCACAACTACTTTAGACGATAATTTATACGACAATCGTATGATAGCGCACGGTTTATATTCACGAAACCGAACCGGACGAAATGTTCGTCACACGAGCGACAAATGAAAATAAACTGAAAACCGTTTGTTTGGTCTAGTCGTCTAAATGTATATATTATATGTGCACGTAATGATATCGACGTGTGCAAACGTTTATTTTATCGTACTGCGAAAAGATCGTTAACGTTACGGACAGAGGTGGGGGGGGGGTGGTCCCCAGGGGGTGGAGGAGTTTTTTTTACGATCGGACCCGAAACGACCGTTTTAAAATTTATATCGATATAAAAATTAAAAATCAAAAGAGTCATCACCCTTCCTCGAAATCCAATACTTTGTCGACGCGTGTGCTGGCGCGTACTGTATTACGATTTTTCCGTCGATACGAGGAGCGCCATTGACAGCTGACACCACACGCGAAATGACGTCGTTCGTCATGCACGCGCGTTTGGAGCGCGGACGTAAAAAACAGACTCGACACGGCCCATTCGTAGCAGTCATACCAATTGATGATGATGATGATGATGATGATAATAAAGTGTATACGCACGATCGATGTAGCGGTTCCCGACACACGTAACTATTGCGGAAAAACAACAACTTGCCCCACGACAAGAAATGAAAACGGCCCCCGGAAGGCGGAAGACATGTCTTGCACACGAAAGCGTTGAACCGTTGGCACTCGCGAGTCACTGTAAACACCACGAGAATCGTCCGAACGTTTTTAGACCAGTAGTTGTGATGCGAGAACGGAGAAATTTAAATTCAAGTGTAAACTGTATCGTGTCGTGCGCAAAGATTTTATTTCGCCAGCGATCCGGATCCAGGACATTTGTGGCGCCCGGGGCCGACAAAAAAATAAATAAATAAATAAAATAAAAATCGCGCCCGTTTTAGTTCGCTCTCTTCTCCGTCAGAAAAGTATTGTTATTTTTCCAAGACAATACCTGCACCGACTCGATAAATTCATTAAATATTTAACAACGAACAACGTACTGTACGGCGACGCACTCAGGATTTTTTCAAGGTAGGGGGTAAAACGAAAACCCGATTTATACAATGAAGATTATTTTTACTTTTTATTTTTAAAATTAAAGCGTTAAGTTTAAAACAAAATGTATACTTTTTTGATATTGAAAATCATAAAACAAAAGAAACCAGAAAATTGATCGTGAACGATCTAATCGACCGTTTATCCGTTGCCAATAATTAAAATAATCTTACACAATTTTCCACTTTAGAAACACTCAAGGTGGTCCCGACCCGTTGTTCGCACCACCGGTTACAGTCTATTGATCAGTTTCATGACGCCGTGACCATTCGGACGGTGTAATACCCCGGTGGGCATTGATCACCAAAGACGACATTTTTATACCCATAACGAAATATAATTGCACATATAAGCGCAAGACTAATACAACTCGTTAGATAACGTCATTTTTAGTTGAATAGTTGAAAATCGCTCGCGCCGCCGCCGCCGCTATTGGTTGTCGAGAGACGACGAGCAACGACGGTGTGATTACCGTCATCACATGAAATCGTCCGAAGCGTGTTGCCCGCTTTATTGTCCGTCCGACGTTCGAAGGGATGCGGACGAACACAAACGTCCGTTGGCAGTGTAATCGACGATCGTCGCAATAAGCTGTACAACACAGCTGAAGCTGAACCACGACTTGGACGTGTTCGTTGTCGTATTCGTTTTGTCTTGAATGCCGTTTGAAAATTTATCGCACGCTCGTGAAAACGTCGACGACGTCATTTCTCGACTAACATCGTACGCGTTTATTGCGATCCGCAACGTTACGTCCCGGCCGTCGGACGCGTCGGAAACGGCGTTCGTTTTTTCTTCGCGGGGTTTTCACGATAACTCGCGACGATTTCGCGAACGGCTTCCAATCGGGTCTTACGCCGCCGCGTCGGGACGATTAACACGTCGTTCGCGTTTAGACGTTGTAAAAAAAAATTTAAAACGATAATTTAGAAAACGGCGGTGGGCGAACGCGACCGGGAAACTCCTCGGGTAGATCGCGGTCGTAGACCGCGTCGAACCCTCGTCAAAGCCGTCGTTTCCGCGTCGTGCCCGTTCGCCGACGTTTCAAGCGTTAACGTGACGCGGAGTGCGCGCGCGACCCTTTTTCCGGTGCCGCCGAATTTACGGGCGCGGGCGTCGCTGCGAATGACAATGATCGACGACGTCCACACGCGGAGCCAATCTCCGTAACGACCGCGACGACCGACCGGATCACAGACACGTGCGCTTAGGAATTTGTAATTGGGTGGGCGGGGGTGAGTCGGAACGTTGTTTTTTGTTACTAACCTAACTGAAACCGTTGGACTCGCGCGGGATCGGGCTGAAAAGTTCGACTGCCGAGGTGACGGACAAGGGTAAAGACACTAAACGCCGTGTCGTTTACAAAAAAGGAAAGAAAAAAATGTTTCCAGACTTGTCGAAACGTCAAAAACACACCGATTGTGGTTTTTTGTGGGACATGACGGACTTATAATCTATAAGGATGACGGGCGAATTGGAAAACACGAAACGTGCCGCTAAAACGGCTTGGCGATCGATCGAGAACGCGTACAGTGCGACGCGGCGTCCGAGTCCCGCCGTAGAATCGCCTATCACCTGTTTTTCGTGCCCGACATTTGAAACACTGTCGTCGTTTCCACTGGATCCGTTCCGGCGCGCGTGGAATCGCATCGATTAAAAAAAACCGGAAAAAACGACGAAACGAAACGCGCGTCCTTAAGTAGATCGCGTTCGACGGAAATCGTACTCGTGACGATTGCGTAGCACGAACAAATTTTCGGGGTGCGGGGGCGGTTTAAAACCGAATCCGTATGTTTTCGACTACTGGATCACGTTGTGATCGGCCCTTTTTTTTTTTTCCATTCACACGGCGACAGGATAAACATCCAACACGATTTGTTTGCGATCTCGTCCGCCGACAATCGAATCGCGTCGTCTACGCAATATTTACGATACTTCTCGTTCGCAAACCACGAGTTTTCACGACGTTCTTTCTTTCTGTTTCTCCTTGTTTTCATCGCCCCGGGAATTACGAATGCCCGAAATGAACGAAAGCAAAAGGTAAAACCTCGGGACGCGTTACATTGCGCGCTCGGCAACGTTCTATATATATACTACGGGCGGCGTTTCGGCACCAGAAACGAAAATAAAAAAAAATAAAAAACCCCCAGCGTTCGTTTGTAAATATCGCGAGATTCGCTGTACAGGCGGCCCCGGGAACGCGTCGGCGCGACGAGCTCGAGGACTGCCGGAGGCGAGCGCTTTTATCCTTTTCGACCAATTACTGTACCGTAATCTTCAGGTGCGTCAGACGTCGTTATGGATTGGATTCCCTTTCATTACTGTACAGGTTGCGACGTACTACGGCAAAAACGCGTCTTGAAAACACACGATCGCTTTCGAGACGCCGTTGTTTTCTCCGGTACGACGTCGAAGAACGTGTAATTTTTTGTTTTTTATTTTTACTTTTACTCCGTGCGACGTTCAGACCGTGTCGGCGCACTTCTCGAATGGTATTTGACGTGAATCGCAATCAAGCGATTGCGATTTAACAATTAACCTCACGAATCGAACATAAATTTTAGTGCTTGTAGGTTAGGTTGGAAACCGTTCGAAACGTCCACAGCAGATGTTTCTGCGCGTATTGACGAGAACATTTTATATCCGAAAGTGGGGGTTTGTTTCGTCGTCGTTCACAGTTTTATCGAACACTGGCCGGGTTTTTTCTCCTCCGGCAATCAACTGATACGTGATTGAATTTGAACCCGACGATTTGATTGGTATTAAATTATAATCATATCATAATTATTCAAACTTAATAATCGCCGTCGCCGTAGAATCAAAGAGCCGTGTAGTGTTTCGCGAAAACGGTGCGCGATTTTCGTGCCCGGCAAATTTAAATATCAAATGACAGAAAAATTAGGTAAACATATTTTTAAAGCGTACAAAAGAAACACGAAAAATAAATAAAAAACAAGATGAAAAATACTTTGTGAAAATAAATTTTTGTAACTCGAACCCATTTTGAAACAACGTTCGGTATTTTCTTTAGACGGCCAAGTAATCACGCACAGCGAAAACGAAAATAAATAAATATATATATATATATATATTTTTTTAAATTGTTTTGATATAAAATGTTGTTATTAAATTATTTATGATAATTTTACCTTCTTGGTGTACTTATCTTTCATTTCTTTAGAATAACGTTATTCGAAATACGATCGATGTTTTTTTTTGTTTTTTGTTTAGTGTTCGTTTTCTATTAACATAATCTAATAAACGTATCGACCGCGTGTATAGGCACGTGATATTGTTTTACCGCAACCAGACGACACTTGTCAGAACATAACGTGATCACGTCTCGCAGACGAAAATAACATACTGTACATTAAGAACGAACACTGCCGTTAATAAACGCCTTTGATGACGACAATAACAATGAGACGATGTTTGTTCCTGTAAAAATTCCCGTCGAATAGATTTTTGAACAAGAACCTTTCGAACGATTTTCAAATCATTTTTTCGGCCAAGTTTCTTTTTAATCCATGTAGTGCTGCCAACGTTCGGAACGGTTTGTATCGTGTCTCCGATTTCGACGAACGGTTCGATTTTATTTCGCGACCGACTCATTCATCGTTTTTAACGCATCGTCGAGTTAGACATCACACGACGTTCGAACGAATACAACACCGCCGGTACGACGATATGTGACTCTTCTACATCGAGACTTTGAAACAAATCGTACGTTATCGTACGGAGCACATTATGTGTTTAAGCCCGTTGCCCAACCGTTGGTTGTTTCGAATCGAATATTATTTCGCGGCGAATTCAACATAACATACAACAACGCACAGAACGAATTGTCGGATATATGCCATCGGCGACGCGAATCAATCCGGGTCGCAATCGCGTACACATTATTGACGGCTCTCGGGACTGAAACCGCTCTTAAACGAAGTAAACGTGCGCTTTGCATTTGCGGAGACGGAGTTTTCGATATCAACGTTTTCCTTTACCCGACCCGACCGGTTCTATCCTGGCATTCTTTCTCTATTCTCGTCATCCAACGACGCTTGCGACGCGAAACAACAATAAACCAGTCTCGAAATGCTACTCGCCGTCATCAATTGTCGTGTATAACGTCCGCGCGCGTCCGTCCAATACGGTCGAATAGCATATAAGTTTTTTGAACAATGGACCGGGTACGAGGTGGTGGGGGGGGGGGGGGGCGGAGGGAGAGCTCTTATAATTAACGACTTTGCCGTTTTGTTCGGAGCGAAAATGTTTTATTAACGCCGTTAGATCAATTACCTCCTGTAACAATACAGTGAACAAGGATTATTTTTCTACGGCGATTTATACGTATATACAAGAAAAAGAAAAAAAGTACAATACGTTCAATTTTTTGTCCGGCAGTGACGATATTGTGTTGTCGACGGGAACTTAAGCGTTTCTTCTTTCGTTAAAAAATATGAATTATAATTAACATTTGTTGGAATATTGTCTAACCGCAAGACTATGCCGAGAGAGTGGGCGGACGTTAAAAAAACAAAAAACAAAAAAAAAAACAAATAAAGCATCTCAACAAAGGATGAAATATGATTTTTTTTTTTCGCTCCATTATATATTAGGTCGTTTCTCCGACACCGAATGCGAAACATCAAAACGTATTATTCAAAGGGGAAAAACGGTGACTGCGAAACTTGCAAAATCATTATTACTATAATTTTACGACGAGTTTGGAATTTTAAGAATTTCATGATGAAGTTCGATAAAGGTATTTTAAAAATCGAGTTCGTATCGAACGCCATACCGTTTAACGATTTTTATTATTACTTTTTTTTTTTTAAAAATCTGTTTCGCTCGAACGTGCTTATAGCAAAATTATGAGAGGAATGCAAAATAACGTAAAAAAAAAAAAATTCAAACCCGATACATCGTCTCTCCTTTCGTCCTAAGTATAAAGCACTCTGCACGTAAGAAGGGAGAGGGTGGGAGGGTGGCCAATACGCAATACAGATTTAACAAGCAAGTAACTTGAGGGAAAATTACCCGTTTGAAATGCGATTAAACAACTGACACCACAGGAAACAATTGCTTGGGACGAAAAGAAAGTGCAACGCGAACACAGTTTTATAGTGGATAACGATAACGATTGTATGAAAGTCGTATAAAATAATAATAAAGAAAACAACAATTTGTGTTGACACGTTCAAAATGGGTGTTAATAAATAAAATTTGATGCTTTTTAAGACATTATTACTATAAAATAAATAATAGGGAAAAACATCAATTCCACAGGATTTTTACTTTCCAAACGGCAACAAGATGAGGAAAAGTGATTTTGTGAAAGAAACCTGTTGTAACGTAAATGTCTCGCGTTTTTTTACTACTTGTAAAATTGAAAAATAATCTCTCCGCGCGAAGTACTATTTTCCAACGTAAAAGAAACGCGAATTTTTTTTTTTTTATTACTTCGCCTACCCGAAAAAGTGATAACGTTGCATACGCACACGTGTACATAAGTATATACATATAAACACGTCGCCGTAAAACCAATACGCTTTTCGATGTGCTCGCGATGTATAAAATAAAACACACGAGCGTTTGTTTTTATTATCTAATCATGTAGAACTCGTATTTTAAAACCTGGAACGAAACGACCTGAACTCCGCGTGAAACGTCGAATCGGTTATCAACGATCATTGGTTAAGGTGACATTTAAATCGATAAAAACAAAAATAAATAAATAAAAAACGTCATGTCAAAGAGAATCGGAAATTTAACATGTTTAACATACACGCGCGCTCGTGTATTCGGTAGCTCGTGTGTGTACAACCGTCTGAAACGTAAAAATGTTTCGGCTGTTTAAATTAGAAAAATGTGATTTTTATTTATTTGCATTTGTTTTTTGCGATACCGTAAGTAGTTAATCGTGTGTCGCGAAAAAAAAATCGCGACAACAAACAAACACCCGCGAGCATATCCCATCGAGTTGTTTACGGGTCGCAGGAACGCGACTGTCAATCGCCCGAGCACTTTATCGAGAACATATTTCCGTTCACGTTTTCGATCGATCCGGTCGACTTTGGAAAAAAAAAAACGTAGTGTCGACAAAACACTAACACCAAACTCGCGCCGTACGAAGGTGCATTTCTCGAAACGAATGGGGAGCAATTATTCGCGTTCCAACGGTTATCGGGACGATCGTTTTTTTAAAAATAATAACGCGACAATCGGTTTTTGTTTTTTTTTTTGGCGCGTTTCACAGGCGTGGACAATTAAACGATCGGAAACGAAGCGGGCGACTTTCGAGACGAAACGATTCGTTAGAACGAAATGTATTGGAAAACAACCGGAGCCTTCCAACGTTCCGCCAGGGTTGAAAAGGCTTTTGAATCCGATCGGTCGACTTTTTGTTCCGTGCAAGTCACACGCAACCCCTTACCCGAGACCGTGACTGGCCGCTATTTTGTTTTCGACGTTCCGATGTCGTTCGGAAACACGTCGCCCGCCCGGGGGCCCATCGCGCTTTATTCCTCCTTTTCGCGGTAATATATTTCTCTGAAAACATCGAACGACGTATTGTTTTGCATTTGTTTTTGGTTTTCGCGTCCTTGCGGATTTGACGAGCGACGGTGCGCGGACGACGGCGGCACGAATTCGCCGGCTAATAGTTCACGCGAACTCCCCCCGCCCCCCCACACCACCCAATCATCACGATTTGTAGTAATACATAACTGAAATATGCGATTTGGAATTCTACAAAACGGATTCCACGGCTTTGTTTCGGACGCCGCGAAACTTTATTCCGCGCAATCGGTCCAATACACAAATATTGTTTCGAACAAAACGCCTACTTAAGTAGTTTTAAATAAAAAGTTCAATCGGCTATTTCGTTTGACGGAAAACTCCCTCCTTGGGACTCGTTCGTTGTTTTATTTATAAATGAAATATAGCATTAATAAAAGCTATTTAGTCGCGAGAAAAGTAACTACATTCTCGTCATAATAAATGTTTTACGCCTGAATCCAGCGCACCAAGTTCGCATTCAATTATTTCCTTTTTTAAATTTTCCAAACCGTTTCGGTAAATGCGTTTCTTTCGACAACATTTGTCGAAGCGTTTGCAAGAGAACTGTTGAAATAGAGAAAAAACGAGAAGTAATACGTACGTTTGCTTAACGTGATTTGGTACGACGATAACCGTACGAATTATGTAACAATTTTCTGGTCTACGTTGCCGTGCGTCAGGTAAATAAACGTAGAATACCGATCGATAGATAACAATCGTGAAAAATAAAAGTTCTCGAAAGAAGCATTTGTGTATGATTGTTGTTTTAATTGCGTTATCATGACTCGAGTGTTTCGAACGATTTGGACGTTGTTTGATTCGTTGGTCGAACGGCGTACAATAATAATAACGGCGTTTTGCCGTTGCGTTAGTATTATTATGTCAATGGTCTTTTTTTTTTGATGTACGGATTTCTTGAAAGCAAATTTAGTTTGACAAATCGTGAGACCAGTGCAGTTTCGACGATTAATCGTGTACATCGGTACTAATCGTTTATTAACAGTTTACAATGACGACCGAACACCGCGCGATCGGAATTCTAACGGAGTGCACATTACAACAGTGCGTACTGACAAAAAAATTTGCGGTATTCTCACGGTGTTGACGGAAACGAGTACATTTTTTTGTTTACGAATATTTATATCTCAAATTCCAACGGGCCAAGAGAGAGTGACGATTGTATTCGTATGTTACACGGTAACGCGGCGTCACGGCGTTTCGTAACAGTGTAACATGATCGAAAA
Organism: Schlechtendalia chinensis; assembly: GCA_019022885.1. Classification (NCBI taxonomy): domain Eukaryota; kingdom Metazoa; phylum Arthropoda; class Insecta; order Hemiptera; family Aphididae; genus Schlechtendalia; species Schlechtendalia chinensis. The sequence continues at coordinate 1,475,430 of CM032350.1, read as the reverse complement.
TCAGTTGGAATTATTCCGTGGCGTCCGTCCGACACGAAAACGAAACGTCGTCGTCGTCGGGGGGGTTAGGTTAGGTTAGACGAAACGTTGACGAAACGTCACGTGGGCCGACGGTCCTGAGTTGGACCATCGCGTCGGGCGGTAGTCGTCGACTTCGCCGCTTACGGGACGAGGGCGGAGGTCCAAAAATAACGGACGCGCGGCTCCAGCGATAAGCCGGCGTCTTCGGATAACGACCGTTCACGGACCACGGCGGTAACAGGAATTGGCCGACGACCAACGCGGCGACGATACCACGGCCTGACACCCGAAACCGCGTCGCGCGGATAACGACGACGTGATCATTAATTCGCCATCCCCCTAACCGATCCCCGGGGAGAACGGAACCGCGGATAATATTAATTATTGCGATCGTCGTTTACGTACGCGTGTGTTGTCTCGCGCATTCGAAATCGACTCAAACAAATCGTTTACGGTTACGTTACGTACAAAATGATTTCTATTTTTACGATTTTTTTATTTAGTATTCGCGTGAAATAATTTTCAGTATAACGTGTTGCCCCTCCAGCACGGTTTATGAACTATGATAATGCGTATTCCAAAAAACGAACGGTTCTACAGAACTTTTCCGATCGGACGGAATGTCGTTTATTTCGCTTTTTTTCATATCGGCGCGGGGTTCGCACAAGGTTCATCTCCGTCGCGTTCGGTCTTCGCGCAAAACTACGGATTTCGACGGTGAACAGAACGTCCCGTGGTCGTCGTCGTGACACGCACGTTAGTTGGTCGAAAACACCGGCCGAAAAAATGACGATAACAACACTTTCCACGTTAACGCGCACACGCTCAAGGCTCGGGGTAACCCTCGGAGATGTGCGCGCGTCCCGCGTGTTTCCGGTCGATATTTTGTGATATTTTGCGTTCGTCGTTTCCCGCGGTCTTTTTTAACGCCGCCGAACGCGTACCGTGAAACGAGAACCCGATAACGCGTGCGGATTTTTTACGAGACCCGCCGGCGGAGACAAACGCACACACAAAAAAAAAAAACCGTATACGGTTTTCGGTTCTTTTTTGTAAGGGGACGGAAAAGACGTTGTTCGGCCAAAGAGTTTCCGGGCTTACGATCGCTCGACCGCCGGCGCGCGGCGGGGTACGATTAAACGTTCGTCTCGTGCCGCCCGGTCAAAATGCGAACATCTCAACGCGAAACGGTCGGTTTTCAATAAGTTTGGCGACGTGACCGAATGACTGGACAACGGACGTGACAACACCTACACGCTGTACGCCTGTGCCTACCCGTTTAGTATCGATACGCATTTACGTACGCGCGGTTTTTTCTCCGTCCCAACCCCGTTGACGGGGTTGACGCGCAGACGTTTTCGTTACCGGCGTCTACTACAATTGTCGACACACCGAATGACGGATATAAAAATCAAAGGGATTACGTTACGCGTGACCGTGGAAACAGTTATTAAATGATCGAACGCGACGATCACGCAACATTTTTTTACACCGTATGTCAATGCGCGGGCGTGCCCGAGGAGAGAGCAGTCCAAACTTTGGAAAAATATATTGTTTTACGTGCTTAACTGCGTTCTAGACCTGTATTATTTGATAACGATTTTTTTAATCACAAATTATACTACGGCGATAGCTTAATAATAGGTTTGCCTATTGAAATCAGGATTCGGGTGTAATTGCTTAACCGTAATTCTCAATTTTATACCGTGCTGCAGGGTTTTGATTACGTATCACGAGAAAGACTTCATAGATTCTACGTCAAGCTTCCGGAAGATGCGTTTGACTTATCTTATAATAACAAGACGTGATACGAGTAATGACGAAACACATTTCGACCCTACCCCGCCCACCACCGTATTCGCCATTCGAAATTCTCTGTGCCGGTGTGATTATTTAAGTTTCATTTTTTCGTCCCCGTCGAATCTGCCGATAACGGGCAATGTAGTTTAGACGTTTTTCTCAACCCGTAATATTTATTCTATACGTCCGATCTATGAGTCTTTCCAACGATACTGTCCGTGTCGTGTGCGTTTCATTCCACTGGGCGCGGGGAGGAGGGGACACGTTCAGGTATTTGAAATATTCAAATAGCGATTTGTCGTCGTACCGTTGATCAAATATATTCGATCGACAATTGCACTGAACGGATACCGTCCGACGGCCGTTTACAATGGCGAACCGCATACCGACACTGCCGGTATTTGATAGCGAAATATTTCATTGAATACCGAGTTCGGCGCTATAACGTTGTAACAATAAACGCGCGCGGTTCAAAAAAACAAAAAAACAAAACAATAATACCGACGAACATCAACAAATCTCACCGATCCGTCAATATTTTCTGGTACGAGAATCGATATTAGAACGATTGAGGGGCGGGCGGGCGGTCTCCAAATGAGTTTGCCCTGTCTTGAATCTAACGTTTCGGCGTTACTAACGCTCAACCGCCGGTCGAGAGGTGTGCGGGAAGGATCACAGTTCCGGACGCAAACCGTAGGTTTCGCCTGTACGAATCCGATGTTAATTGATCGAAGTCTCTAGAAATTCATCGTAAGACCGTAGAAAAAACACGCGCTTCTTTATCGCCAGTCTCGGAACGTTTCGAATAACGGACGATTGACAACTGTATCATACAATGATTTCGACAAACAGTTGACGGTCGATCCCGCGTCATTAAGTGAACAATAGGGTCGGATATATATATATATCGTCCGGAAAACGGCTGCTTAAGGGGTTGAGTCGAAGAATGTTTGCCGAAGACGAGAAACGGTTGGGTGAAAAATCGTTTATGTGGTCCGTGACAATCTCGGTAACAATGGGAACGGCTGAGCAAACGTCAATGGTTAAGTGTTCTCGGTTTTCCCGGCTCGGAACAAAAAAAATAAAATAATATTTGTCTTACGTTTTGTTCGACTTTTCGTAAGTAAATTTCGCGGTACTTTATATTGAAAAAAAAAAAAAAAACATACAGCGAACGACTGAAATCACTCAAAGTCTTAGCAATGCCGTTTAGACACAATAATATGAATAAATATATTTCATCACGTCGGAAAAATACCGATCATAAAGCGAACCGAACTAAAAAAAAAAAAAAAAAAAAATGGCGCGCGGGTCCCGAACTCGAAACGAGTAAATGTAACATTCCGTTTCGTTGTTTTCGACGTGTACCTGTCGGCGGTACGTTGTTGTTATCACGACAGGATTAAATCTATTCAATGAGGGAGAGTGTCGTCTGATCGTATCGTCAACCGACGCGCGCGCGTACCCGTCAGCCGGTAATAATTACTTAACCAACGACGGCGGCGCCAAATCGAATTGAACCGCGCGTCGTGCGAACGGGATAACGATAACTACGTTATCGTTATTACCAGACCGTCTTCCACGGACTTGCGCGACGCGGCAGCGGCACGTCCGTAAACAGAGGTCGGTGCGCCGACATTCGTGCTCGACAACAGCAACGTTGTTGGACGGTTACAGTTTTTTCGTATACGTCTGGCGACATGATCGACCGTCGGGTTGGTAGAACAACGAATTGATGTCGAACTGAACGTGGAGGGTGAGCGGTTAAAAAACAGCGGACGGAAACCAAAGTCAACGACTCCGTGGTAGTCATCGAAGGTCCGACTAAGAGACTCCCTGGTTTTGAACCTCCGCGAACGATTCGGACGGCCACTGACGCAATCGTGGACTGAGCAGAGTAAGCGCGCGACTACCTGCTCCGTAAGTGGGGGACTCCCTTCATGATCGCTGTGAAACCCAAACGATAAGACGCGCCGTAGAATCTTGGCCGTCGAGAAAAAAAAAGACGGAAGTATCGGTATTGTTTTGTGATTACCGAAAACGTTTTCTTCATTTATTCATTTATTTGTTTAGTGACTACGCAGTTCCGTTATGCTAATTAATAATAACATCGAATTGTCGAGCGTTCGAATGGCTAAGATGTTCGAAATGCCGAAAACAATTCGAATCATTGAGAGAGTAATGAAAATATGACGTGGTATACGTGGTAAATTGTGTGTACGATAACAACGTGCATTTGGCGAAACAACTTCGAATCGTCGATGGCGTGTGGACGTTCTTTCGACGAAATTTCACTTCGAATCACACCCAACCTAACCTAAACGCATTGTTTTTGTTCGAGTTACCCGAGAGATTTTCGACGGACCGACGCACCGACTGTGGGTCAGTGGGATGTCGACTGTCGTGGTATACCACGTGCGGGACGTTCGGACGAGAAGAACGACGAAATTACAACTGATATGAGCAGGGCCGTCGTGGAAAAGTTAATGTCGTCGTTTTTTTTTTTTTTTTTTAATTGTGGTGTTTTAGGTTTTAATTTGTATTCAAGTTGCACGATGAAATATGCCGGGGGTGGGGGGGGGAGGAACGAAACTAACGACACCGCGTGAATAAGCGTCGAACAATCACGTGCCACGCTTTGCATTTTAAATTGCTTTAATTATTTTGACCGAAAACGGTTCAAACTCTTGGTGACGTATGGAATTAGAATGGGACCGTTCTTTTGGCGGTGCCTTCGGGTTTTTAGCGTATTCACTGTGTCACGCGTACACCACACCGTCATATGACCCTAAGAAAAAATCCACAGTTTTAAATTTTACAATTACACGTTTTTTTTCCTCCCCCCGACACTGTTTAGCTTTATGTCGACCGCGCGAATTCGTGAAAATAGTAATAGAACTGTTGAACGAAAACGTCAAATAAACATCGAAAATTCATTATTGTGTACTCACTAATGTACGAACGGTGTTCAGACGCGTCGCCGACATAACGCGTAGAGAGAGTCCAAAGTACAAACTCGCGTCAAATGTTTAGATCGTGAATGCCGAAATTGCAATTGTTGTGAATTCGAATATGGATGAAAAATCGCTCATAATACTCAAACAAATTGGTTTTACCCCGAAATTTCCACTTCGCGATGTACGTTTCTTCAACTGCGGTCGCCTTTTTTTTATATCTCTAGAGTGATCTACCGTAAATCACTCGCGTCGAGTTTTCGGAAAACGCTATGCGTTGTGTGATCCGTAAAATGTATCTCGCCGAAGAAAATTTTACGGAAAAACACACACAAACGCCATACTCGATCATACAAAAAAGAAAGAAAAACGGCGATCGCGTACGTCTACGAATGAATAATCGCCACGGATCGTCGTAGAACATCGACACGCACACGAAGATTGAGTACACGAAATATTCGTCTTATCGAATTAAAACTACGTAACGAATTTCGCACCAACGCGGCGCGTTGCCGAACGCTCTTCCAAAATCGTTTGTATTATGATCGTGTCCCATCATCTTCTGCAATAGCTGAAATAAATTTCGGCAACCGTAATTGATTAATCGTTGACAAAACCGTACGCGTTTGTACGAAAGCGAGACGGATGGATTCCACGTGTTCGGCGACTATATATAAAAAAAAAGTGCCATACTTCTTCGGATTACAATATATTGGATTCGGAAATGTAGATTCGGATGAGAGCTCGTCGCCGAATGAAACTGCGAGGACACGTATAACAACGATTAACTGCGTTGACGATGTTCCGCGAACGGAACGCAGACAATATTAATCGAGTCAATATTTCTTGTCCGTACACAATATAAACGTAAAACATACCATGTATCAGGACATAAAACGAAACTCGCAATGAAAACGAAGGGAAAACACGGACACATCTAATATCAACGGTTTGATCGAGTTTCCGTTTAATAGTAGAGATAAGAAGCGAAATATAATCGTCCGTTTTATTACCGCGTAACGTTACGGTCCGCCTTACATTATAGCCGCCCGGAATACCTAACCTCCTATTCCGCGTTTAACTCGAGTCGGTTGTAAATTATAATATATTAAATTTCGCCGGAGTTTACGACCCCATAAAACGATAACTATTTTGACGGTTTAAATGAATTATATACTTTTCGTTTTTAATCTACGTTTGGTAAAATTTTTTTGATTTTGATTCTAATTTTCAATCACCGTTTTGGATAATGTCCATACAGTATTATACTCGTATAGAATAAGAGATATTTCGCAGCCTGGAGATTTCCCGGCAATCCGAAAGAGACGTTTGCTTTTTAATGTTTTGCTGCGGGGCCAAAAACCAAACACAAAATCGTAATCCCTTCGACGTGTGCTTGGACGTCTGGGAATTCACGTGTCATTTTACTGGTCTTAAAAATATCTTCGAAACCATTGATTTCACGACGAGAACAGTTTTTGTAAAAATTACGTAAGTTTGAATACGGAAGACGATTCGCATGTACCCCCCCCCCCCGAGTGTTAAACCCGAATGACGAAATCTATCCGGTGTCCGTTCGGCATGACGTTAAATTAATTGAAAACAGTAAAGCAATAATACATCGTTTCTCGATAGAACTATCACTTGTTGGCGTATTGCGTGCATTCACTTAGGCGTTCATTAGATTACTGAAAGTCGCACACAGACACGCAGAAAATAACCAGACCTATCGCTATACAATGTAAAGACGTACTCGCGTCGTCGTGTTTGTATACCTGCGTTGTTTTATCGATTGAATCTGTTACGATTGAAATCGTACACCCAATCTCGTTCTTTGCAACTCGTGAAAACGTTGCGCGTACAGAAATCTGACGACAGTCCAAACACAAACAAGCGACGCCGCCGATGACCGACGTGCGTAATTGTATCTGCGGACAGTTATCAGTTTGTTCAAAATGCCGACCACCTGTAGCAGTAGACGCGCACGACACGTACACGATCGTACGGTTTCGTTCTAATCGTCGTCGATAGTTCAGAAAACGCGGTAAGCACTTGGATGTCGATATTAACTTGACTTTAATATTCCTAACGCTCCCCGCGTAATTATCGACTCGTCGTCATTAATTATCATTCGTACGTACACAACAAATATGTATGTCGATCATTTGAAAGCGTTTCGTCGCGATTACGATACAATATTTCCGGTCGAAGGATCGGTTTGTTCAGTTCTCTCTCCGGTCGCGGGTACTGATTCAAACCCTTGTAGCGTTCTCGATTCATGCCATCGCCTACGTTTTAATCGTAATTCAGATCCCTTTTCCTTTTTTTCCTAACGGGACACCACCATTCTATTCACCGGAATATTATTTATAAGTTTTTTTCGCTTGATTGTAACCATGTCGCCACGGACCAGAATCGGTTGTCGACGAGCACCGTGGGATTAAAAATTTTAACGTTTTCGAATACGTGACATTATCGATTGACTTTAGATCGAGCGCGAAAAAAAAAAAAATGCATTCGGTTCGATTTCAACGCGTCCGCAATCGAACTCGATGAAGACGTTTTGCACGACGAAGAATTTTCAACTTGTCGTTTAAAAAGTTTTAAAGACGTTGTTATTGTCGACATGGCCCGTGACTGTACGTGGAACGTTCGCGCGCAGCGTTTTTAATAAAATTAACGACGATGACCGGCACGAATGACATACACGCTACAAGGAAAGTACCGTCCAACGTACTCGCGACGAATAAAAAAGCAATAAAGGCATATTAGCTACGTGCCGTCATGGGAGAGAACGGTCTGCCGTTCGAGGCTTCCTAGAAGACGTAACTAACGTCTAGTTAAACGTTTCCATTGCATTTAACGCGCGCGCGGAGCCGACTTCGTTCGGTCGGGCGTCGGCAGGGCAATTTCGGGATCGTCAAAGCGTTAAAAGTCAATTGATGATTACGACTCCGGAAACGACACTGCGGAACATGCGAAATCGTATTAAACACGAGTTTTTCGGTTCGACCTCAACGTGACGCGTTCGCCAATCGCACACGACTAGTGGTACGCACGCCTAATAAAAATTTCTAGCCAAACACGTACGTACGAGTTCTATGAGGAGAGCAACAAAGAAACTTGTGCCGCGACTTACAAGCCTGCACAGAACGGGAAAGGCGACTACATACATGGACAAATAAGTAATATACATCGCGAATTTTAATGGGAAATGAAACGATATTGTACAACGTCGCCGCGGGACGTGAGTGAGTGACGTATTATTATTATCCGTTCGGTTCGATAAAGTTAACGGGTCGTCCGAAAACATATTCGACAGAAAACAACAACAAAATTCAATGGCCGTTCACACATTTCAAACGCAGAATGAGTTTTATGCTTGATCGGATCGGAATCGCTCGTGAAACCAGTGGTCGTCCACGTGCCTAAAACCGGACTCTTGTCCCGGAGGGACGTGCTTCGAAAAATTCATGGGTTTTCGAACATACGACCAGTCTCTGTCTAATCGACATTCATTTATTTATTTATTTTTTCAATAAAGATCCGTCGTACACGCGTTTCGTGTACGGCACGAAATAGCGAGTGGGCGCTGAAAACGTCTAAAAAAGAAGTGTGTAACAATATGCGTTTAATATTTGTGGACCGCTGTCGGGCTGCCCGTCGCGTGTGAACAGCCAACGGGGACAGTGTGACATACAAAACAGAGCGAACTATTGACGACCTTCGCAGAGAGCATTCGATTCGATAATTGCATCGGTTTTCCTTTGCGCCGAACGCAGTCTTACACACGCCACGATCGTTTTTTCGTTTTCCGCGCAAATACGCGTCGAAAAATACAAACGAAGACGACGACTGACGCCGATATATACCTACATGCACAATCGCACGTCCGCCACGAAATATGTCGAATTCCGGACCGTAATGGCACGAAATCACGAGTGTTGATTTTCTAGTCTGCACGAAAACAATTACAATATATAATAGTAATTATCAGACGCGTTCGAAATCGAACGCATGATTGGACGAGTGCCGTGGCTGGTTTTATAATTTGTATACGTAATTCTACTATCAGAACGTGTCGTCCGAACAAAATACATACGTGCCGACAAAGAAATAGTTTAAGAAATCGATCGATTCGTTTTTGTTTCGGAAACGTTGGCTGATTCGTAAATAATTCGGCACCGGGATTTAAATTTAAAACATATTTTTGTTGGTTTTCGGTGCGGTATAAAATTATGTGAAAACCCAGAATCCGCCGTAAGCTCTGCTTATGATATTAATTTTTTTTTTTCTCGTGTCGACCGAAGAACCACATTATTCGTATCGGAAATGAAAAACTTTTCAGTCACGTCAATAACCCCCCCCCCCCCCCCCCCGAATAAAATGTAAACCTAGAAATACATTGGTATACGTAATACGCTAAAAGACGATTATTGCACGAATTTATAACGACGTGGAAATTTAATGTGTCGAAATCGCAAATTCGCATCGAACCGAGTGAACGGAAGAGGGAACGTGCGGTCACGGACACCGTTGGACGATTCGATCGTAAACACACGTTCGGTGAATTTCATCACGACGAAAACAATACTTGCAGAGCGCGTTCCATAATCGCAGTTATGGACATACCGCTGCAGGCAATGGCGTTTTTATCGTGTGGGGGGGTGAGATTGTAGGGAATTTACGCCCCCCCCCCCCCCGTCAAGAGAGATTTTTTTAAGACTGCGGATTTACAATCACGTGCGTTACCGTTCTACCGTCGTAGAAACGTGTCAATCGCTACCAACAAAAAATGAAAAAACCCGAACGTAGCGGCAAAAGATTTTACTTTTTCCCCGATAAACACTCTTTTCTCGGACGTACTCGTATCACGTGTCGACACGTCCATTTTCCGACAGCTACAGGTGTACGAAGTACGTCGACACGTGTCGGACGTTCGTCACGCGGCCGTTACGTTCCGGAACGTCTCGAGCACCGGAATAATATTAATGGAGGATTCGGACCGACTGTCGTTTATTCGCCCGAACCCCGTATACGTTATCGTTTACATTATCATCACGGGTTTATTTTTTTCGTTATTTCTAAACGTGTTCATTATTTCGACGTTCGCTACGTTCGTTAAATAATTGAAGCGGACGCGTTTTTTCGTTCTTCTCGTTTCGCCGCGGGAACGCACCACCGGTTTTCGCGTATAACGTCATACAAAATAGATGAACGGAAGAACGGCCGTAGGTTTAATGCAATCGTTGCCCGACTACCGTACCGCGGGGACGCGCGCTTACCAAAACGTTACGTATCTCACGACGCGCCCCGTGCAAAATTAATGAACTCTCAAAGAATAATAAAAAAAAAAACACGCGCGCGCAAACAGCGAACGAAATAAATTTATTATCGTTTTATACCGTACGGATGTGTACATTTTTTTTTATTTTTTTCATTCAAACGAAACTCTGGTGCGGTTCCGATAACTTTCGAAAATTGTTCGTTATCGAAAAGAAAAAAAACTAAACAGATAATAAGAGCGACAAAGAAAATACTCAACGTCGAACTAATTGCTCCGCCGGCGTACAGGGAACGGTATCGCTGGCAATGACTTATTTACGGGTGAAGGCGTCCCGGACAAAAGCGGCGACTTTTCACTCGGCTTCAGCGCAAAGTGTCTTTGCGGTGCCGGTCCCGAAACACACACGCCCAGACCGAACGTATGACGTACGCGACGATAATTATAGCACGCCCGCCGACAGGGCTGGTTCGCATAACGCAATATTCGCGTTCTCTTTGTGCGACTCGACAAGCCTTGATCTGGCGTTTCATAGTGACGAGCGCAGCAATAACGTGACTTTGTTCGGGTTTAATTTTTCATTCTCTCCGAAGGAAAACCTCGCGGATACGCGTCTAAGTCGACCGGGGGTTTTTTTTTTGAGATTCCGAGCGGAGCGAATCATTTCTTCTTCTTTTTTATTCGTTTCGTCCGCGAACCCTTTTTCGCGCTGAAGGATCGCCCGGACCATCCAGACTAAGACTCTCTCGTGTATCGCGGTATACAGTCCGTCCCTTAAAAGCGTAAAATGTACGAACACCCGTGCGTTTAATGTTTGTTAACAAATTTAGGGAACATTATCGTGTAATTCTGTCGTTCATTATACAACTTGCGCGGTGTTCTTACGTCGGGTTAATGTGGTTGATTAATATTTTTTTATATAAAAAAAAAAAAAGATTTCGGATTTAAAAAATGAAACCAATATTATTATATTATACGAACGACAACGCCTCTGTGTCCGCCACTGATTCGCGGACCCCAAACACACGTGAACGCGTGTATTTACGTACTTCAACGCCGTTTCCATAAGCGCACGTACGTGTCCGTGTTCTTGAATACACGTGAAACGGATTTCCTTAATCTAGACGCGCGAGTTCCGCTTAAGGATTGAATCCGTCTGTAAACTTTATTCGACACGTTTTCCCGACATAAAGAAACCGCCACACACTTGTACGTCGCGGATGACGTTCGTATTTTTCGGCGTTTGCACAATACTGAATTCAAAACAATAATTTGCGATACGACTCCAAAAGTTCTCCGCGCAAACGACGCTCGACTTGCTAGCGGGGAAATCGCATCGCGTACAGCGGTGACGTCGTCGAGAGTTCGATCGCGATCGGTCCGTAACCGGGGTTTTTTTCCGTTTGTCGCGTCTGCGCCGACGACTTCGATTGGAAAAAATCGCCGGCTGAATATAACGGGTGCAATACGTTAACGAAACGAACACCAAATGCCTGTATCGTTTGTTTTGTGAATTAATTACTCGGTTTTCACCGGCTCTTCGTCGACAGACGAGTGCTCAGATGTCTCGGTCCCGGACCGAACTCGGAGATCTGGCATAAAACCAAATAACGGCATAACAAACGGAAATTACATTGAAAATATTCTCTTCTCAATCAAATGAAATAATACGTTGAAAAAAAAAACCGCCCCGTTCGAAACGCGTTTTATATTATACGACAAAAACGTACGGAAATATAAATGGTTTGAGAAAGCAAAAATCGGAACGATGGTATATGTTCTCTATGCGCACGTCGCGCGGCACAACAGGAGGACTGAAAACCGAACGAGCGAATTTATCCGCACGAAACTCCGGGCGCCTCTATCCGGTCGCAACAGAAGGCAAACGCAAGCGAACATTAACGAAAACGGACGGACGGCGTTCCGGTCCGTGACCGAGCGACGAGCGTAATATTATAAAGCGCGGCGACGTCGTGTCAACCGCAGTCGGCCGGTCGCGGCTGGTTATTGATGTATTTCGTACCCCGCCGTCGATAATATCGCGAAAACCCCCGACGAAATTATTATAAACACCGCCCGCGCCAAAACGGGACGTCGCATAAACAATGTACACACGTCGGCGTTGCGCACAAACGCGTCTTAAACCACTCGCGATCGAACGTTAAACACGAAATTTATAACGCGCGATAATAATAGCAATAATGACAATATGGTGTTGTGGAACAATTTTTTTTATTATGATTTTGACTTCGAAAGCAATGTGTTGTATTCGAAAAACGATATGGAAACGTATGTAGACGTATATATATATATTTTAATTTTCGGGTCGCGTTGAAAACGTTTTTATCGTCGTGTACATACATTGGACTACAGTGGACTTATTTTTTTTTATTCGGAGACGGTCACGGAAACGAGACTACGATTTTTCGGCACCAAATATGTTCGGATATTTGCACTGTCCGACAGGATCTTGAAGTGTTTTGTAAACGAAAAGACACGTTTTCTCGACGCGTTAGATTAGATCGGTCCGAAACCGAACGCCGTCTCGTCGTTCAAATAAAACAATCGACCGACGGCGAATTATATTACGCGATTCGGTGTTCGGAATCGCGTCAAAGGAAAACGTGAAAAATATAACGCCGAGTTACCGTGAAAATATTCCACAGGGCGTCTTTGAAGGAGAAACGTCGTTCAGATTTAAAAAGAAAAAAAAATAATGAAAATCGAAAAAGATTTAGTCAGCTCCGTACATTTTCCGCGGTTGTCCACGAGAGACTAAACCGACCGTCATACTTGTGATCGAAGGCTGAACGTCGAAAAGCCACGTTGAGAGTACTACACCGGGTTTCGAAACGTTCTTTCGGAGGTAGTTTTGAGTTTTAACCGTGTGGGTTTACCGGAATGAACAGTCGCTGTTTTATGTAAAAACAAAACACGTTTTTAACAGATACTTGGAAAAACCAGTTGATACCATTTTTTTAAAACGAATTTCATTTCGAGAGAAGCGTTACGGACGTTCACGTGTTCGGAAATGTTCCCCGCGACGTTGTCGTGTGGTATTCGATTCGGACGGGATCGACCCGCTCGGGTCGAACGTTTTGTCTCGTGCGAACCTGTAACGGAAATCGATAGAAAACGACACGAGAACGTGTTTGCGAACCTCGTTCTCAGACGTCAAGACTTCGCGTCTGTGCGAAACGCTGACAACCGGAAAGTCTCCTCGTAAAGTCCGTTACGAGTGCACATACGACGCGTTCGCGGGCCGCGGATTAGCAGCTGGTTTCGTTTAAAAGCCGGTTAACCTGAATAATCGCCTATTAATTCACGAAATAAACGATATGTAAGTGAATCCGTGTTTTGCCCCGTCTGAAATCAGAATGAGTGTAATAGCTACGGAGCTGGAAAGGGCGAAACAGACGAAAGGACGAGACTTAAATCCCGAAAAAGAGCCTCCAGGCTAAGCCGGACTACGGAGATGGAGAAACGAAGCGAAACTAGACGACCCCCCGTCGTCCAACCCGTCCGGAAGAAGAACGAAATCAAACGCGGTCGAACTGTGGTCTAAAGTGGACGACAAGTGTGAATGAAGCACTTGCACACGAACACAGCGCGTCAAAGACGACCTAATCACGAGTGAACAAGAACGCCAAAGACGGAGTCCACATTACCATTTGCCGCCTGTCCGATTACAAACTGTGAATTGTCGGCGATTCTAACCGGACACGAGGAGAAGTAGACGAAGAAGGTATCGCGTTTAAAATCGGATTCAAGTATTTCGTCGTCGACGCACGGATATAATATTATCTCGATCTACGTCGAATAGTTTTTTGATTCTTTGAAGTCATCGTCGTAATCGTCGTTTTTTCTTTTTTTTGACAAATCGTCTCGAACGTCTTGATGATACGAGAGCGTTGGCGACGTCCAACTCACACACGTCTCGCGATTGATTTTCCGAGCTGTTCTCGCGGACCGGAAACGACGCGATCGATTTCCATCCGCGCGGCTCGTCGTCTTTATCGTTCCTTCCTTCTTCTCCGGAACCCTCCCGCAGACAGTCTTCTGGCCGACGCCGACATCCGTCGATCCGCCCGAGAGGAGTCCTGGGTTTTCGGCCCCCGCCCCCGTCTCCGTCACCGTCCGCCACCACGTCCCCCCCGTCACCGCTGATCGATACGCTCCACGGCCGCCGTTTCTCGTCGCGCGCGCGTGTGTGCGTGCGTTCGCGCGGCGCGACCGAACACGATTGTGTTTTTTCCGGTCCCCTCGCGCGATCCGTTACCTTAGAGCCGGCAGTCCGGTCTACGCGGCCTATTCACGTTGTTTCCGCAAGACGGACGGCGACGGCTTTTTCACCGTCCGTCCCCCATTCCGGTCTTATCTCGGGTCCGATAGAAAGAAACAAGGAAAAATGTCCGACGCGAGAAAAACCGTCGTCTTTCAAACGGCCATTCCATCCGTACGGTTTCCAAAACGAAACGTCGTTGGTTCAAATAACTCGATTAGAAATCGCGTTCAGAAACGGCGTTTCCGTTCGGCCTGAGTGTTCGTCAGTGCAACCGTTTTCGACGTTCGTGTGTCGGCCGAGACTCTCTAACCGGACGCGACGGCAGACGTTTGTTCCCGTTTTTTTTTTTTTTTTTAACACCCCCGCGATTTCGGATATTTCTCGTTCCCGCGCGTTAAAAACTTATCGCCGGAAAAATCAAAAACCAATCTCCTTAAAGCACCACCACCTGCGTCTCAAATTTCTCGTCTCAAATGCAATACACATATATTGTCGACACGGTCGAGAAGAACACACGAAACTTTTTGGACGGCTTCCTTTATCCGAATTTTCGGATACGTCAAAAACAAAAACAAAACTCATCACTGTGAAAACCAATTACGCGGCGTGCTCGCGCCGCGATCGGAATAATAAAACGAACAAAAAAGCAACGATCGATGTTCGTCAGCGAACGGTACGCACGTCGTCGATACACGAACCATACATATATAAAACAACATTGCGACATTGCGTTAACAAAATCGATTGGCGCGACACGAACGTGACGATATTGTCTCGCCCGACGACGAACCGATCGTTTGCCGTCTCTTAATCGTCCCTCGTTTGTCCGGACCACGTCGGTAACGGCATTACAAACGACATAAACACGATTATTACTTACTGTCCGTGGTCGAACGTACGGTTCAACCCGACCAACTTCATTAACACCACGTTGTCCGTATCTCGAACTCTTCCCTTCCCCCGGGGTCCTAGAATTTTCTATTTAAGCTAGGACCGCTCTCGGTTTGGCACGTAGTCCGTTCCTTAAGAGCGCAAAGTGTACGGATACCCGTGCATTCAACGTCCAGAAGTTTGTATAGCATTTTTTTGTTTTTTTTGTTAGGAATGTAGTTAGACTTTATATAAAAAAAAAAAAGATTTCGGATTTACAAAATAAAACGAATATTATATATTATTTCTTTACAAACAACAACGTACATACTGATCACGGTACACGGACCCTAAATACACGTGAAACGGAGACCCTTAATTTAAAACAATGTAGCAAAACAGAAAACAAAAACAACAAAAAAATTGCGTCCAACTCGAATATTCGAATGTCGGATATGATGACGGTCGGTAAATACAGTCGGACGATCCAACCACCGCACGTGCTGCGATCAAAATCGTCAACCAAAAATCACTGGTTTTTTTTTTTTTAAAAAAATTAATCAATAAAGTACGTGTACCCTACTGATGTATAAATATATCTTCTTTTACCACCTCGCTTTCTATCCCGGCTATTCGGGGTCGGTCACCCGTATCCTGTACATCGTCGCTCGACACGATCCCCCGCACCGTCCTCATATCACACCCAATCGCATCCAAACTTCCGAACTCTTTTCTCCTCATAAACACGATCCACGCCTACGCCTATGCTTCCTCTCGCGTGTTCGTCCCTCATCTCCTATCTTCTCTCGTCACTCCACTCGTCCCCGTCTAATCATCAATTATCGTCTCTGCGACGCTCCGAGTTGTACGACACGGTCGGTCTCAATACGCTCTTACCGAACCTACCTTTCACCCTCATTTGGAATTCTCGCATCGCACAAAACACCAGACGCTTCTATCCACTCGATCCACCCGCACTTAATCCTGCGTTTCACATCCTCGTCAAAGCCGCTTGTACAAAGGGTCCTAAATACTTTAGACTTTCAAACTCACCTACCAGTGTACCCGCTTATTGTCGTTACGCTCCTCGTTTCATCGATCTGTTCATCTCTTTCATCAAACTCATATTGTATACGCTCTATGTATGTATGTACGCGTATAAAACCTTTTTAATTATATATTTAATGTTTTTTTTTCTTTCATTGATAACTCGAACATTTTTACCGATCTCTTCAACTTCGCGTTAACCAAGTTTGACTGTGTATACACGTATGTCTGTCTACAAAATGATTGTGCACACACAGTTGTTTTTAATTCTTATGAAATAAACAAATAAAATTCCACTGTGATTTACCTCCTTATGTGAATTTCGATACACAGCTAGTGTACGCGATATAAAACAATAAATATCGTTGATTTGATTAAGTTTGCTTTAAGCTATGCCCTGCGCAGGTTTAGACATTCGATTCGTTGAAGCGGAATGCCCCATAACGTTATTGACCAAGTTCAAATTCCTTTGTGATGGGGGTTTTTTTTTTACTCTTTCAATTATATTTAACGGTGAAATTAATTTGGGTCAAGTAGTTTCGTTGTACGTACGCTTTGATATATGAAAAACTTTTGATCGTAAACGAATCAATGTTTATTATTTCTACGGGTTTGTATTTATTTGTACGTTTACGTAAAAATATATTTTATAAATTGTTGAAAAAAAAAAACTCGAAAACATTTCAAATCGATGTGACTGAAAACTAAAAAAAAAAAAAAAATAGACATAAAAAATAATCCATACAAAATAAATCCATACAAATAAGGACATTTTATTCGACGTACGATTCGTTCGAATAATTTATAATCGATAAAATAAACGAAACGAAATTAATTAATAATATGAGTCTGGAGTTGGAATTATAAATAATATACATGTAGAACGGTAATATTGCAAGTTTCTGCGTAAAAGTTGTTTGTTCGGGTAATAAACTTGTAATATATATAAAAATTAAAAAAGGTTTAATAAAATTATAAATTTGTTCATTGTTCGTTTAAGTTGAAGTTAATTGGTAAATCCATAACAATATATAATAACATTATAGTCCTCTCGCCGCCGCGTGTACACACGCGCCAACAGTGTAGTTGTAAGTATTAACGATTATTTTCCGCTCTGAAAATTCACGAGAAGAAAATTAAACGAAAATGAATATAGCATTCGTGCCCGGAAAGTCGGCGGTATTTGTGCGCCGCCTTTGTCGCGGCGTTGGCGACAACGTTTTTTTTTTCTTTTTTCTTCATTCGTATTGTCACGAACGTTTTAATTTACGAATGTCGGATTTACCCCGTTTGATATGACGAACTCGCCACGGCCGGTGACGACGACGAAAGTGAACGCCAAACCCGAAAAAAAAACGATTCGATTTTCGGAAAAGTTTTCTAATACACAACGTATATGACGTACAGAAAACGAACGGAAACGTCCTAGCCGTTCAGTGTAAATGCTGAAATGTCCGTCACGAATCGGTCGTGACGTGAACTACATTCGGACGTGCGGACGGATTGAAAAATACACACTGGTCTCGGTTGCGGTGGTTCTCGTTGAACCAGGTGTGGAAAAAAAAAAGATTTAGTCGTACCAATTGGACTTCAACCGTCTTTTTTAATCCGTCGACGGGTCTTTTTACCGTCCGTACGCGTACGGAACCGTTTTTTTATTTTGTCACGCGGAAAACGTTCCGAACACATCGCGTCGTACAACAATGTCCCACGACGGCGGGACGTTTAAAACCGTCAACGTCAGGCCTCTGTTCGATTCGGTGTTACACAGACACCGGCCTTTCGTCGATCCCGTGCACATGCGCAACTCAAATAATACAACAACACTACGAACAGTCCGTGTATATTATTTTTTTCCGTTTTGGCGAACCGTCTACATTTGAAACCGTCGACGTGTACGTTTTATTTACGACACGTCTCTACGGTTACGAAAATTCGTTGAAATACATTTTCGAATTGCGAACACACTCTGTATATTCCCGTGGCGGAACGAATTCGACAAAACCTTGGAAATGTAATCGAAGACTATGATTCGTCCGGTCGTATTTGGTTACAACCGGCCGACCCCGGTTGAAAACCTATGAACAAGCGGGACCGGCGTTGGGCCAGGTCGTTCGTCCAGAAGTCCATGGCCGGCATTTCCAACCAAACAGCAACCGAGTTTTAAAACATTTTACATATTTACGAATTCCAACCGAATGTCTACCACAATCGGTCACGACCGTAAGTTAAATGGCAATAAATACAATGTGGTAACATAAATCATAAAAACACTTTATTCGCGGCCTCGGTAGGCGTTATTTATTTATTCGCGTTATCTTTTCCGCGTTTGTGTACGTTTATTTTATTTATATATTTATGATTGATTCATAAGTTATCTCCGTCGGATCTTTTAAAATTTATCATCGATGTAGAAGACGTTGCACCCCAAATGTATCTATTGCCATACGTATACCGTTAACATTGCCCGTAACCGGGGCGGTCTAACTTAATAACTTTTACATATTTTTATTGACAATATTTTCTTTGTGCGATTGTTTAAATTATATTTTTTTTTATTATTGTTTTACTATATATAATTTTTATTATAATATCAAAATTGATATTTTTGCGATACGCACATATTTTCGTATTATGATTACTTTATAGGTAGGTAATACCCGTATTATTTATAGCGCTCAAGACCGTTGCATTCCGGGCAAGAATTCGATGTATTATATTATTATTGTACGACTTTTTGTACGACTAGAAAATGATTAAATTTGGAAGACAGGTAAATTTACAGTGTACCGTTTTGATAGGGCGGCGTACAGATCCGGTATACACCGTTCACGAACATTCGAAAAACAAAAATATGTCTTCGAATAACTTTTCGCGTTATGTTCTAAATGCATTTTTAGAAAGGTTTGCGACGTTGTTTGCGATTAAAACACTCGGACGGGACGGGTGTAATATATTCCGAAAAATACACACGGTTTTGATTTAACGACGCGTGTGTTGCGCTGCGAAGGAAAATACAAGTAGACCCTGGGCAAGACGACCGTATAACGATTCGTTCTCGATTTTCGAAAGCGTGCCGCTCGCCCGGCTTCGGTATTATGTACAGGTCGACGGACGCGCGTTTCGTCAATAGTACATATCGCACGGAAACCACCCCCAACCCCCACCCCCTGTCGGACGCGTCGTTAACGTTATCTATTGAATGACGAAAATATAATACGAAAAAGGTCCCTCGTGACGACGGCGATTCGTTTCGCTTTACCATATACCGTACGCGTGTTGAAACTCGTACGTATAAATATAGGTCTATCGTTTCGCGATCGTAATTCACCACCGGCCGATGGACGAGCGGCCGTCTCGGGTTCGAGATCGATAAGACGACGCGTCGTCCATCGATCGAGTTAAAAAAAAAACGAGCTCTCGGGTACGTATAGATATTATTAGTACCGACGATGACTTTTTTTTAAAAAATTTTTTTTATTAACGTCTCCTCGGGACACCTCGGCAATCGCTTACGCATTACGCCGCCCTAATCTGCCGCGTCAGGACTGTAATGGGTTACGGTCATTAAACGGTCAAAAGGCGTCCGTTAGACGCGATCACTTATACGTTTCCCTGTTCCGGTCGTCGTCGTCGTCGTCGTGATTTCCGGCGAATCACTACAACGGAAACGAATGAAACGCACAAACGTGTTTAACAAAAACGGTCTATACCGTCTGATGATGGTTTTCGTCAATAATGATTTCCGTAAGTACAAAGTACAGGGAACCTCTCGGTTTTCATCGATGAATATATTTTTATTGTACGTATTATAAACTGATCGTTAAAAAAAAAATATATATATATATGTATATATGTTATTTAAATTAGACGGAGGGGGGTATTTTTTTATGAATTTACATCAAAAACGAATTGCTTACATACTAATGCGTGTAATTTATATATTTTTTTTTCGAGCGGAAAAAAAAAAAGGTTATTTTAATAGCTAAGCCTCCGTATTTTATAAACTCTATTCAATTAAATTGACTTTCAAAAAAAGGTACCTTTTTTTTCACTTGATTTATCACGAACATTCGATTTTTCTTTTATATATATATATATCATATTACAACGTCGTCCTAAATACGTGACTAATTAATGCGTTCAAACACACAGCTTTGACCGATAATAAATTACAAACATTAGATCAATATTACTACGATATTAATCACAGTTATCGTTCGGTATTAGGCAGAATTACGTGCATAACGTACTCGGCCGAACCCATTACTACATCGGAACCGTCGTAAATATAATCGGCCGACCGTGAGACGATATTTTACGCGGCCATTCCAAACTTTTTTAACAGGTTGTCGACACGATTTCTATGTGTTCGGATGTCGAACACGATCGGACGTTCAAACACAAGCCGAGCAGGTGTTTTTTGACGACAGTCGCGAAATGTTACGCCGTGAAAACGTATTGGGATCAACGATATAACAACAACAACAACAACAAAAATTGAAATTAAAATCCGCTATATTTGTATACGTATCACAAATGTTTATCAGCGGTCGGGAATCATCGACCGATCTTCAACATCGAAATATACCTCACCGACACGGACGGCCGACGCGGTCTCCTTGGCGTTTACATCTAAAAAAAATTTTTTTTTAGAAAAAAACCCTTTTGCGAAAACCATTCGTCGAACCCGTGTGGACTTCGGGCGTGTCCAAACTCCCCCGGTGTGCTGGCGAAACGTCGAATATCAATGAAATACCAAAATGCTCTAATCTAGAAAACATCGTAATCATTCACACGCGCCTACTGTGCCCACACGTTTTATTCATTCGCACACAACATTCAGATTTGAATAAAAAGCATTGTTGAATAAAAAAAATAAATACCAGCGAGAGTCCGAACTGATGAAATAAAGAAGTGAAATTCGCATAATTACTTATTGTACTATATCTTGTAAGAATTGTTATTTATAAAAAAAAAAAAAGATGTATATACATATATATATTTTATTTTAACGATTTTCTATAATTGCGACGAAAAAGTGAAATGAGAATCATCCTCACACACTCCGACCACCGATTTGTTTCCATCCGAATTGAAAACTAAAATATCGAACTCGCGTTGTTATACATTAATTTTCTCGGTCGATTTAAAATTTAATCTAAACAATAAATTCTAATATCTATTGTTTTTGTTATTCGGTTGTTTTAGTAGTCGTTAACGGAAGATTATTTTTCGTTACGCCACGTTATGACGTAGAATATTTTCCTAGAAAATTTGTATGCACATGAATCGAATATTTACCGGACCATATCAGTTCATTATTTATTAGTGTTTATAAAGTTTAAAGTAAGTTCAGATAAGAGGTGTGGAAACACGAGGGGATAAATTGTTTGTGTGCTAATATACTTAAACTTAAAACAAACATTATAACGTCATCGCGATAAGAACTTATACATTTTCGTTTGTTGTTTTTACATTCCACTCGTTTGTAATTACTTGAAATTAAATGGAAACAACAAAAAAATGTACATATTTATGAGCATAAACGTTTTTTTTTTTTTTTTTGAGACAAAACCGTGTTCCGTACACGTCACGTGAATGAATCGGCCTGTATATTATTATTCGCCGTGACTAATTAAATATAGACGCGGGGTCGGGATATACGCGAGAGAATTAAACGAGAGAGAAGAAAACAAATTTCATACGACCTTTGAAGATGAAACAATTAGATTAAAAATGGGGTTGAACGTACAAAAACGATTAAGGCACCGCGTGCATTACGTTTTAAACGAGAAGTTTGATCGTTCTTTATGTTACGGTCGTTTATATGGTATGTGACATTATTATGGTTTTTTTTTTTTTTTAAGTAGGTCAAATTATAAACGATTTGCAGTCGAATAACGTTTATTTAATTATGAAATTATATAACTATTTTTATTTATTATTATTTTTTTTTTTTTAATCGTACTAACCATAATTATACGTTAAGCGGCTCTAAAATGGTAAAAGAAATCCACGTTTGGAAATCTCTTGCTCCGACGAAGTCACGAGACTTTGGCCGGTTCGATTTCAATAGAAATACATAGGGACCGTTGTTCTTTCTAGAAAATAAATGAGACTGTTTTTCGAGTTAAATATGTCTGCAAGTATTGTAAGCGTGTTAGAAACGTATTATTTGAATAAATGTTTGCTTTTGCGCGTCACGTGTATTCGGTGAATTTTAAATTCGAAAATACGCCTCCGCTGAAGAACGACATGTTAGAGGGTCATAAGGTTTTCGTAAAATTAAAATCACATCGGCCAAGTCTCAAGACGCCTGGTCAAAGCGAAAGGTTTGAATGGGAACAACGTACAACCGGTTGTCTGAAAATAAGGTATCGGATGAAGTCAGGCAGTAGATTAGTGAAACATGTCGCACGCGCCAACATTGATCAAAACGGCATAAACAGTCTACAAAACGTACAAAAATTGTTGACGCTTTAAAAACCAGTAGGAAAAACAAAAAAAACGAGTACATTTTTAAATTATCATTTTTCACGTGTACGTTACGTGTCGGACGTAGACACGTGTTGGTTGGACGGTTGGCGTGCAAAGTGAAACATTCGATCACGTGACGCGTAATGACTAAGTCACAAGCCTCCGAGAGTTATTAACGAAATTAAACGTCATATCGAAACACTGAGCTAACATTGTATCATACAACGTTGCGGTGCCGGCGGTACTTTCAAAACTGAACAGCGTATACGGATACAGTACTTCACAGTATTCCGCAGCACGGCAACGTAAAACGGTTTTTTCGTGTTTTTCTAACCACACCGTTGTCCTCGAATTCGAAATGCGACCGCGTGACCACGCGATATTTATCGGTTTTGCTCGCGTACGGATCACCAGCCACAGTTCCGGCGCAATACAAGTCGTTTCGACCATACGACATTAACAAATGGATCTGTAGGGTCCGAGTCGGGGGACTAGCTTATCTAGCGTTTTTTTTTTTTCGACTTTTTTTCGAGAGTGCAGATGGTAATTAACGCGGCCCCGGTTGTACGCGTCGCGTGAATTTCCGATAAAGTGACGTTAACGGAATGAATTTTTCGACTACGGCAACAAATCCGGGCCCTCGTTGTATATTGACGGCGTTTGTAATAGTTTTAATACGAATTCCAACATTTTATGTTATAATTTTCACAAAGGGTACCCCAAAAACATTGGACACACAGCTTCTTTCGCTGTTGCACGCCGCTATAAGATATCAGTAATTTTAGTTACCGTAAAACGAGTACACTAATTCGCTCGCGGCACACCCGCACCTACACCGACGCCAAGCGGCCCGATCTCGTGAAATAAAAACAATGTGCGCATAGATCGTTACGCACGAAATCGCGCGGTGAGAAATCAAATTGTTGATATCACCAATAATATCGTATAAAATCATGCACGACGGACTGGGGCGGCACGGCACGTTTTATTTGTCTAATTTAAATCGACAATATGTATACATTATGTTTTTATGGTCCACAGTACTCGCTGACCCCCCCCCCCTCCACCACCATCACGTCCCACTTTTTGGGAGCTCTGCAATACACGTGATCAAATGTTTACCGTTTTCGGAAAGTCAATATTTTCAGAACCGATTGGGGAACGCGCACGGCCACACGTCATGTCCGAACTGAATTGTCAACAGTGTGTCGGACGTCGATAAGAACGGATAAAACGCGTGTGTTTAGCGCGTTATTAAATACACGCTCGACGCTCGAGCGCCGCGAACAGAATGCGGATAATCGATAAAGCCGTGCGGAGCGTCGTATTCGACGTTTGACCACCGGGGGTGCCTCAATTGTAATTCGTCGTCCAATGTTTCGCACGGGACGTCCAATTCATCGTCGACGTTATTAGAAACGTATTGGAAACCATGTGCTCGGGCCACGACTAGGAGGGCACTGGCCGTCGTGTTCGTATAGTGTCCCGTCTTCAATTCCGAATGCTGTGGTGTTTATTCCAAATCTCCGTCTAGCCGAGAAATCGCGAACGACCGATACGGTTTTCGACGAGTTTCTCTGAAAATCAAGTTTCTTTCTCCCCCTCTCCCCCCCCCACCATAAATATGTATATATGAATCACCTGAAACCCTTAGTGTTTATGTATTCTAATCACATAGTAAAAATATCAAAACATTTTTTAAATTTCTGGCTACAATTTCATTTTTTTTCTTCATATATATTGACAACATTTACAATTTCAAGAATTTACGACTGTAATTTCAATTATAGAATTATCACCTTGATGCTATTAAAATATTTTTAATTATATTTTTTTTTTTTTTAAAGTTCTGAGTAGTTTTTAAGTGATTCAGATTCTGAGCGTGACGACGATAGTATTGGTTATACAATTATGTGCTTTTGTATTTATTGTCTGCAAACACTTTTTTTTTTGTTTAAAAGAAGGGCTTTTTTATTAGTAACAAACTGATCGTATCTAACTGGTATTTTATTTGACACGTTTTTCCATTTTCTCAATATATTTTCCTTGAGTAAAACTGTCAACATATCCGTTGCTGGACACGTGCAATTTTAGTATGTAAGTTTTGAAAAATTTTTCACAGATGTTTTTAAAAACAAAGAAATTGAAAAATCGTTCAAAATTTCGGAAAACTACAAAGTACGACGATAAACAGAGTTTGACGCGAAACCGCTCGTCGAAAGCAACATAAATCATAATTCAAGGACATGAGTTCACTTTGTTAAATAATTTTGTTATTATTAAATTATTAAATCTATTTTTTTTTCTTTTTTGCCAATTCGTCCAATACTTCGTCTGTGGCAGAGGCGAACGCAGGGCTCCCCTTTGTATTATTTAATGATATCATTTATGAATATTAATAAATAGGTAATAAACGAGACATACTGTTAAAACTAATACGTAATAACAAAAAGGTCATGTGGAGGGGGATATATGCCTTCATCCCCCCTTCCGTTTGAACGCCATTGGTAGCCGTCAATTGTTCCCGATCGATTTCCCAACAATTTCCATTGCGTGTGTATACAAATATATATATATATATATCCTAATATATAAACGCGAAACGGGCAAAGCGGCATAATACCGCGAGATTTCATTCACTGTGAAACGGCCGCGCGGACAAATAATTGAATCCGTCAGCGTTATCGACCGGGTTGGGTCGCGTCCGGCTGAACGCCGTATGCAATACTTTATAACCGAATCGAACCACGGACAGCGGATTCATTTCAGTTTTTTAAAAAGGGAAGGAGGGCAGGGGGGACCAAACGTTTTAACCGACCGATTTAACGAAAAAAAAACCAAAAAAAAACTCGCCTTGCTCGCAAACTACCTCCCACTTACATTTGGCTCGATACAATTCAATCCAGTTTACGGACTATATTTATTATCATAGAAAAACCATATAAACACACACAAACACAATGTGGATGACTAAATTGCGCCGGGCGGCTTGCTCGAGTTTAATTTTTTTTTTTTTTAGTTTTTACGCTTTTTACGCACAAAAACCAAACGAAACAAAAAATACCAAATGCGATCGGCTTTACACGCTGCCTTTAACGATAACCATCACCAAGTCAATCGAAAGAGCACATAACCGCGGTAAGTTATAATCACGATTTAAGACGATTTATAATCGTGGTTTTCATTGAGTTCAACCGACACCGTTTTATTTTACAACCACCGTTTTAGCCACGAGGTTATTATCACAAATTGATTTAGAACATTGATTGAATAACAAAATGTATTCGTTCAACAGGTAAAATTGAAATGCCCCCTATCCCCCAAATGACGTCACTGACAAACGGCAGTGTTACACGTTTCACGATGTTCTGTCGGAATCGCATTCGACTACTGTAGAAGCACTGTGGTGCGTCGTTGTCGTCGAGATTCTCCCTCGACAGAAGTGGGCACTTTCAAAGTTTTCCCGCCGTTTCTTCATCGACGACAGGCTTTGAACAAACTTTCGCTCCGCAGTATCGTATTTTTATTAAAAACTACTTAGACGAAACTTTTACGAAATAACAATAAATATTAATCCTTAACGGTTAATTCGATTTCGAAACATAATCATAACGAGAGTAAAAGCGTCCGCCCGTAATTTTATGTCCAAAATAAACAGCGTTACAAAATCGCGTTTGCGATTTTACATTTTCGCAACTCGTACAAAAAAAAAAAAAATAATAATAATAATAATAAGAACGTGTTCGTTTCGTAACGATGTGTTTTTGTTATTTTGTCGAACGAGTTCGAACTCGCTTTCCGGTAGTAAATCGCGTCTGGCTGATGGTTTATTTCACACGTGAGTCTATTATTCGCAACGTAGTAATTTTGTTCGTTTTTGCTTTTTTTTGTTTTTGTTTAACGCGCTAAAATATAACGTACAAACAAATCACGCACAAACGTCACATATAATTAATTTTGCTCTTTGTCGTTGCTGTTTGAAGAACTCAGTCAAACTGTTGTTATTAAACGTGTCTTTGTTCTCTCTTCGTTTATATTAAAAATTAATTAAAAATAATATCTCGAAACACTTGGAATCATTTACTTTAATAATACGCGATTTATTTTAACTAAAAAAAAAAAAAAATTTCTATCAATTTCGTGAAACCTATAAATCACGACTTATAATCAATACGATAAACTGTAGATATTTGTACAGACTGTTTTAATGAATACTGTAGAACATGCACCATTCATGCGACTATCCAAAAATATGCAATTAACATGCATTTTCACTCAAATATGCAAAAATATGAACACGAAAAAATTAACCACGGAGTCTGCACATTACGAAACGTCGAAATTTTTAATCAAAAACTATTCTAGGTGAAATGTAGAGAATATGCGTTTGTATTTGAGTCCGAGTCCTTTTCAATTATTTCCCGTTTTCAAATTTAAAAAGTAATGACATTTTCCATCTTACGAACAAAATTTTCTACCAGGTCGATATGCTATTTTAATGATTGTTAAAAAGTTTTACGAATCGTTAGTCACAACATTTTTTTTCTAGGCGCATAAGCTTAGAAACAGACCTTAAGTAAGTTGGTCAATGTTTGCGTAAAACGACGATTTTTTTTTTTTTGAATTCTTAACATGAGAAACGTTTGTATTCCAGAACTGAATATTGAAAACAGGATTAAAGATTTTTGTTTATATATAAATGTATGTATATAAATTTCAAAGTTTATAAGAATAGATTCGATAAAGAAAAAATTACTAACATTGTGTTATAATAATAAAATCGAGCTGTTCGTTTCTAATTCCAATGTTCCAATGACTACTTAGTATCACTCTGAATCGTTTTTCCAATACAAAAAATCACAGCACACGCGGCCCGTCACCTGTTCGTATTACAAGGTTTTTTTTCGTACAACATTTCAACATTGTCGTGGAGGGGGGGAGGGGAGTTTTTTCGTACTATTGACGATTTCTCATGTGTAACGACAATAGTTCACGATCGTTATCGGTCATCCATATAATGATTGGCCGTAGTAAACCGTAACGGTTTCTTGGATACGAGAAAAAACGTCTCTTTTTTTAATATTTAATTGTACTCGGCTAGTGGACGAGATCGATAACTCGAAGAATGTTTTCGTATCTCACGTCGTTGTTAATGAGGTTAGGTATTCGTTCCGCGGTTATCTACTCGTATATCTCGAAACTGTTTTCCTTCTTACGACGCGTCGACGAAATTCGGTGCCGTTAAAATCATATATATATAAAGTGTATTTCATAAAGTGCGCAATTTTTTTTAAATGCAATAAATCAGCCAAAATCCAAAGTAAATCCAAATCCATCGTTTTATCACGTTTAAAACGCGTTCCAATTAAATGTTTAAAACGTATATCCACTGTGTGGATCCCCCTTCACTGTCTCTGCAGGCGCCGTCATCGGATCGTCGAATTTCAGCGTTTAAGTTCAGCGATTGACCGGGGATTATCGACGTAAACTTATGACTCCAAACATCCACACAAAAAGAACTGCTGATGCAGTAAGGAGCTTTCTACAGCTACTAGAGGTTACTGAATCGCTCTACGACAACTTGAAGTCGAATAAAAATGAATTGCCTTCCAATTGCAGTGTCGATAGATAACAAAAATAATAAATACAGTACGGACGAATTTCACTTTATGTGTGTGTGTGTGTGTGTGTGTGTGTGTGTGTGTCGAAAATACGTTGGGTCCGTGTCAAAACGGGAGTTAATGAAAACACTTTCGGAGACGCCGGGATGGATGAAATTATTTGCCCGAGACGCGGTTACTACCAGTCAACATATGCTTTGCAGCGACCAATGTGAACACTACCGAACGGATTTCATCTCCACGTCCTGCTGCGTAGGATACAAAAAACCAAAACCCAGTTCCGTTTCAGCGTCGATTTTTATTCGACGTTCAACAAAGGAACGGTCCGTCGGAATTGACGCTGTCACGTCGTCCGAGTACCGGATTTGTGTTTCGACCCTACTCAAGAATAGAAGAAGACGAACGCGACGATCAATCGGATGGTCCTCGGGACAGCGACCGCGACCGCACCAGAAAGGCTTCGAACGGACCGGGCCGTAATTTCAGTTTTTTTTCCTTTTTTTTTTTTCCCTAGACCGTGACAAACGTTACGTGCCGACTTGAATTAGCGGAGATAGGACGTTGATGGCTTTCGCATCTCTCCCCCGACCCCTTTAATCCTGTACAATGCTATCTTGGCCAAAAACTCGTTTCATGCTTCGTAGATTCAGAATATATGAATTTCATTTAGCGTTTTCAACCATTTTTAGCTATAAATTCATTTTTATAATATATATATATATATATATTACAGGCAATGCTCGAATTGGAAAAAAATAAATATAGGAGCTCGACCTAACGATTTAAAAACTGCGTTCCGAGTACAAAATTATTTAACACAAACCCGTGTGTTTGTACCACACACTCTTCTCACGACAAGACTAATTACAAAAAAAAAAACTACATTTTAGCCATATACGTATAAATTCAAAAATATAATCCACATGTCAATTGATGTTCACCCAATTTTCTCGAGAAATTCAAAAGCAACGATAAATAATAAGTGAACACCCAAGCAGTGATAACTGAAACTGATAGATAATAACATTGTGTTCAGCGAGCACACTAGACCACAGATACATACAATAATTTATTGCACTACTGCACTAGGCATAGAACAAGCGTTATGTGATGATATCATATAAGCAAACACACAAAAAAAATGTCGATTCAATAATATTTAAAATTGTAAAACTGACAACGATTTAAGTCTACATTTTAAGAAAAATTATTTCGGGCGTAATTTCTACCGTCCCAGGATAAAAAAAAATAGTAAGAGAGTTCCGCCCCCCCCCCCCCCAGCGCACTCCCCTGAATTCGAACACTGATTGTAGGCCATTTTTCTCAAATTGTATGTTTCAATGTAAGCGTTTACGTTTACAACCATTAGTAGTAACGCGACTCTTACGCGAAAAGAAAGATAATTGTGAAAGCCGTCGGTCCGTTCGGAACCCAAAACAACGAACTGTTCGAATGAAGCAAAATACGTGTTCGAACGTTTTTGGACGGAAGTCAAAAACGAGAGAAAAGTCATCGTAGGAGATTCTATACACGCGGCGGGGAACGTCGCGAAAATATTTTCGCATCCTGTAGGAATCGTTCACCTGCTTCGCCTGGTTCGTCCGCCTGATGTCGTTCATTATTCCTTAACATCTTTTTTCTTTATATATATATATATATATATAATCATTCTGTTTTTCAAAACGTTTCGCCGCGTACCGACCTGGGCTCTCGCGTTTTGCTCGCGGTCGTTTGGACTTCGGATTATTTTTTTCTATTATTCCATGCCCGACGTAATATGATTGCAATATGCGCGTCCGCGGCGCGTTTCCCAGGCTCAGACGGGTGAACGCGTCTCGTACGAAATTCGCTCGTCAGCTACCGCGCTCGTAAGTACACGCGTTTCCGCCGCACTGACAACGACGGTACAATAATAGCGACTCGTTTTAAATCCTCAAAAAAAAAAAAAGAGAAAAAAAACATCTTTTGTACTCGGTGAATTTTTTTTTTTATATGAATTCCAAAGTCGTCATTAAATTCGCTCATAAGTCGCGTAGAGAAAAACGTTTCATACGAATGCGTTGTGTGTGTGTATAAATCTCGCGACATGCCGCACGGTCGAAACGCATCGGTTTTTTATTTCGCGGAGGACACCGACGCGTCTGGAATTTATGTCGAGATGGTGGGGAGCAGCAATGACAGAAAAAAACGTGTAATCTTCCGACTCGGCGTTCGCGACGCACGATCGCGGACAACAGGGATCGTTTCGTTGTGGTTCACGATGAAAATGAATAACAGTTTATTGTTTTCGAAAAGAAAACGCGAATGTTGGCGTGTCGTACACGTGCGCGCGTACACGAAATGCCGAACAAAACGAATCGGAGAAGAATGAGGCGAACGCCGTCGAGGCGCTCGTTCGTATCTCTCGTTCGTCACAACTCGTAACGGTAGAATTTTATGAACGTACCTATGTGTATACGAGGAATGTCCAGAAAGTAAGAATACTCGATTTATCTATTTTTTTTTTGTTTAAATTGAATTTTAAAAAAAATTTCCAGATTTTATTGGTTTATATGTCATTTATTTCTCTACGTAGTCGCCCTCTCGTTCTATACAGGTTTTGAGCCTTGGCACAAGTTTCTTGATGCCCTCCGCAAAAAAATATTCCGTCACCCCCTTTTACCGATTTAAGACCTCTTCTTTCACTTCCTCGTCGGTTGAAATCGTTTTTCACCCATGTGAGTCTTCAGGGAAGTGAACAGATGAAAATCCGAAGGAGCCAAGTCAGGGTAATATGCAGGGTGCTTCAAAATGTCCCAACCGAATGAGTCCAAAAGCACTTTGGTGGCGTTCGCCGTGTGCGGGCGGGCGTTGTTGTGCAACAAGCACACTCCCTTTGTCAACATTCCCCTCCATTTGCTTTGAATTGCTCTCCTGAGCTTTTTTAGGGTCTCACAGTATCGTTCTGCATTAATCATCTCCCCCTGAGGCAGAAATTCGACCAGAATGATCCGTTTTCGGTCCCAAAACATGGTGGTCATGAAAACAAGGTCTCCCACTCCTCTGATCGTCGTGAACATTTGTTCTGCCTGCATTAAACTCACGACACCACTTGAACACGTTCGTTCGGTTCATAACACCTTCGCTTAACACGTTCGCTAGAGCACGTCGACACGGCGGACGGGACAACATCACGTGAAATACACGCGCGCGTGCCCGACACTGTTATCACGTCCACGGGCAGCCCGCGTCTTATTAATCACGGGAATAACGATCGGATCCACAACGTCGCGTTCGTCGCGGTGGCATATTTAAATGATTTAAAGAAATTCGTCACTTTATCGCTAAAATCATTGACCAGCGATGGGTAGGGGTCTCGGTTTGGTACGTGCATTATTGATATACACGCGTACACGCGGACCGTTCCTTAAATCGTAAAATCTATGAACGCCCGTGTATTAAAACAACCCGTGCGTTCAACGTCCAGAAGTTTGTATAACATTTTTTTTTTTAATTTAGGAACATTACCGTGTAGTTCTGTCGTGTACTATAAAACATTCGTGGTATTATTATATTGAGTTGATGTGTTTAATTAATACTCTTAATACACATTAATATTATATATATATATATATATATATAAATAAAAGGTTTCGGATATGAAGAATAAAATAAAAATTATATATTATTTCTTTATAATCAGCAATGTAGAGAACAACTCTGTGTGCCACACTTTAATCCACCGCTGATTTCAATTACACGTACTTTAACATTGTTTCCATAAATACACGTACGTTCGTGTTTATAAATACACGTGAAATAGAGACCCTTACTAGTGTGTATTACCTAAGATTCAAGTTTTGAAGTTGCTCTTCTCATCACATTAAAAACATGTTATAAATGTTTTGTGAACAACTCTGAGTGGCTTGTTCGAGTTTAATATTTCTTTCTCTCTCTCTCTCTCTCTCTCTCTCTCTCTCTCTCTCTTTCTCTCTCTCTCTTTTTTCTCTCCCTCTCTCTCGTCTTAACTGCACCACTTTTCGATTTTTTCCTTTCTTTATTTTTAGTTTTTACGCACAAAAGAAAAAACGAAACGAAACGAAAAATACCGAACGTGATCGGCTCTCAAAACAATAAACGTGGAAACCACCATGGATACATATTTTGAATTAAGGTTAATACTTTTACACGCTACCCTTAACGATAACCATCACCAAGTCAATCGAAAGAGCACATAACCGCGGTAAGTTATAACCACGATTTAAGACGATTTATAATCGTGGTCTTCATAAAGTTCAACCGACACCGTTTTATTTTACATCCACTGTTCACCATGAGGTTATTACTAAAAATTGGTTTAGGACATTGATTGAATAACACAATGTATTCGTTCAACAGGTAGAATTGGAATAACCTATGCCCGTTTGGTATTTACATATGAGCACGAACCACATCGGCGGCCCGTAACTAGCTCGAAACCGGCCGGCCGATAATAATGAGGGGGGGGGGCAAATGTCCCTCGATTTCGCCGCGTGTCAACACAGACTCATACGTGTCGAAAAATAAAGAAGTCGAAAATCATATTTCTTATCGATATGCATAAGTATTTAATGGTATTCATATCATATACCACGATTGTCCATTTGGAATTCAATTCACGTCGTGCACAATCATTTATTAACCGATATATTATTCGAATTGTTTTGCTTCGTGCCCGACGGTGACTTTTGGTCGAGAAAACGGTAGCTAATAAATAAACTGCATTCAACAGTTCCACGTGTTTAAATCTGTTCGATAAATACTCGTTGGCGTTGTTTTCTGCGTTTAAAACAGGAATCGAATGTGATGCCCGTTGTACACGGAAATCGCCATGGACATTTGACGTTCGTCAAAACAGTCGAGTGGCGGGGTTCGAACAATTATATTTGAATAAGACTCGCGGCGGAGGGTTTCAAAGGGCTTCCCCGCCGACTTTGTATCGTTTTTTCATGACACGCGTTTAAATCTCGAATCACATCTTAACAAAATATATACATATCGTATATATATATATCACTTTTTATGACAAACGATTACGCGATCAAGATAGACGAAAAATTACAATTGTAATCATCGAGTGCGCATAATAATAATAATAATAATGACAACGGTTTTGGCGAACGTTGTTTTCATCATGAAAATAGTTTGACTCGCGCCATTGTTGGTTCTCGGACGGTCCTTTGTTAGATATCGCGGACGTTTTTTTTATTAATGTCGCAGCTTGGCCGTATAAATGAGCGGCTTTGAAAAACTGTTTTAATTCACGAAAATAAAATATATGAACGCTTTTCTCTCTCTCTCTCTCTGTGTGTGTGTGTGTGTAAACGCGCGAAAAACGTACATCAATTAGCGAACGAGAAACGAGGAAAAGGATTCGCGATATTGTGTTTTTAACAGATAATAAATTACATTGTCGGGCACGGTTTAATTTTGAAATTGCAAACTGAAGGAAAATTACCATCGGACCGACACATACAAAGCGAGACATTTTAATTGAACTAATCTAGACGAGATTATGGAACGGTTCTTTAATTGTCTCCGTGCGAAAGGCAGCTGTTATTTAAATTGTTTTGTACGTTGTAATTCAATCGCGTTTCAGTTATTCGCGCGAGAATTTCACTTTCAACAAATTTGTCGGACATGCAGAATCGCGGAACGAAAATTCGACGCACATTTCCGGTGTCTTGTAACCCACAAACGACAACAGCTAAGGGATTCTCGTCATACATTCTGCCTGTCGCGCGGCGTTTCTCGTGCTTAAAAAGATAGTATTTCGGTGAATCGATTGAGCTGACGTGTTGAAATACCGCAGCGACGTCACGTGGTTTTTCTCCGGTCTTTCCCCTCCCCCACCCCGACAGCTGACTGACGATGAATCACGTCTCCGGCTCCGAAGACGAATCACTCTGTTATCAACGTTTAATCGTCCATGACGAAAACAGACCCTCTGCAGATATAAATTCCGAATATCCGGTGGAAATACCGTTCACGATCTCGACGCGTCACGCTTCCGTTTTCGTAGGTGAAACAATTTTTTTTAAAAATTTGTTTTTTGTTTTTGGTCGTTTGTTTAATAGACGGTCCCCCGTTCGAACCCGTGTTGAAACACGTGCCTCGAGCGACACGTAACCAGACCGGATTTCCCGAAAATATTTTTCACCACTGTGGGTCCCGTCCCCGTCGACTCCAGCAGTTGCCCGTTCAAAACCCCCAACGCCAATTTCCTGCACCTGCGTCGGCTACCGGTCCGCGGATTTTTCTCCGAACTTTATTCTCATTGAGTCGTCCTCAGCTTCGTTTTCGTCGTGCCCGTCGGCGTCTCGTTGCACAGCCAGACTACAGCTGGGTTTTCATCCATTCCAACAAAATTTTTGAGTTACAACGGTGTGTTATCGAATTATGCCGTGGGCAAAGTTGTATGTCGATCGGATCACCGGCGGACGTTTCCCCGTTTGTCTAAGACAACGTCGCGGTAACGATTTTTCGGGTATAATATTTTTAATGGCTATCGATGTTTTTGACCCGCGTAGGTCAAAAGGTTGCCGACCTAACCCCGAAACGGCGCGGGACGTATTATTTGCACGTTCGTCCGAACAATAATAATAAAAAAAAATGACGAAAAAATGTAGATTTCCACGTTTTTACATAATTTCTGTATTACGCGTCGAGTGTTAAACAATAAAATGAAATTAATTCGAATATTTTTCCGGTTCTTTTTTTTTTTGACAATTATTTACTTATTAACGATTCCGTTTACAAAACGGCTCGGCGTTTTTTCAATGTTTACGGGCAAAAAAATTATAATATTAAAATATACACGTATTCGTTTGTTTCTGCTCCCGACGACGATATCATTTGTTACAACAAACGCTTGACCGTGTTTGACGCCGCAACGACGGTGTAAAAACGTTCTCTAGCAGCCGCTTGGATTAAAATATCGCGTTAAAAAAAAAATATTTTTTTTTTAAACTCGTCTACAAGTAAAGCCCCGCCAGCGTTCTCATAAACCAATGGTTCTCAACGGAGGCGATATCACCCGCCGATGGTGAAGTGCTTTTTTGCGACTATTTTTCTCTCCGCATATATTTATATGGTTGTTGTGATAATCCAACTGTATACAACTGCGAAAACGTGTATAGACAACGCGAACCGGCGGCGATTAACGGATAGTACATTTACCACATAGGTACCCAACAATTCTCCAAAACAATACTGAATTCGATTACACTTTTTTGGTACCAACAGTGTTTTTAATATTGTATGATATAATAATATACCGTTAATGGCAGTGGCTTTTGTGTAATAAAACCATTTTTTTCATTTTTTGTTTTTTGTTTTTTTTATGTGTTCTTAAAACGCTATTCCGTTCGAATTCGGTTTTAAGTGCCTGTTAAATATTCAGATTTTAACCTCGTAATAAAACCATAGACGCGCGCGGTCGATACAATTATTTAATTATATTTCATCCGATAAATCTAAAAAATAACGTACAGTTCGTATTATATAATAAATCACGTTAAAACGAACGTATGCTTGCATTTGTAACCGACGATTGTAACGGAGTTAAGGTCAACGGCTGATTTACTATGCCATTGCTGGTCAATCGGTAAGTTTCTTATTCTATGATCAATGTTCCGGGACGGTAAGAATAAAACCTTTTTTAATTTACTTTTTTTTCCAGAGTACCGGCAAACATTTGAATCGTTTTAATTACAACGCGCAAAAAATTTAGGAATACAAAATGCAATCGTCTGTTATCGTCTTACGCCTTTGTTGTATACATATATACTCGAACAATGCCACAACGTAATAATAACAGCGTGAATAACGGCTATATCGATTTATCACGGTTTCCGATATTGTACGTATCTCTTGAAAAGTATTTCGTGTTGTACGAATTGTACTCGGTATGTTCGTGTTAAAAAAAAATTTATAAAAAAAAAACAATTCGATAACGTTTTAATCGTTTATTGTATCTTGGAAAAAATAAAAATCATTTTCACGGTAATAACTGTTACTCGAGAAAAAAACAATAGATCCACAGCTATCCGATCCAACGAGCGGTGAGAGTTTCGACCGTCCGTGTTCGGATGCGGACAAACCTAACCGATAAGTACGTCGTCGTGCGACGCGATCGGTGTTGGGATTATCTAGATAAAATTATCTAAAAGATAACCGGCTAATGGCCTATTTATCTTTCATCTTTTATCTGGATAAAAAAAACTTTTAATTTTTTTTGCAACAACGATAATAGATATTAATCAGTTAAACGAACGGCATATATTAAATTGTTGAAAAAA
The DNA here is from genome assembly GCA_019022885.1 of Schlechtendalia chinensis. Lineage (NCBI taxonomy): Eukaryota > Metazoa > Arthropoda > Insecta > Hemiptera > Aphididae > Schlechtendalia > Schlechtendalia chinensis. Next base: position 1,438,750 of record CM032350.1, on the reverse strand, counting down.
CGGTCAAAACTTTAAAAATTAAATTTCAAAAAAAACAATTTAGAAAAACTTTCAAAATATGTTTATTTACGCGACGACAAAACAATAACAAGCGAAAACTGTACATGACAACAACACGTTAAATAAATGATTGGAAACTCGGTATATTTTAATAAATAATATATTATTTCCTACTAATCACTATTCAATTTAACAAATTATCTTATTTTTCTATCTAGATGACCAAAAATATTTATCTCATCTTTTACTCAGTAAATCCTCCCTCCCGTCATTGTCTTTCTCCTTTGTCTAGACAACGAAATCGGTTGTCTGTCTCCTAACACTTGGACGCGAACGAAAAAACTGTACGTCGCCGGACGCGAGAAATAGCCCGTTACGGTTTGAAACGTTGACCGACCGTGTTCTAAAATTCGGCGGTTCACGTATTCATCGTGAACACGGCCAAACACGACGAATAGAACGAAACGGTTTCTACCCCTCTTCACCCGTTTACAGTCGGACGATCGTCCAAACCAAACGTCTGGTGACGGATTAGTGATTTTGGTCCTTATCGATTTGTTTGATAGTAATTTGTCAAAACGAATGTTATTAAATTAAAATTTCATTTATGTCTAAACAATTTGTATAAAAATAAAAATAAATTCTTTTTAAATAACTCTATGCAATTTTTTCTAATTAATTTTACTTTTAATTTATTCCTCAGTTAGTTGTATTTTGTTTGTATTAACCTGCTGATGACATTTTGTCGAAACCGGGAGCAATAAACACGCATAAACGACAACTTTTATATTTTATTTTTTCATTGATCAACGTAATACTCATTGGCTTTTTTGTATATTTAAGTATACACATATATATTTTTATTTTATTTCTATTCGTTAATTCTTTTATTTCTCTTTATTTTATTTTTTTGCATATCCTTTTTACTCTTTATTTAATTTTTCTTTTATTTTCACTACATTATTATAAATTATTATTGTTAATTGTTGTGTATTTTTTTTTTTTTTTTTGGGCTTTGCCTCCTCCTCTTCCTACTTTTTCCCTCCCACAATGGGAAACCTCCCGGTTTTCGGCCGGATTGCACTTGGACGTGTGCGTGTGAACACATATTTTGATTATGCAAAAGAAAATCGTCTGTTTTTAAGCGAGGTTCCACGAGGAAACGCGCGTCAACAACAGCGGTGTATCGAAAATAATGATTCGAAAACCGTTTGTATTTCTTATGATAAACGTACACGCGAGTTGGCGTGTGAGCATGTGTGTAAAGTATTTAAACGCATTAAAAATTCATGAAAAATAAAAATGCATACGTGTATGTATTTATTATTATAAGAAGAAGAAAAAGACGGAAAAATTTAATTTCATGAAAGACGTATTGAATTCGTTCTCTTTCTGAATAAATAATAAACGTAACCACGAACGAGTTCACATATGCATTAATATTTCTTTACGTATATTATGAACGCGAACTCGTTTTTTACAAAACATTCATACTACCAAAACGTTTTTTTTTTGTACGCTAAAAAATTAAAAATTGTACATTACGTACATTAAGTGAATAATAAAAAGGTGTGTAATAATTTTTATTATTTCATACATATATACGAAGTTTATATAAAACGAATAAATTATAAACGTCACTCACAACGTTTTCTTACCCTCGTGTATTTATACACACACACACACACACACACATATATATATATGTTATATACGTTTTTGTGCGGAGTGCTTCACGTTTTAAATTAACGATTTCATTGTTTGCTTAATTGATTTTTTATGGTACTGGAACTCGGTAGGAGCGGTTACCTATGTCGAATACATATCACATTTTACCTCGTAAATACGCGAATACATCAACATTTGATAATACGAACGCTTTACAATCGAACGTATATTATTTCGACGGTCTTCACTTGACGTGCAACGTGTACTCGTAGTTTCATCATTTTCGAATCGATGCGACACGATATTAATTCAAATAAAAATAATAATAATGTATTTACTTTTCGTGGCACTTGCGACCTCGTAACCCCGCGGTCGAATCGTTGAAATCTCGATAATAATATTTTATGACTTTTCAATCTCTGTTATACTGAATTTATATTTTAACATTTGTTTATTAAATAAGTATTTATTCTGTGGTTTATTTGCTGATCGTTATGATAGAATATATTAGTATTTATGCCAAAAGTGATGATTTATTTTTTGTATAAAAAATGATTAAATTTCTCGTATAATATTGAAAAAATGTCCGAGGGAGTCAGACTTCATACACCTCCCTCCAGATACGACCTTGCGCTAACCTGTCGTATTTCGTATTTCGAGACCATTTTTTTTATAATAAGTATACCTGTATATTTAATTATATTAATTTCCTAAATCTTGTTTTTATCTTGTTTCCAAACCATTTTTTAAGGTTTAGTTTTTCGATCAGAAATAAATAATAACGCGACGACTTTTTTATTCAATGTTTAAGATGCCCAAAAAAAAAAAAAAAAAAAATGTCTAAGTACGCCTGAGATAATAAATGTAATATTCGAATTCACCCGAAACGTGATCAGTCGTAAAATAATCGCATCCGAAAAGTACTACTACCCGTTTTGTAACTGCACACACACACACACACACACACACATATACGCGTATGATGATTTATAAGATATTGTACGCACGCGGGGCAACCCGAAACGCGTACTCGGGCGATGTTCATTTCAAATACATCACGAACACTATGATACCATCATCATTACGTATCGAATATCAAACAACAATTAGTATATTTAGAATAAATTTCGAATATTTGTAAGACAAAATAAGTCTAGACGACTTTTAATTTCGGATAACGATCATTAATTACACGATAAAAACATCTAGTCTGTACATTTTTCAATTCATTAAAATTTATACGAACGTTAAAAATAAAGTTTTCTCGTTATTTCACTGTACCCATAATACATACATATATATATATATTATATAAGTATAAAAAAATAAAATAAATTAATGAGTTTAAAAATAATTTTAGTTTCATACGAAACGAGAATTACTTTTTAACATGAAAACATTTCCAGAATGTTTATCGGTCGCCTCCCCCCCTCCATCCCATTCACCCGGGTAACGTTGTTTACGTTCTGATATTCGTCTATGCGAGGTCAAACACAATTGTTCGCGTCATATTCGTATGCAACATTGGAATATAATTGTTAATAATATCGATCTGTGAAAATATGTTTGTAATAAGTGTGTCGGGTGTATTTTCGAGCATGCTCAACTACGTATGCATATATATATAGTCGTCCGGCCGCGAAGCACTAATCGGTTTGTTTATCGGTTCGATTGATTACGGAATTCCGGGAATGATTTTCAAAACGGGCACAAGGTCCGCAGGAGGTTTTTGTTGTTTCCGTGACGGTTCGAACCTTTTGTACGTGAATGTACGTAACCTAACATAACCTAACCGCTCGCAGTCGACATCGCGGAGATGTCGATTGGACCGGGAAACAGACGTTTTCCAATCAGGAACAAAAAGCGTGTTAGTTGTTTTAAAGGAAAGACGAAAAAAAATTCCACGCGTACGGTACTCGAAAATGATTACGTGACGATTACGCGTGCATAGAGCAACACGTCATATCGTATGCGTACTCGGCGTACTCTTCTTTTGTCGGTCTTCAAAAGACGATCGTCGTCTGTTGCGCGTACGTACACAGGACCGTTGAACAATATTCTCGTCGAATTTCGATCCGGCGTAGGTTTATAACCCGGCACCGGAACGTCCGTTGACGTGGTGTTTTTTCTAACACTAAAAACCCAAACAACAAAAAAATAAGGAAAACGCGGAAAAACATCTCTCACGGCCGGCGCGTTTTCGTATACGGTTCGGTTCGAACTCGTGACCGGGGAAACATTTATTCCGAACCGCTCGGCGAGCGGAGAACAGGACGACAACACGGCGGCGTTGGTGTGTTTGCGTTTAGCACGATTCACCGGTGTATGTAAAAAACTGCCGCGGGCGGTGTTTTCAACGACCGTAGAAACGGTATGGCGGCGACCGACGGCCGACGAGACGCGTTCACCGTCCGAACACGGACGTGAAAAGTCGTAACGTAGGAACGTCGTACGGGGGGAAAAAACGACGCCCTCAAAATAATAACAACAACAACAACAACAGCAAAATAAATAAATGAATAAAAAGCGGCAGAGAACACCGAAAAGAAAACCCCCCCCCCACACACGACAATATAATAACGACGGAATGAAGTATTTGCCTAAGCACGCGCGATCGGTAAACGGGACGGTTTTTAATAGTAACAATAATAAATAACGGTAACAATAGACGAGGGCGGATCGATTTCGTTCTCGGCAGCCTAACAAAAAAAAAAAAAAAAAAACGATAAATGCACGCGAAACATCCATTTGTGTTTTCCAACCCGTCGAATGTTTAATACCATTTGCAAACATTGTCCGTAAACCGTGTGACGTGTAGTCTGCCGAAGTAGATAACCGCGCGATTGATCAAAGGACGTAACTCTCCCGTCCGTCCGTCCGTCCGCCGTTTCCGAACACTACATTCATACGATGCGAACGACACGACCATTTTCACGAACAAAAACACGTTAACGACAGTGTACTCGGTCGGCGCGCTTTTACGACGTCGACGTTTTTGTAACGTGTTTTATACGTCTGGGGGGGGAACTCACACTGATTGATTCTTATCATATATTTTACTTTTGCGTCGTCTTAACGCGCGAGCGATGGTGTCCGTGCGGAACCGTGTAATCATTTGATTTTCTATCAATATCCAAGTGGACGACGCGGTTTTGGAAACACCTCGCCTCGAACGCGCCGGGAAAAACAAAACTAACCCCCAGTCGATTTTATAATTATTAGAAAACCGGAAAACGTTCGTTTAAACACGCCGCCGGCTTGTTTTTCGATTCGCAACGTATGCGAACCGATGTAACCAATTTGTTTCCGCAACACGACCGGGTTTTAGTAAACATTCTCGTGTTCATTTCCAATTGATTCGTCGACCGGAACGGACCGACCTACCAAAGTACGCGGTTACTGGCAAATTACGCGAAAACGCCGCGAGACACGCACTTGCGGACGTCGAGGACCGTTTTGATGTGACCCAAAGGAGTCAAATAATTGAAAACCCACGGATAACAACTGAATCGGTATGTAGTACCGTTGACCGTTTGTGATCATCGGATGAAATCATTTTCAGATATAACGAAAATCGTTGCCCGTTTGGATCGGAAGCGAAATCGGTCGGCGCGGCGATGGCCGATACGCGTCGAAAACAGAATTCCTAATGTGTCTTTTTCAGCACGTTTTCGGATGTATATTCGATAATTTAATTTGTTATATTTTATTAAAAACCCCGAAAAAAAATTCTGGATACGTCACTGGTGTCGGTTGTCTTTTGTTTCGACGGACGTCGGAGATTCCGATCGAACCGATTTATTTTACGCGCGCAGAGGTGGCGTTTATGGAGGGGGCCCCATAAAAAATTTTTCATTCCAATTTTTTCAAAAAGTTTTTCTTATAACACGACACGATACGACACGGACACGGTGAAATGCGCGTTTACGAAATATCGTGAACTTCCGTAGAGAACATTTACAATAGATTTGCAAGCACGCGAAATACAAATTTAGATTTTATTTTATAATCACGATCCGTTTAAACAACAATTACGTCGACTCGAAATGAAAAATCAATTATGTAATTTACCTATTTTATGTATTTTTTTTTTTTTTTTTATCGAAATTTGATGTTTTGCTTACAAAATAATCAACTGAAGATATGGATATCCGTATGAACATGTTAACGGCCACGTAAGTGTTTTAAAATATATTTCCCCCCCCCCCTTAGAGTTTTTTCCCCCGCACAACGAACACGTGCTCTTGTTGCGCGCGTTCGAACCGAATCGAATTAATAGTCGATAAATACCGTCGATCAAAACAAAAACGAAAAAAAACCCCCCCAAAAAATTCGAAAAAATATGTCCGTTTGCTGCGCATGACGATAACAATACTTTGACGGTGTCGCGGGACTAACACACACACACACACACACACACTCGGTGTTGTGTGTAATACTTCACAATTGAATACGTGCCCGATAAATCAATTCGAAACGTACGTACCTTAACGATGTGTACGTGTGTATATACATATATATATATTCGTTGACGTTTAGCGTTTTTTTTATATTTTACTACCGCGGTAAGTACTTAATCTACCGGCGCACACGTATACACACGTTACTTTTTACTATACCGACGAACGCGATGCTCGATATACATTCCATTATAAACATATACATTCTTTTTTTTTTGCATTCTATTATATATGTTTGCAAAAGTCTGAACAGTTCGTTGGTGAACTATTATCAAAACACGCGAGCGAAAAACGCGTAGAACGGCGCGCATAGGTTATTAAAAATAATTCGTTTACGTAACACTTTTGTCGCAGACGTTTTGACACGGACCGCGGCAACGTGTTTCGAGAAAACAAATCCGTTTTTCACGAGCGGAATTTATAATTAAAAAAAAACACGCATTTCAATTATTCGTGTTACGCCACGTAGAAAACGCCGCGTCGTATACGTCACTAGTACCACACAACGTATACGTACAATACACGGCGTATTCATAACATCATTACTGTAACGTTTTATTTATATATACGTGTATATGAATGTTGTATTCGAAAGTGCAACGTCTCTCTCAGGACGAGACCGTAAGACGACGTTTCGGGAAAACGTCCATAACAAAACGTACCTAACAATGATCAGGCGCGCGAATTAAGCCGGGAGAAAGTCGCCACCCCCCCCCCACGCTGTAGGTTGTGTTTTATTTGGGAAAAAATTCCTAAAAAAACAAAACAAAATCAACGTACTGAGCTGTTCTCGAAATTAACGACGGAAGACGCGACTGCAAATACCACGGTATAAACGGTGTACTAATAAAACGTATGAAAATATAACGGATTTTATTAAGTTTAGGGGAAATTCCAGCGATAATTTTTTTAAATGTTCGTACAAGGAACGACGACTACTACTCGATAGTAAATAACAATCAGTAACGAGCATCATATCGCTCGTATTTCGTTTCGACGAACACACATTCGCACACATATTCTTAGACAGGTATTTTATTTTTGAACGTGTAATTCCCCATCACCCCCCGTAATATATAAATCTGAATCCGTATCCGTATGTTTTTACCTACGCGGAAAGGTTTTAAGATACGCCTAACCAGTCCGCGTCGCGTAACGTAATAATAACGATCGTGCGTTGTTATTATTATTTTCAAATCGATCGAATTACATGACGAAATATCGTTCGGTTGTACTACGCGCGGACGATTTTCGACGAGTTGTGTCGGGACGGACGTGTTGCACCGGGAAAAATGATTATAAAAATACAAAAAATCCGTGCGTGTTACGAAGCGAGACTTCTTTCGGGAGTCATTTGATTAGAAATTATTTCCGTTGACGCCCCGATTTCGACGTTTCAAAAACGTATATGCAAACGTTTTCCATCCCGGCGGGTAAATAAACATAGGCGAGGACCGACCGTACGAGCGTTTATCGATATCGAAATGCTTACCCGGTCACCATCACTGCTAGATACTTTGAGATCGGTCGCTCGGTTCGCCGAAGTCCAAGTCGTCCGACCGGCCCGCGCGTACTAAACGCCATGGAACTGAATGCACGGAAAACGGTCGACGCGGAAAAGACGGCACCGAGTCTCGCGGTCGCGTCGTGTGGCCCGGCGCGCGTACAAACGGCTAATGAAACGGACGGGACACGGGCCGGGGCTGTGGCCGAAGCTGTACCTAACCTAACCTAACGCGGTGAAATTGGCGGGAACGGCCGAGCGGGCGGTGTGTTCGCACGTTATTGGCCTTGGCCGGGAACACTACGCGCGTGCGCGACGAACGTCAACGCAACCGGTGGGGACGGTCGAGCAGGTGTGTTCGCACGCTATTGGCCGCGACTAAAACGAGACGACACGCACGCGCAACTTCCTCTCTGGAAAAAGTGCTCATGACCGACCATGACAGTCGGACCGTTACGCGCGCGACGTTCGAACCTTCTTTTTTTTTTTTCGTACCTACTTCACGTCGAAAACCAAAAAATGTTCAAAGCAGTTATTATTTTTTTACGGTTATTATTTGTACCGTTGTTTTTTTTTGTACATTTAATACGTCGTTTGAAATCGGCATACGCGAGACGTTTAATCGCGCGTGAAACCCGACGGGACGGAAACAAGACCTGAACGCCTGAACGCCTGCGGAGAAAACAAGATCCGATTCAATACGGTGACGAGTTAGGTGCGTTTACGACGAGATGATAACAAGTTTCAGATGACTCTAGACGACGGTTCAAGGTATGTACGGTTCGCGTAAATCGTCGTCGTCGTCGAATTATTTAACGAAAAACGGCACGGCTTCGATGTTGTTTTCAGCGTTTCGGTTTTGTTCCGTACGTACGAATGGTGCGAACACAGATTTGTACTCGAAAATCTGCATAACCGTTTAGGTCCGAGGCCTACGGTCGGGAATATAAAACATTGTGATGACGCGATTGTATAGATCCATTTCGTTAAATGTGGAAAACGCGTCGGCCGTTTGTAACAGTGGTCGGTATAAAATCAGTATTCCACGGATCCGTTAATCGTTTAATAACAATCGTGAATCACATCGACCCGAGAGACCCGCGCAGTGGCGGCGCTAGAGGGGGGCAAGGTAGGGCAAGCGCCCTACCCAAATTTGGTTTTGCCCCACCTTTGCCTTACCTGTTGAAGAACAAACGAAAATTTAAATTTCAAGTATTTACGTATTTGCTGCGTTTCATATGTTTCGCTGTGCAACTCGTCGTTTTTATGTGCATTCGTTTAGATAACACACCACAGAATACACCACCATTTAATTTGATTTCGAAATTGATTATATTTTATCAGAAAACGCTAATAATACAGAATTTTCCATGTATTTAAATAATTTATATTAAACCCGTATAGACGGATTTTCACTAAATTCCATGATCAATTTTCCATGATCTTGCCCCCCCTAAAAAAAATGTCTGGTGCCGCCACTGGACCCGCGTAACGGAATCGACCGACGCGACTGCCTTGTAGTAGTACACATAGCGCTCGAGTCGGTGCTTTTTATTATACCACCCGAACGAAACATTTGTGTACGAATGATATGCCGACCCGAACCCAATGTACGTCAGAAACGACGGCCTGAAAATATGTCGACCCAGTGCCCGTAGTCTTAAATGGCGCGGACGCACCACCTTCTCGACTGAATCTCCACTGATCTCGACTTGGTCCCGTTTCGAACACAACAATCGACGTGACACGCCCGTAGGCAGTCTTATCGTCATTCGACGAAAGTGTTAGCCGTTCGATATGATATTTCAAAATGGTTTGTTCAAAAACCGCCAAACCCATAAGCCGTAGTACGTACGTGTTTTATTCGATAGAACGACACACGCACACATTGGAAAATATAAAGTAGTGGAGCTCATTTTCAAATAGCGTACCAAATGAAATATTCTATATCACCCTCACCCCCCCCACAGTTTTGCCACTAATATATAACCTGATTTCTAACCGTATTCTTTTTTCAATCAAACAAACCTATCAAATGACAACTGATAAATAACATTGCGTTCACACTTGACCACGGACACGTGCAATATTGTGATCTATCGTACACGTCTGCTGTGCACCGTCGCGGCTAGGCGCAGAACGATCGTGATATATGACTGATATTATTATCGTGCGAACAAACTGTTAAAAAAATACGTCGGGCTGTTTACGACCGACGACGCGTTCGTTCTCTCTTATCACGACGCCGACGTACGTTCGGACGTTACGCGCGATCGTATTGTCTTATACAAGGCACGAGGAAATCCGCCGTCATCTCTACACGCGTTGTTCGGAACGCGTGATCTAAACAATACACAGTTGTCCTTCGTTCGTACACGTACGGTGAAATGGGAACAAACACAATCTCTACGCGGAATCGAAATTTCTACAGTTTCCTTTATAGATAACAGATTTAAATATTCGCGTTTATCGCGTTTCGTCGGAACTGTATATAAATATATATATATATCAATTATTGTGTAATAACCGCAGTTTAAAAAAAAAATTAAAACCATCCACTTCGAAACGTGTACCGAGTGAAAACTGGTATTTTGAAAACGTAATTATTTAGTAGTCACATTCGTTCGGGGAGGCTCCCCTTGAGTATTTCTTAAGCGGGAGACCGTGTAAGACAGTTTTAATCGTTGGCGACAGATAAACGTCGATTAGATTTTTCAATAATCAATTTTGTGATTTCTTTTGTGTTTTATGGTTTTCAATATCGAAAAAGGTATACGTGTTTTTTTTTTTGACCGTACATATTTAACAATAAAAAGTAAAAATTATCTTTATTGTATAAATCGGGTTTTCATATTATTCTGGGACCCCTTCGCCTCCAGCCACCCGTTGAAAAAGTCCTGTGTGCGTTGCTGATAGATTACTTCTAACCGCGCAAGGGCGTCAGGCGGAACAGAAACGAGCGACGCAAAATCAAAGTGTTCGACTTGTCGTTCATATCGATCATTCGATCGTGAACGTAATTAAATAATCTTACGTAAATGAACGTCATTCGACAACGTTCCCGCGCGTTTCGTCGTGTATTTCCGTTTTGCACGAAATCGCTCGTAAAGATGGTTTTACCGACCAAAAATATCAATTTATACAACGTGTAAACAACGACTCGTTTGGTACGTTTCTCAAAACGTTCGACCGTTTATTTTCACTGATCTTTTGTGGCCACGTGCTATTCGAGATAACAATAGTTCGTACAATATCGGCGCAACGATTGATAAACACAGACACCTAACGCCTAAAACAAAACACTTCGTCCGAAACGTATGTAATCCGACTAGAAACGGTGTTGTTCTAGTAACTGGATGAGTTTTTTAGACACGTACACAGAGATGCATCGATCTGAACGGCGATCACGTAGTAAAATAACGGTATACCAATTGAAGAAAATACACGCGCTTTTCGGTGTTGTAACCTTACTTTCTGGACAAAACCTCGTAATGATATTTTATTACACGCGAACTGTTTCCGGATTTTACCGATGTTGTTTTCAATCGGACTCGCTTGTTTTATAAATAGTTTTTTTTAACTTGAATTGCCTGTCCGGTAGTCAAGAGTCATCGATAATCGATTGTAATCGACGTCGAACCGCGTTTGGGTTGTTCTTGTTTGTTTATTCGTTAAAATTAATATGATTTTTAGAAATATGATTTTTTTGTTTTATATATAAAAATGTTTGCTGCTACAACCCCTGTGCCGTTTTTGCCTTCGTATTGTTTCACGATATAATGGACGTCGCTTCCGGCACAATAATTATTTCCCGAACATACGCGTATGACATGATAACATTATACGACCAAACAACTATATTATTTTCGTTGTTGATATTGTTCTTAAATGAGAGAAAACATCAATAAAATAAGCATAATAAGCAGTCCAGATGAAAATATTTACAATAACATAAAAGGAAGTCGCCCACAAGTAATACCCCGAAACACGCGTTTACGAATCGTATCGACATTCAACAATTTCGTTACGGTATTTGTTATTAAATCGCGATCCCGGTTACGTTTCGGTCTTCCGGAAGGTTTATCGGGATGACGGGAAACCCCGTAATTTTAATCAGTGGATTAGTATTGGAATTGAGTTTTAAACGAAAACGTGCATAACCAAGCTAGTTCCATAACGTTACTTACCGCTAAGCCTCGGCGCAATGCGTCATTCGTCACGTTTCGGAGAGTTCCAAGTAATCGCGCGTATTGAAATGACCGTATAGGACCCTGAGGGCTTTGCCCATCGCCCGTAATGCGTATTTGAAGACGGGACGGGAAATGCGGAGTCCCGTTGTCCGCCACAGTTTTTCCTCTTGTGTCTTCGGGGCGAGGCGAGGCCCCGTGTCAGCGTCGCTCGCGGCTTCACTGTAATCTTTCTTGGATAATAATGGGTTTCGTTCCGAACTGGAATTGTTACGTTATCTTAATCAAAAACATATCAGGCCGTTGGTCCCGGCGAAGAGATTTTATGTTCATGAGTTTCTGAAAGAAGAGTTAAAGTATGCCACGATGAAGTAATAATCAAATTATGTACTTCCTCCGGAGAATTGAAGTGGTTGCTAATGGAATAATAGTATAACACTGATATATTAAATATTAATTATTATTACTAACATTTTTATTCTTTTGTGATTCAATACATTTACTAAATTTGAATTAACGTATTTTAAATAATCTAAAAGATTAGATTAAAAGGAAAAATAATTTTTAATTTTGTTTGTTTATACTCCCAAAAATATATATTTACAAGTAAGAAAACGTTGAAATAACTTCTATAGTAAAATATTGGCGAAAAAATTGGTTTCGACGGGGTTAGATTTCTATGTTGATCGTGCACGAGTAGTGTATAACACGAGTTCGCAAACAGTTCGATCGGTTTTTGGCCTTTGGGCGTCTCTCTGAAAACCGCCTGTAGGTACCGGCGTGTCAATCGTGTTAGGTTAGGTCGGGTTAGCAGACGTACTAGGAGCAGTGCGGGGCTTAAACACAGTGCGTGCTGATCGGTCGCGGGAATTTCGGCGGCGCGGATCGCCTACCCCTCGAGGTGTCGTCCCACCCCCACCACAACCACGTTCCGATCGTTTATGCATCGTCCTCGGACGGCGAACCGTACGTTTCCGGCGGACACGACTTGGAAATCATACGTGACGGCGTCGGCACGATTATCTCTCGTCGGAAATCGTCGGATGGGTTAGGGTTAGGTCAGAGAATTCACGAAAACTCGGTCGGTGTTCACGGATGATCCTGTGCGTCGCGTCTTGAACGGATAAAAACCAACACGACTGGCGACAAATAACGTCACAATAATGTCACAAATGTGGACATCGGCATCGATCTGCTGACGAATGGTGTGCGGGGATGCGATTGTTCTCGGGTCTGTACGTCGCGCGCGCGTCGATACCGTTCGGTTCGTTTCCCTCGACCGTTTCTTAACGGACACGTTTTTTAACGGACACGATTCCGTGTGTAGAATGTGTTATCGTTTTTGTTTCGGCGATGTTTTCCCCGTCAACATCTCGTTGATGTTAATGTATAGACACAACATTGCGGTTAACCTGGTCCGTGTTATAACTCGCTGCGTCGTTTTAAAATGCTTTTTTTTTTTTTGACTTATCGTTAAGCTAACAATCACCATTGCCTCCGCCGCATCATCAATCATCACCGTCAACGCACCAACCTTTCAAGGATTTCTTATGGTCATTTCGGTTCACAGTCTACTTCACAGTCCAGGAGGAGCAGGTCATATTTTTTTCATACGCACGTGTGATTTTATTGTCACGATTCCGTACGAATTTCGTCGTGGATGTTCAATGGAAAATCGTATTCACTCTCCGTCCCCACCCCTCACCTCGTTCCCTATTGTGATACTTAGTATTCGCAAATGCCACGTGCGTGAACGGGCGTCCGGACATTGTCGTGTTTTTCTCGGTCATCGATTTGTTTCCGCTCGTTACACGCTAACAAAATAATAACGCGCGTGTTCGTGGGCGATTTCGCACGTCCCGTCGGTGTCGGCCGGACACATTCAGAATGTTTTCGAACAATTTTTCGAACAACCTTCGCACAACTTTGCGTGGCAAACGAAATAACATTAATGTACGTAGTGTGTGTGTTTTTTTTTTTTATTTTTTTTTTTTGTAAATAGCACACACAACGCGCGCGTATACACACTGGCCGTATTCGTGCGCCGTTCTTTTGAAGTTTTGTTAATAACAAAATATAATCACTTTACGTAAATACGCCGTAACGTGTGTGTATATATATGCGTCCTTTAATGAAAACTGTTCAATAAAATTTAATGGCTCGCGTATACACGTACTATGTGTACGACGCCGCGCGTGCACTTTATTCTCCGCTCGCACGTGAAAATAATATACTTCTACGTTGTACGTATTTAATTATATATATATACGGTCGATCCTGTGTTATTATGCGTACGCTTTTCGACGTAGTATCGTGTGTAAAAAACGCGTATTAAAAAAAAAAAAAAAAAACGTTATCAGCCGTTATCGACTGTGCGTTTTCGCGTGTGCGTTCTCGCGCGAGAATACGATTTTTTATTCACCACACGCGCGCGTGTTTGTTTTGATGACATTTAAAAACCGGATCGGGATACGCGAAACCGTTGAGATCGATTATCGGTACGTCGCGAAAACTTCAACAAACGTTTTTTTACGGATACGAGCAAAACCGGCGAGATTGTTTACAGAACAAATAATAACATTTTTCGACAGAAAACGGAAAAAACAATATCTTCTATGTTTTTTTTTGTATTTATAGCATCGAAGGGTGGGGCTAATGCGTTCGAACAATATTTTGTGGGGACCGTTGGGGCCGAACGTACAAAACGACATATCGACGAATTTCCCCGGGCCCGTTTGTCGTCACGTCACGTTGTTTACCGATTTACCGATTTCATCTAAATGTTGCTATTCGTTTTGTCTTTCCGTATTTATTGGGGGGGGGGGGAAATCGTCGACAAGAGCCGACATGTCTCAACAAACACCGTTAGTTGATTGTACGCGGACGAATTGTTTCTGTTGCCAATGGCCCACCACTAGCCGGCGTGGTTGCCAGAATAGTGGGACAGGTCGTTGACGTCGTGTTGACCCACCAACGTCAACTTAAAATCTGGTTAGTGCCACGGAGGGGCCCCATTGTTACCTAACCTAACCGGCTTGCCGCTCCGGACGCAGTGCTCCCGAGAGGTTGAGGTGTCTATCTCGGCTGAAACGTGGTGACCGTGGGACAAACCCTAGACGGTAACCAAACCACTAGGCGGGGGGTGGGACGTTACCAACGAGGCGCTTAACTGAATGGCGGCGCCCCTCCGAAAGGATACGAGCTGAAACCCCGCGCTGGCGGTCCATCATGACGACTCGGGTTTCGGTTGTATGATCCTCGAGCTAATAAAAGATATCCGGTCAGTAGGCTTAGGCCGCAAAAACCTGAAACGATGTTTCTGTTGCCAGTCGGGGTCATCCGTCGGTTGTTTTGGTTGATCAAAATGTATTATACGTTGTTCGTGTATCTTTATTATATTATTTTTCACTGCGTGTTTGATTAATATGAACCGGACAAACGGATAAGATTATGACATTACTGGGTACGACTCTACCGTGAATCGAACACCTCGAATTAAACACTCCACGAGGGTTCCTGTGTTCAATTCTCTCTTGTAGAGTGTGGACGGAACCCGGCATTTACGTTTACGACTTTCTCTCCGTTTTCCACTAATTACCACTTAAGCAGCTGCTGCTCTCTTCTTCGCACCACGTGATAGTGTATTCAACAATATGTTGTTTGACGAAAATCACACGCGAAACAAATACAAAAACACAAATATGTTGCACACAATTGAATGTATTTGACCAAGTAACGCGGCGTTCCGGAATTTTGTTGCCATACGAGTTTTATCATAAATGTGTTGCGCTGGTGTGCACGGCGCGTTGACAAATGTCACTGGTGTTCCAGAACAGAAGAAAACGACCGTCAATTTCAAGTCGCTCCGTGTTCCTTTAGCATGGACGCGGCTTAGGTTAGGTCGACCGAATACCGACGCGTTTTGTGATTTTCAACGTTTTGTCGCGGTCGACAACGCGACGACAACAAACCACGAGAACGCTGCGAGAAATATCGCGTCCGTATTTAATATTCGCGTGCGGCGTTCTTGGATTTGATATGTTTCGTGTTTTCACGACGCTCGCAAAACGTCGCGACGAGATAAAAAAACCATTCGGTTTGCACATTCCGATTGATTATTCCGTGGATAATTTAAACATGTGTTTAAAAAAAAAAAATTTTGGACCGTCGAAGAAACAGTTACGACGAAGTCATAAAATGTGTAAAAGATTTATAATACGCGGGGAAATACGACGCGCCGAGTTTAATACCGCGTTATCAAAAATACATGCATATCAAATGACGGCACAAAGGCACACGCCCAAAAGGTTATCGTCGTTTGAAATTTTAATGGGAGACTTCAAACCGATTTCCGTTTTATACGCGCATACACACGTACATACACACATATACATATATATATATATATGAAAAAAAACAAAAACAAAATCTTAACGATGACGTTAATATTTAATGTACGAGTTCACACATACACCAACGTGTATGTCGTCCGTCCGTGAAGCATATGTCATGTTTTATTTATAAAATAAGTAAACACGTACGTAAACATGTGTTCTTTTTATGTTTCCGAGACGGAGCAGGAAAAACTTCAGACTTTTTCGTAGTCCACAGAAACATTTATTGCACACGGCGCGTAATGTTTTGCTCGTGTCGCGAGCGTTATCGATTCGGATTACGCGGGTTCGCCGGTTCGGATACTGCACGTTCGATATTTCCGCGAGATCGGAACGGGTACGCGTCGATGGTCCGTTTTTGGTCGGGCAAATCCGTGATCCGGACCGCGGTTTATCCGCTATACGTTTTGTTTCGTTCTTTTAGACCCGTTCGACGATGCGTGAATACATCGAACCGTGTAATTCTTAAGGAATTAGGTTAGGCTGGTTACCGTGTTTTCGAAACGGGCGTTTTTAAAGGCCGGCCGGCCAAACAAACGCCCGTCGTGTACGTTCCGTTTTTCCCTCGGAAAACATAAATAACGTTATTGGCACCGAACGTTTGTTCGAAAACCATGATTTCGACCGTTTTTGTGCGCGTGAAAACACGACCGGAACGAAATCCCAGTCATTTGCGCGGTGTGTCCCCGCACGTTCGGTCGTCCGAGTCTCGCAAACGCGGAACAAAGGACAACGTCGTTAAATCTGAATTTAAATCGTGTAAATCGGTTTAAACCGAGGATCCACTAATAAAGGCATTAATGTAAAAATCCGTTGAAATAATACATCGTTTAGCGACTTCGAAACGTCGTTTGGATTTTATTTTATTTATACGATTGCACAGATAGAAAATAAATTTATTATTTACATGACTAATTATGTTTACATTTTTTTGTAATATAATTTTGGACCACACCCCCCTAAGGGATGTTTCTGGTTGCGCTACTGGTTTGAACGGTGCAGTTTTATTTGCTCTGATATCAAAGCGTGTATTTTCGCGTTTAATCTGATTGTTGTTATTTGCTTTTAAAATTTGGAAACGCGCAGTGCAATATCAGACGTATGTGTACCATGAAAAATTGTAATCGAGAGAGATTAAGTAAAATCTGTTTACATAAAATATAAGTAAACGTTACCACAACCGTGCCACTAAATTAAAATGTATATTAATTGTAAATCTAGATTTGTTCTTAGCGTTATTTTTAACGTGTACGTTGTTTAAAGGAAATAAACTATGTTTTTTTTTTTAAATCGTTAAATTCGACTCTACGACCGTATATATGTATACACCTGAAAGTCGATTTATAACACACGACGTTATCTTATAAGTTATAACGATCGTTTAGTGAAGTCATCCGTGTGTACATAACGCGAACCAAACAAATAGGAAACGTACCTGTTATACACCGTTTTAATACGTCGCCGTGACGTACGAATATGCGTATATGCGTATATACACGGGAACAAAAAATATCTCCAACGATCGATATTAACGTTATTTTACGTGTTGCGACTGTGAAACAATCGGATTTACAAATCCTCGGTCGTCTGACGGACCGAAAGATGTTTATTTACATTTAGTATTCCAAACCGGAAACAGTCCGTTGCATAAATATACGGCACCACATTAACGAACACGACTAAAGACGTTTATCTAATCCGTTTGTGCGTATGGCATACCAGTATATACACACAGTAGGATAGGAGTAGGGTTCTAAGGTTTTCAGGCCGCCGCACCGCCCCCCCTTCACACGAAATTTCTTCCTCTTCCCAAAAAAAATTTTTTTTTTTTAAGTTTTAGCATTGATAATTTTCACGGCTAATTTTAGTACAATTAAAAACCGGTCTGTGACAAACGTGTACGAAGATATAAGTACGTATAGACATAACAGAAAGCTATATTTGTTAAAATAGTCTATGGATTATGATGTATACCCTATATCGTAGTTCGTGATGATTCCTGATCGTATAATCAATTATTAATCATGATTATTTAAGACAAATATAAAAAATAGCGATTCGGACGAATAATTTTGTGTTTTAATGTCACTGTTATTTACTAGTTCAGCTATTGATTGGGGCTTGTTGGTGGGGGGGGGGAGCGTACGAAGCCCCCGCGGGTCTATGATCAACCTATAGTGAAAACCCTAACCGAACTAAAATCCTGCGTACGCTACTGTATACATACACACACACACACACACACACTGTTTACGTTAAAAAAATGTTTAAATATGTACAAAGTACACGCACAGTGGTATCAATCGCATAACATACTCGTACAGCAGTTGCCCCAGTCCAGTATTCGGCTGGATCTCGAGTCTTGAAAAATGTCGAATCGCCAATACGTTGTTGGCACGTCCCGACACGTTTGACACAGTCTGTGGAGGGGAGGGGAGAAAGAAGTTTTTGGTATACGAAAATCGCGAGAAACGATTTCATACACGACTTGTCGATCTCGGCATACCGATTTTGGTCGCGAGACAGTATGTTCCGTACGCAGCCAATTTTTGGACGAAAACAATATGTCCACATATACATATATATAGTATATGTAAAAGCAAACATAATAACAATTTCATAAGTGTTGTGTTTGTAACGGGCTACAGTTTTGCGTGATCACCCCCCCGGTAATCGTTGTTTCTCGCGAGAGAGCGTTTTCGAAACCAACTCGTGTGAAAACTAAACTTCGATAACGGTCGCGTGACGGAACATTGTTTCGAGACGACCTTATGGTTTAATAGCTACATCGACACGGACGCGATCGGAGAGTAAACACCAACAACAAAAACACGGACGGAAACGGTCAGACTAAAAATTTACTTAAAAAAAAAAAAAAAAATTATCATACCACCGCACGAAATCGTACACAGCGACAATAATACCCAAACAGTTTATTGTTTTTTTATTACTTGTTCTCGACGTTTTGGAAACGCGCACACCGCAAAACGCTATGTGGGATGCCGAAGATATGAACGAGATGTCGTTGCACTCCGCGGGACGTTCGCCGATCGAACGGGTAATGTCACGACGCGAGGTTTTAAACATTTTTTGTGCTCGCGCGGATAGAAATAAACCGTTCGGGTCAAGTTCGGGCTAGTTCGTACGATTCGATCTGAAACAATATGTTTACGATTCGCGATATCCGGCGGTTGAATCTGGGGGGGGAGGAGGGGAGAGGGAGAAGACTGAGTACCCCTTTTGTTTTTTCAAATATTTGAGCGTACATCTACTAATATTTTTTTTGTTCTTAAAGAGGAACGTATTCGCTTTTCCACGGCCGACGAAATATAAAATAATATTGTCACGTTGACACGGAATAATACAGTCGTACATTGATGTGCCGGCGCAGACGCCGCCGATTATGGCCCACGGGTATTCACCCACTATTTGTCAGTCCACAGACGCGACCGTCGGCCTGAAAATCACCTGTACTCGTATTCGATATCGTTTTTCGCATTCAGAACCACCGATTGACCACGCGCAGGGACGTACACAGAAAAAAGTTTTGGGGGGTGATTTTGAAAATCATTAATTAAAAGTTAGAACTTTTTATTTTAATAAGTATACGAATTTTTATATTGCTTTAGCCAATGGTCCACAAACATAATGTAGTATTAAACCTGTCTAATAATATAACATAATCTGTATAATATAATATTAAAATTGAATAAGTAAATAACCAAACATTTTGGGGGGTGTACGTCCCTGACCACGCGCGAACTGTCGGTAAACGTGACGCGGACGGCGGCTATGTGAACTTTCCGAGCACCTACACCGGGTCCATGAAAACGTGTCGAGGACGCGACCGTTTTACGACAATAGCCTTCGGAGTATTTTTTTCCCCCAATTCGACCGCCGCGGCGATACCGACGTGTCGTTTTGCGCGAACTTTACGTTTTTCCCAATAACAACATCGAGCGCATCGCGAATTTCTGCCGATTGTTGTCGGTCGATTGCGATGAAAAAAGCCACCACTCCGTTCCGCACGCCCCACACACACGCACATGTACGATATGTTTTGAACGACGCGTACAATAATAACCGAACGGATTCTCGTAAATTATAACAATTCTAGTACTCGATTGCTTTTGTTGCGTTCGTTTTCTCCGTAACGAAATGTTCGTAACAAACACGTGTATTATCACGTAACTAATCACGTCAACAATATCGAATGCATGTTTTTACAGTTCGGTTCAAGGCCGGACACAACCGTAAGGTAAATGGCGATATAAACGATTTTATTACACGATTGACGTGTTATTTTTGTTCGCTATTGATTGGAATCGTTATTTATTTAATTCGTCATGTTTGTTTGACGAATTAACAACATATTTCACGAAAGCGTTCGATTGTCAGGGGGGGAAAATGAAGCGAATTCCAAACTAACGTGTGCACCACGTACACGGAGTGTATTTACCCGCAAACATTAACCTTCGCCGATTTAAATAATTCTATACCGGTTTTCCACGTTTCGGAGTGACCGTACGTCGTGATTGCCCGTGCCCGTTCAAGTGCCTTGGATCCGTCTGATAGCATGGATTTCGTGGGGCTTACACTATACTTTTACTGTACGAAACGAACGTTTGGTGTTTGAACGTCGAAGAAACCCGTGTGTGTATATACAATACAATGTATGGACAATCGTGCAGTGACCAGCGCGTGTGCGGCGTACGTTCAACTCGATTTTGAAAATTAAATTGATTTAATTATGTTAAACGATGAAACATTTATAGTACGTTCCGGCAAATGATAACATAGTATTTCATATCAAACGGACATATTTCATATTTTTACGTGTTTATATACATATATAAAAGAATAATATTTATACACGATGTTTATATATATAGATAGATAAGGGTAAGGAGGGGCCTTGGTGGACCCGGCCGACCTATATATTACTCTTGGCCCACTCACAAAGTTTACTTAAACATTTTATTTTACAGATATATATAATAGATATAATAGTAATTTTCATATTTAGTAATTATTTAAAATATACCAAAAAAAATATAGGAATTAGGAACAATTATTATTTGGATTGAACGATGATTAATTATAGTCCTTAAATTTAGATTTAAGGTTCCTTAAAATTATGGTTATGGGCCCAAAATTATTGGCTCACCCAGTTAATATTCTCTGACTACGTGCCTGGTATGCATGTTTTCGTTTTTTTTTTTAATCCGCGAATAGTTTTGTTTGAAGATATATGATGCTTTAAGTCGTATAGCAAATGTTTGTTTTCTCGTGGACAAAATCATCAACGAAAACCAGAAAAAAGCAGACCGTTAACAATTTCACCGCAGACATTATAAAATACATTAACGCCATCATTTCGGATTTTTCGTTATTACTATTACTATAGTTATTATTTATTAAAGGAAAATCGGTTTGAAGTTTTCCAGTCAACGACATAACTTTTTGGTAATCGTTATTAATTGAACAAAATATTCAAACCCGGCAAACTAAAAAAGTTTTTCTCTCAAAATTAAAAACATAAATATCGCGTTTTCGCCATTGAACGTATATGCGTAGAAAGAAATAAAAAAATGATAGCTTTACTGGTATATTTATATACATGACAAGTTAAATATAATTTATAATTATATAAATATGAAATTCGCTCTGCGAAAACTCGATTAAGATATGTCTAGCTGTTGTTTATTGAATGGAAATATAAAAAGTAAAAGTACAATTTTGTATTTTTTGACGAGTTCAAAAACGCATTGACCTCATACGGCTTGAACTCTTAATGCGATTATCGATTTCACGTCCATCGTAATAAGCTGATGTTTTTCATTGTTTGTTTTTATAGGAAAAACTTTAAAATAATTTCTTTTTTTTTTGAAAAGGTTCAACACGATTTTGATCAACACGGTCACACAATAATAATTAATTAAGATCGTTGAAATATAGCGAAAATTTATAAAATTTAAACTTCAAACATATACAACATTATACTTGTCTGTACTTCTATAACTCTATACTTCGTAATATAACATTCTCTTCGGCCAACTGTCACGATAAACGCAATTATCTTTTTCGAAAACATTATGTTTTTCATAGATTCTCAACCTTTTGGGATCCATGCCACATTTCATACTATTATATGATCTTCACGCCCTCCTTACCACTATAATATTGAAGTATGATTAATATAGGATATACACGCACGACATGACTCATGTCGGTCACTGGATCGATATAAATACAACTTCAATGTAGTTTTCTTTTAATACTTAACGAATTTATTTGTGTAGGAACAAAAATATGATTACAATTTAAAATTTCCTAAAACAAAGTATATTATAATATTATATTGACTTTTGTAAATATTACATTTTAAACGACTTACTATTAAATACAAATTAGCGTAATTGTTATATTTATTCGTAACTAACTAGCCTTCTAGGAATCTAGCTGATGTACATACCATATATATATATATGTAGTGCATAATATATATCGATGATTACAACTCAACAGTATTCTCTGAATTATCGAAGATAACGTGATTACTCGATAATGCCCGTTAAAATATAAATAATTAGAAATAACGTTTTCATGTTTCGTGGTTCTTTTTAAAAAAAATTCACGCCCCCAGGTTGAGAACCGTTCATATGCAAGTAATAATAAATTGCCTTTATCAAGTAGGTACTTGATATATTGTTATAACGTATTAATAATAATAAAAATATTAAAAATAATAATATAAAATATACAATTTTTTCATGATTTTTTTAATCTATAGCATGATCCCCAGGTATACCGGATATAAGCGCTTTCACGCGTTCCATGGTAAATTATAGTAAAGGGACGCTAAATTTTTTTTTAATGTAGCAGAGGAGCTCCGTCACCTCGCGTACCCCTCCCCCCCCACCATAATTCGAACACTGGTCTGACAGTGTGTTACTTGAACTATAACGATTTCGGCCTTATGTCGACCACTAACACAGGGTCGTGAACAAAACAAAATATACATCCGTATTAAAGGTTTTCTACGTAGACAAATATGTTCCTTAACACATCTCCGCCTCGTTTCCGCGAATCCCGAAATTAATACACAAAAAAGACGATTTTTTTTGAAAAAAACGCCAGCGACAAACAATGCCTACGATTGATTTCGTGCTATATGAAATATCAAATGTGTAGTGTGTAAAAATGGAAATCGTGCCGTACAATATATTTGACTTGTGTATAATACGTACGTTATTAAGAAAAAAAAGGTCCCCGGAGATGGAATTTCCAGGTATGAATCGTTTTATTGATTTATTGATCGGGGAGGACGGAAAAAAAATGATTTTCGAGAAGTAGTGTGTTCTATCATAGAAGTGTATCATTGTATTCGGTTTGTAAATAAAAATGAATATTTGACGTTCTGCGAGCGGCGGTTCTAGGGAAACCACAAAAACCATACGCCACGTTGTAAATCTGTTTCTATAAAAACGATCGTTAATCGCGTAGAGTTTTTACTTTTCCAAATTGATCGTCAACACCGACCCCAATAAACCGTATGCGCGTTGTTTATCGTTTCTAAATGAAATTGTAATCAATATCGTTTTATGTTTCACACATATCGTATCATATTTTATGTATATATATGTGTGTGTGTGTGAACAAAGGGAGACCGAAAACAACGTTTTTCGTATAACCGCTATTGTTGCTGTCGGTCCCGCGTGCGTGTTCGAACCGTGACTTACAACGGCGATCGGTGAGGCAGAGAGCATAAACACTTTGGGAGGGCAACGGGGGCATTTGTTCACCCACCCGCAAAGAAGCCTTTTATCCACTTGCTCAATGCGTATTAATTTTCGATCATATACATTGTTTTCCACCATATATTCGTGTGGATATCCGGTTATGGATTTTTGATACGACTCATAAATACACGAATATCGAGATTTGACCAAATTGGTGTTAGAAATAATCGTTACGATCATTATTTCGTCGACGTTTTCAAACCTTAAGACAGACGACAGCCGACCGTTATCCATCACTTTTGTTAGTCATTTAAGTTACTATTGCTATTGCAAATGTAATTCGAGAGAAAAAAAGAAAAACTCTCTCAAAGAACAACCAATGGCCATACATAACCCCGAACGTTTTCCCAGTCGTTTAAATTTCGCCGTTTTGTTAAAAAACGTATAACGCGATTCGTCAAACGAAACACGTGCACACGTGCTGGTACGACGGAACAAAACGCCCCGGGAATCGGTTTATCGGTCGACCGACGCGCGCGCGACGCGTTACCATGTTATTTCTGGTCGCTAGGCCGGGTAATAAAATATTATCGATTGTCGTCCGTATACGATCGTTACGTAGATCCGTCAAGGCGGGCGTCCGAAATCGACGTGTTATTTACGACGAGACGTGACGCAGAACGTAACGGCCGGCGTTCGAACAACACGTGTCCGATAAACGATTCCGGGTGCCCGCGTGAAACGCACCGCACGAGGAGATAATGCCCGTAGGTCGACGAAAATAGTGGAAGTTATCCGACGAAACGACAACGATATTGATTGCCACGTGAAAATCCGACCGACGACGATCGTTTTCGCGCCCCGCACAAGTTTTTTTGTGACCCCTTCGCCGGGGTCTTATTAATATATTACCGTCGTAGTCGCGCAGGTATCATCTTATCTACCCAGGGGGATTTCTCGGCGCGATATAATAAAAACCCTTCGCGAGAACGTTTCGAAACGTCGTCGTCGTCGTCGTTCCCGTGCTCAACGTGAACGCGGTACTCGTTCGGTATTGTTGTCGGTGACGTAATCGTTCGCGAATATGTGCGCGAGAGTTACGAAACGATGAAACGACTACTTGCAGGCTCCGCGACCCTCCGGACCGTCTAATTCGATAGTTGTTCTTTACGAGAACACGTACGTGTCTTGGTAACAATGACGGGGGAGTGCGAATCGTGTTCATTGTCTCTCGACGGCCCACGCGGTCTAGCAGTTTTCTTTTCGATTATCCCCCGGGTTCTTGCGAAACAGGATCACATACACAACACGTGGGGTAGCTCGCGAAACATTTCGTTTTTCACGCTGAATGTCGAATTTGAAAAAAATGTTTTATAAAACCGTTCGTTGGTCCCGTTACGATTTTCTTGCGATTAAACACAAACATAATGTTGAATCCATCGGACGTCCGCGGGACGGCACTCTGCACACGTGACAACACGTAGAACGGCTGTACGCGCATATTATTGTTTTGTGCAAAATCAAGAAATGAATACGCGTTCTACTATTATTTATAAAGGTGCAACGTACATTATATCCACGCGTACGTTTTATACATCGCGGTTTTCCGTACGTTTCAAACGTATTTATAATTGAAGGTTTTTCCTGCGTCTCGTTGTTTGTCGCGTATTATGCGTGTGCGTTCGTACGTTTTGTTTTTTCGTTTTTGACGGACCGTCGCGTCAGTGACACAAAGTCGGTAGTCCGCGCTTTTCGTAACCTAACCTAACCTAACCAGATCGCTCTGCACGCAGATTTTAGGAGCAAAAAGAAGAAAAAACCAAATGCCGATAAAAACGTCAAAATGTACTTTTGTCTAATTGCTGGGTTCTTTCCGAATCCAAACGCTAACCGTACTGAGAAAATAATATCTTTTTGACACTACGCCATTTGTTGCTTACACATAAACGTTATGGACGATAATCACAATTATCACGCGGGCAGGTTACGCGGATCGCGTATTTATTCAAGAGGGGCCCGGACCGACAGAGCGTATCCGCCTCTGGACTCAGGGGCTCGTCCCCCCTCCCCCCCCACGTGTTCTTAGGATAAAGACGGAACCGATACGTCGCGGGTGACGATTTCACGTACGTGGACAACACAACCGTATGCTATCGGTGCGCTCGTGTCGGACGAATTTTTTTCCGGTCCCTATCCTCCCCATCAAATCGCCCGTTTCCGATTGTTTTCGTTTCGTTCGATCGGTAAAACAGCGGCGGCGACGGCGACGACGACCACCACCACCTCGTGCACACGATTTACGTAATGATTTGACCGTCGGCGGTGGCGTTACGGCACAAGGTCGCGAGGCACGTGCCACCGCAGCCGCACGACGCTCCGCCCGCCGCCGTCGACGACGCTCCGCCCGACGCCGCCGCCGCCGACGATGGTGGCACGCGCGACGTTAAAAAACGACGCGCCTGTCGGCGTGAAAAAATACGAAAAAATTACCGACCGTCGTTGTTTGTCGCAGAATTATCGCAACACCCCGACGGTCCGTAACGGCAATGTTTAAGGGGGGGGGAGGGTTTTTGTTTTTTGGTTTTTTTCTTTTTTGCTGAGTCCGGCGGACGCTTTGCGAATTACGAAAACCGAACTTTTCTTCACGCGTAATTCGATTGACGAGAAAAAGAAAACGCGAGAACGTCATTAAAAAAAATAAAAAACGTAGTGCGGACTGGCGTCCACGGAATTCCGTCATCGGAAGGGGTAATTTTCGGAGCGGCCGCACCCGGTTCAGTGGCGTCGGGAAGAAAAGGGCGGTGGGGCGGCAAAGTTATACTTTCGTCCCCTCGGATAAAAATAAACAAACGTCGTCGACACGCATAGCTGATTTGTAATAAAAAATGATACTCGTTGTTGTTACATCTTTGTAATCTATCGGTCGTTATCATTATCCTAGATCATATATTTTAATTATTATTATTTTTTTTTTTCAAGCTGTATAAATGTAATATCGGTAAGAACCAAAAAGTGTTTTCTCAATATAATTCTATATATCCTAACAATAGGTTAGTAAAATTATTGTGCGTTTTATCAACGTCTAAAAACAAATAATAGGTAATTATATGCCTACAGATTTTTGTTTAAAATGAAATAACTTCCTTTTCATTTAATTATCAATTTTGTAAATATGTTACCACAATATATATATATGTGTATAAAGAAAAAACGATAAGATATTAAATTTTTCACATATATTTGTATGTATAACCGGTTTCACATTTTTATGTATTACATAAAAAACATATATATATATATATAAGCCTTAAATGTTTGCCCTGCCCCCCCCCCAAGTGAAAAATAGTTTCTGCGCCACTGTGGTCGGTGGATGACGTGTAGTAAATGATTATGAGTAGATTATCATTACTCGACTCGTTAGTGAAAAATGTCGGTTGGAATTCAGAAGATAGAAAACTTGGGAGAAACATATTTTTCGTTTTTATAGAATTGGGGAGGGGGTGTTGGGAAAAATGGTCCGCTCCCCTTGTCATCAAAAAGTTCGTCGCGTAGAATAAAAAAGTATGCTCGGGGCGCGTTTCCGGGGGACGGCAAATTTTTCTGACCTCGAAAACTAATCGTCTCGCGATCGTCGTTAAAAATATTTCTGTGCGTACGGTAATAAACAAACGGCGGTCACACGTCCGATTGTCACGAACCTTGCAAATGGTTACCGGCCGAAAAAAACCGTACCTACGCGCGTCGTAGTACCACGTGACTTACCTCCAATGCGTTGCTGATGCTATGGCACAACTGTCGAGTGCGGCCAGTGGGTTACGTCGTTCATGTACTATACGCGAAAAAAAAAGCGCATCGATTCGTTTCATTGAAACGCGTGTAAAATAAAAAAATTCAAATAACGACACGCAAAAACACACGCGACGAAAACGCACGCGACACGGGGACTAAATTATCAAAAGTTTTCGCTTTAGGTTACCGACGTTTATCGGTTATCATAACGGCTTGGTCGACCTTAACGATTTCGTGGTAATCGCATTTCAATATCAATTAAATTACCGTCGATGACCGGGTACTTTCCCGCAATCAAATGAAATAGAAATACAACAATAACGTGACGTCACGCACAGAATTCTTGGATGGACGGCATTCGCAACATTGAACTCACTTGGAGTTTTTCCTGTCCGACGGTTTCTGGTCGTAATATGTTTTTCTGGCGTTCGTCTTTTAATGGATTAATTATCGTATGCGATTGTCGGGGCGAGTGTTCGTTTGATCACGTGTCTAACAAATAAAAACAATCCACATACGGACGGTACCGCGTTAACAATCACGGCTCGGAGCATCCGCACAAATCTTCTTTTCTGCGATATTCTTCTTCTTCGATTTTTTTCAAAAACGAAACCCGAAAACATCGATCTGATCACATCACAATTACAAATAATAATAATATGATTCGATGATTTGTACCGCGCGCGTATATAGTGCTAACAAACTAACGCGTTGACTACTTTTCGACGCACAAACGAGTGATCACCGTCAAAACCGAATACAAATGTCGTCCACCGGAAATCGATGAACGACGAATATTCCCGTAATAACTGTAGTAACGCAACCGAGTTTCATTTTTCCACAGTAACCGACGTCCGTAACGTTATGTGTCCGTATAAAATATAATGATGGCGGGTCGATAGATATTCGTTGTATAAACCATTCCGACTAGGTTCTTATTATAATAGCGTATAAGCTTTCGCGTCGGACGTTGTTTTTCGACAAACGTGCACGCTACTCGCTCGTACCGAACTCATTGTGTACGTTATCTCGACGATCGATATCATTCGCGTATTACGAACGATAATAATATGTACGCGCGGCGTCGTCTGCCCGTTTTCTATGTACGGACGGCTTTAATATTTAATCCGTCGTCGACGGTCGCTGAAATGCGTGTATACGTCGCGGTCGAGTCTAAAGACAATCGGAAAAAGATACGTGTATACGTGTGTGTGTGTGTGTGTGTAAATAAATGATAAACGATAGTTATCGCGGTCGCCACCGCTGCCGGAGACTTTTTATATATAAAACCTTTGAATCCGGGGATTTACATTTTTTAATAATTTGAAGACGTCGTAACAAGCAAAATAAAAACGAGAAGTCGCCTGTACGCTATGACAGACGCCGTTTGACCGCCGCGATCGTTAAGCCCGCTAAAGCGCAGAAATTTTTGAGGGAACGGTTCACAGCAAAGCCTTGTTTAGTACGTTTTGCTTTTAACGAATTTCCGATTGTTCGTGAACGTGAATTATCTCCGATTAACTCGTTTTGTATTTTGTTAAGTGACACGGGGGGAAGGGTGAAACAAAATCGTACGTTCGACGCAGCGTCACGTATGCGTAGACGTTTAATTCTCGGGCGAATTACGGTCGGAAAACGCGCTGTACGCTGTTAGGTTAGGTTAGGTACGCTGTCTCTCGTTTTCTCTACACTCGCGAGCCATATCCGTACGCGTTGACAACGATAAAATATCACGTGCTCTTTTTTCCCTATTATTCGATATCGTTGGATAATTCCGGTCGTCTCGTGAAAGCTTCGACGGGATGGTCTTCTTCGGCCAGTTCCGAACCAACAGATCCGTCAACGAACGGATCGAGACGATCTCGTGCCCCATGGTAATCCTTAAATCGAAAACGAAAAACAATCAAAACACTTCCTTCCCTCATAATCGCACCCGCGTGCCGACCGACAACAGCCACCGATTCTCGAATGTATCGTCCAAACGTGAAAAATCGTTTTCGTTTCAACGGATGTCGCCCAAACTTACGGCGTAAGTCGTCCGTCCGGAGATCGTACTAAATTTCGAACCCTACCGACCGTTTCGTCGTTTGTCGAACTCGACTGTCGGTCCACTCCTCGTCGTCCGTGTTCAAGTGTGACCGTTGCCCGGTCTCGCGAAACGTGTAAAACCATTCGCGAACGGCTTCAGCTAACCCTTCCTAAAAATGTAAATGACCTCTGGGTAAATCAGCACATATTGGCCCTACTATTTTTTTTTTAGTGTATTGTTAATTGGGTATTTTTGTTAGACACAATATATGAAGTTATTGATCAATTTGTATTCATTGAAATCGCATGTTTAGTAAACGTCAATACGAATTCGTTTGGTTTAAAACAATACAGCGAGACGAGTATTGATAACGTCGATATACATTGGACATTCAACGCGTATACGACGTTTCCATTTAAACGCGTCATGCAGCGCCTCGGAATCGGTAGTCGGTAATTGTTATCGGTACACCGAAATGATGTGATAACAAAAACGTTAGTTTAATTCTATGGACTGGCCAGCTATGTTTGTACGGACATATAACAAGGGGGTTCGCGTGATTTACGTTTGTCGAAAAACACTATTCGCTGGGATCGGCCAGCGGATCCGCGGTAACAATAGCAATGATAACGTATGAAGTGTCCGTCTCGCGGTATGATAATAATATCGTCGCGAAAAATCTCTCTCGAGTCACGCGCGGAGAAGCGTACAGTATTATTATTATTCGTCGCTCGTCCTCGAAACAATAATAATAATAATAATAATAATAATAATAATAATAACAATAATAACAATAATACAAAGCGACGGGTAGAGCGCGGCGGCATACACGTTACCTACGCGCGCGCGTATAAATATAACATTAGAATAATACGGATAATATTGTACGCGGTCCGCCGCAGCGCGAGCGTCTCACCTGTTTGTCGTGGCCACCGCGCGCGCCGCCGCTCGTTCCCGCCCGTCGACGGTCGGGCAAAAACGGTACCCCCACCACCGCCGTCGTCTTCGTCGTCGGTGGTGGCGGCGGCGGCGGCGGCGGCGGCGGCGGCACCGGCAGCACCGGCGGCACCGGCGGCAGCAGCGGCGGCGGCGGCGGCGGCAGCAGCGGCGGGCAGCACCAGCAGCAGGTGGTTTTTTTTTCGTCAGTCCGTCCGCGCCACGGCCGAGCAACAGTTTCGTTCGTTCGGTCTCGCCGACCGGTCGTCGGTTCCGTCTGTTCGCGCGTTCGCGTTCCCGATCGCAGTCACAGGCAGTCACAGCCGTCGCCGTTCCGATTAATCCGACCACGTAAATCACCGCGTTCGTCTTGCGAACTCATATGCGCCTCCGGATCGCGACGTCGACCAGGTACGTACACGTTGCGTGTTTTATTAACGGCGTACGTTTTTTTGGGGTTTTCCACCGTAGTCCGTTTTCTTAATCGTTGGTCGACACACGGACGACGACGACGACGACGTTTCCGAGAAACCGCGTATACCCGCGTGCCGCCATCTATTAAACTCTCCGGTCTCGCACAGTAATAGTGGTAGTGGTAGTGGTAGTGGCAGCGGCAGTTGTAGAGGTAGTGGTGGTAGCGGTTGTAAACAGTGGTGGTGGCGTGTTCTCGCGCGCGTCGTAAAAATCACGGCCGTCGGTGGCGCCGCATATGGTAAATACGATTTGGCAACGTCGTGGCGGCGACGGCGCGGAAGGAAAAATATCTGAAACCCGTCGAAACGTGACTGCTGACCGGCGGCGTGTGTGGCGCGCGCGAATCCGCGCGTACGACGGCCGTTATTGTTTTCGCGCGGACACGGCGTTCCGCCGCGGCATCGGGCTGTTCGCGGGGAAACTCTTGCGATGCCCAGACGCCGAGGTTACGTTCGTTCGTCGATTCTTTTCACGCCGACGCCCAGTGTTGACCGAATTGAAGGCATTCGCCGGCCACCCGATTCCCCGTAACACGCGGTGTCAACAATCCGTTCCGAGGTGTGGGGGGGTATAGGACGAGATAGGGCACGACGCCGTGCCGGAGAAACCGTCAGGTTTGTAGTTGGCGATAAACGAATATTCGTATGGGAAGACGTGTTAAAAAGTCCGCGTCCACCGACGTTTTTTGCTTCCCTTCCGCGAGTACTTTTTTATATGTTACATTTTGTGTTTATGTACGTGAACGGATAATATGATTTTGTGACGAAAAGATCTTATTGAACTGGCTGGCGGGGTCGCGTTGTAATAAAAAAAATAATATTGAACACGTACTGATAAACGTACGAAACACGACTCGACGAAATGATATCGTCACATCGATTGGGGTGACTGGATACGAGACAATACGAGATTTTCACAGAATGCTTTGTTGAAAGACGGCGCGGGTGTCCGTTACCACGGTGATCAGTCGTGTGACGCGGCACGGTCCGACCGACGGTGGATATCGCGCGGTGCGTGATAAGCGTGTTTGCGCAGACGGTCCCCGTAGCGGGAACACGTTTTCGGTGGACGGTTTAAGAAGACCACTAGATTCGAATACTAAGATCGTGTTGTGCACGCGGGTTGACGTGTCTAAAAATACCGTGTCTCCACCTAAAATACTGTGGCGTGATTTATTCGTAAAGACCTCTCGCCAAACACTGCCTCGATTGCACCGGAGTGCGTTTGAACGGTTACCGCGTTCTGGTTCACGTTCGTGTACGTGGTACAGCCAGTTCCGTCACCGCCAGTCGCCGTGTACGCGCAACGGACACAGACGGCGCAGCTTTTTCGACGGAAGACGACGGTCGCCGCGCGTGTGCGTGTTCATACCTGACCGGCGCGCGTTCAGACGGATAAAAATGTGTGTGCGTGTGTATTGTGCGCGGAGAGTTTTTACACGCGGGCGACTCTTTTATTGCTTCGGAAATACTTCGGGGAATCGTCGTCGGTCTTGGACGCGATCTTTTACATTGTTGCCCGAACGAGAGAAAAAAACCACCTCAAAACCGTCGGAAACGGTAACGACAATCGGACGGGCGCGGCGGCGGGCGTCCATTGTGCCTACCCGTGTGTCTATACACGCGTGTTATACCTGTTGACGATTAACTTGTGGGTTGCTAACTGTTGCTACACGCCACTTACCCTATTGTGCGCTCGGTTCCTTTTGGCGGACCGTACGTGTACGTACGTGTGTAGGGTAGGTAAACATCGCGTTCCCCGAATCCTCCTCCTCCACCCCCCCCTCACCCGGACAGTTGACGATTCGTAACGTCAATCGCGTTGGCCCCGGACGTCGACGTGAACAAACGACGGATAAATCGGACGACCGTGTGAAAAGCCCGACCGGGGTCGTGTTGGCCGTACGGTTCGTTAGAATTGTTCGCGCGCGTCCCGTCGACGAAGTGTCGAAAAGGCGCTTCTTACTCACTCGGGTAAGTGCCGTCCCGTCGGTCATTTTAACGTAACATTCCCGTTTCACGTGAAAATAACGTTATCACGTTATCACGTGTTCGAACTCATCGGACACGGTAAAACAGATATTCCGACGAGACCGCAACCAATTGATGAAAGCGCATTTATATAGTTTGTGTATGTCCGGCAGGTTTCGTTTTTTTCGTTTGTATCGTATCGGGGACACGGACTAAAGGAATTACGTATATGCGCGCTGTACCCAGACCGTTGTTTTAATTGCCGTCGACAGTGATATTATTCCGGTAAACGATATTACGAACATATATATATTCATTGATTATTCCTGGCTTTCAATAATTTATCGTATTCTACCGACGACGACGCCCGACGAATATTATTATATAGGACAAGACGTGCCGAGATATGTATGTATGTATAGTTGGAAATGTCGTGTGGTTAAAACGTCAAACGACCCTCGTCGACGTCATTTTTACATTTTATTTGTTTACGAATACTTTAAACGAAGTGAATCTTTATATATATATATATATTTATTTATATAGAATGGAAAAATCAATTGAAGCGAATAACAAAAAGAAAAAAATGACCCGTTTTCGTACGCTTTTGTCGTCGTATAATGTATATTTTATTTTTTGTACTACGTTATGTTTTTAAAAATATTTATGATGATGGTTTACCGGGTTTATTCGAGTACGAAAATTTCGGTAACGCGTGTTTACAGTTTATTCGTTTTTGTTTTCGTTGTTTTTCGGGCCGATCGTGTATATCGGTTTATGTATTCACTTTTAAAACCACGTACCGCGGCGGTACATGAAATGCGCAAACAGCGTTCAGCTCCACGGTACGCTTTTGGTTTTGTGGAATTAGCGGACGGTCACGTTTCGTTCTAGGTACTAATTCGCGTTAGTGTGTTGGGGGGGGGGGGTTTATTGTTCGCGTGCGCGAGAGATCGTTTGATTCCGATCGTCCGTCCGTCCGCACCGCCAGGCGCGCGGTTTCCGTCCGAACAATTTTCTACGGGGTACATAACCGCGCCACCGACGGGTACCGTAACGCGCGGTTTAGAAACGTCCGAAGACGGTGTCAACCAGGCGCGGATCCAGAACTTATTTACGGGGGGGGGCATCTTAATCAAAACAACTTTAATCGTCATTTCGTCGCATCGATTAATAAAATATTTTCCAAAACGTTTTATTGGAAATCGTTTGCGATACACCGAAAAATTCCATAGCTACAACTTCATTTTAAATTGTCTTTCTATAGTATCATAGATATAAGAGTTAGAATTATAAAACGATACTAATACAAAAATTTAACAAGAGTCTACGGGGGGGGGATCCGCGCCTGGTGTCAACAACGGCAACGTTATTCTGACGGATGTTTACGTACATTTTACCCGATCAGGTGTGTTGAATTTACCGGATAGCGTCATGTTTTCGATTGAGGACTTAGTTTGCGGAGCTCGTGACCGCCGCGTTCCCCGGTGTACACGGGGTTCCGTTCGCGATTTTCGATCGGACGTTATTCTGTTAAAAGTATCCGAACGCGTTTGCGTCTTCAAACGTTCAACGGACACGCCGCGGCACGAACAAGTCGATTATCGAAAACATCGTACAATATTTCGTGTTGAATTCTTGTAAAAAAAAAAAAAACATCTCGAGCGACTACCTCGACCGTTCTCAACGACACGTTCATGACTTGTAACAATTAACTCCCCTATCCCGCGTTTCGTTCGTGTTTTTCACTCGAACCCATAAGCGATTTCGGCCTGATCGTCGACTACTATTGACGACGCGTCGTGAACAATACAAAATACACGCGCCCCGCGTCGGTGTCGGTGTGTACGGCAACCGTCCGTGGATCACAAGGTTTTTTGCGTAGAAAAAAAAATACGTTCTTGTACGTACTTCTCCGGTCTCGTTTCCGCGAATCGACACGCACGAAAAAAAGACGGTTTATTTGGAAAGCGACGAGCAGCGTGCCTACGAGTGATGATTTCGTCGCGCTGCCCATATAAGAGAAAAAAAATTGAAGAAATCGTGTCGTACAATACGTCTGACCCGTGTATATAATGAGCACGTTATTAAAAAAAGGTCCCCGGAGACGAGATTGTCCAGGTATGAATCGTTTTATTGATTTGTTGATCGGGGAGGACGGAAGAAAAAAACGTTTTTCGAAACGTATCGCCGCGTTCCTCCGTTATCGTCGTTGTATATTCGGTTTTGTAAACGAAAACGAACATTTTGACGTCCTGCGAGCGGGAAACCCGTTTCTAGAACACCAATACAACCCTGTGGCGCGTCGTTTGTCGTGTCTCTAAACGAACAATTGTGATCGATATCGTTTTATACCGTTTCACACGTATCGTGTTGGCGTGCGCACCACACTCGGTTTTCCGCCGCCGTAAACAACGTTTTTCGTACGACCACCGCCGGCTATTATTGGCTGTCGTTCCCGTGCGTGCGTGTTCCAAACGTGTTTTACAACGGCGGCCACCAAGTGGGTTGATGGGGTCGGCGAACATAAATACTTCTCAAAGAAGTAAAATAAATAATATCCACACGTGTTCCGAACGAGTTTGACGTTTTCCTTGATTTCCCAAGCTCCCACCCCATTTCGCTGTTTTATTAAAAACGTATACGATTCCGCGGTTCAAACGTGGTGTTCGGTCCCGAGTCCGGTATCATGATGTTCCGTACGCGCGATTATCATTTCGTGATTTTTCTAAAACGGGCAATTGTCGTGACGCGGAACGCGGTTTACGGTATCGTCACGTTCATATACGTCGATAAACGATTCCGAGTACGACGTACGCGGCGGACGAAAAGAATTCGACGAAACGATAATAATTAATTATTCGTGAAATCCGACCGACGACGTTGTTGTTGTTAACCTAACGACGATCGTTTTTATACGGGACCGCGCGCCACGGCATAATTTTACGTAATAATCGGCGACCCCTTCGCCGGGGTCTTGTTAATATTACCGGCGTCGCGCAAGTATTCTTATCGGCCCGGGGGGATTTCTCGACGCGATATGATAAAAACCCTTCGCGAGAACGTTTCGAAACGTCGTCGTCGTTCCCGTGCTCAACGTGAACGCGGTGTGCGCGGCGGTACCCGTTCGGTATTGTTGTCGGTGACGTAATCGTACGCGAATATGTGCGCGAGAGTTACGAAACGACTACTTTGCAGGCTCCGCGACCCTCCGGACCGTCTAATTCGATAGTTGTTCCTCGCGAGAACACGTACGTACGTGTCTCGGTAACAATGACGGGGGAGAGTGCGAATCGTCTCTCGACGACCCACGCGGTCTAGCAGTTTTCTTTTCGATTGTCCCCCGGGTTCTTGCGAAACAGGATCACATACACAACACGTGGGGTGGCTCGCGAAACATTTCGTTTTTCGCGCTGAATTTTCAAAAAAAAATGTTTTATAAAACCGTTCGACACACACAAATAACGTTGAATCCGTCGGCCGTACGCGTGTGTATTATTGTTTTGTGCGAAATCAAGAAATGAATTCTACTGTTATTTGTAAACGTGCAACGTACATTATATCCACGCGTACGGTTTCATACGTCGCGGTTTTTTCCGCACGTTTCAAACGTATTTATAATCGAAGGTTTTTCCTGCGTCAGCGACACGAAGTTTGACGCGTTCCGCAGTCCGCGCTTTTCGTAGCTTATTGTCCGGCGTGCGCGCGTACGTCGAATACGTTTCGGGAAGACACGTGGCCCACCCGCCTCAAGGCGCGAACGAACAGTCGACACTAAATGTTTTGCGAGAATTCGCCGGCCGGTGGACGTCACCGGGCGGAAAACCCGACGAACCCCAACGTAGCTCGCCCACCTTGTCCGGGGCGTTCAAAACCCGTACCAAAAAACGTGGCGTCTCTATTCGCGAGTTTTGTCCGCGACC
The DNA here is from genome assembly GCA_019022885.1 of Schlechtendalia chinensis. NCBI lineage: Eukaryota > Metazoa > Arthropoda > Insecta > Hemiptera > Aphididae > Schlechtendalia > Schlechtendalia chinensis. The sequence goes on along the minus strand of CM032350.1, from coordinate 1,401,674 downwards.
GAGCTGCGTCGGACGAATTTTCTTCCGGTTCCCCTGCTCCCCCCAACCCACCCTCCTTCGCCATTGCGATTGTTTTCGTTTTGTTCAATTAACGAAACGGCGCGTGCCGCCCGCCGCGCCCCGTACACGAGTTACGTAATAGTTTAACCGGCGGCGGCGGCGGAGTTTGCGTCGGCGGGGGGGCGGCGGTGGGGCGGTCGCCAGGCACGTGCCACCGCAGTCGCACGACGACGACGACGATCTACGTTTGATACGGCGCCCTCTTTTCTTTCGTACGTCGCGTGTACGTATCGTTTACAGACCCGAACAAATTTGTTTTCGTTGTGTTTTCAACTCATACGCGTACCCACCCGACGGAACGCCAAAACAAATAGTATCGATAAAGTACGAAAAAATCTCCACGGGATAGGCGAGATTAGAGGGGGGGGGGGTCCTCTCCGGTCTTCGCACAACTAAATACAAACATACGCGTATAGATAACAAACGACTTTATCAAATCATAAACGTAAAAGAGATTGGAATTGTTGTTGTTTCGGAATTTACCAATTCAAACTATAACGTTTTATTTCACAATTTTCAAATATTTTTTTTCTTTGTTCAACGTAACACTCATTGGCTTTTTTCTTTTTCTATTTATTTATTTCTGTTCGTTATTTTTTTACATATCCTTTGTACTCTTTCTGTTTTGTTTTCACCGTTTTATTATCCATGACATTTATTCGAGCCGATGGTAATCTTCGAAACACGTTCGTCCCTTTGACACGCACGAAAATGTTTTACATTTTGTACGCATTACTTTTGACCTGCTCCGTACGACCTTCGACCATCAGCAACGTTTGCCCGTGTATTAATGTACGCCGGAGAAATCGGTTTCCTTTTTTTTTTTCCCTTTTTGTTCTCAAGACGACGAAGAAATCGTGTCGCGGCCGTCGTGACGGTTCGTTCCGATCTCGTTCCTTCCACACCATTCATGATACCCGAATTCGCGTTACGGTTACAGCGGCGAGACGTTACTCCGTGCGATTGATACTCGCGCCGTGTCGCCGCACGACCACCACAAGTTTTGCGCGTCGAATTTCGCGCTAATGGAATAACTTACCTCGGCGCGACAAACAATTAATCTTCGTTCAGCAACGCTTGCTCGTGTGCGGTGGTCCCGCGCGGGGTCGTTCGCCCACAAATCTCGCGTCCGGATAGTTTCCAACAACGGCCGAACCGCGTCCGTTCGCGACCAATCACGCACAAAGTCCGCCGTCGCCGCTATTCATGAAGACGTTAATGAAACGCGCGCGTGGTCGAACGCGACAGCCCTACGATTCCTAGTCGCCTAGTTTCCCTTCCCGGCTATTTTCGTCTCGTTACGTCTGAACCGCGTTTTCGCGGCTCGTAAAAAAAAATGTGACGTTTATCGATTACCGTTCTGTCCGTGTGATTTGTTATCACGTCATTTCCCGTTTTCATTTGAAATCCATTCCGTATATCTTCAAGAAAATAATCGCCGAACCGCCACTCTACACACTGGCCAGAGTCAATTACACGCCGATGACGGTTTCAAGAGCTATATTGTTTTTATCGGTCTACGGGCTTATGCGAAGTGCAAAAGAGTAATTATAAAAAAAAAAAAAAAAGGTTATCAATGATTTTCGAGTGTTTATAACGCCTTGATATTTCGAGTATCGTGAAGTTTAATTACGCATCAATATATAATTATAAGAAAAAATAATGCTGAGAATTTCAATATATTCAAATGTTGAACATTTTTTTTTTTTTTAAAACTGTTCTTTCCTGTGTTTTTCGAGTAAAAAGGTATTAACTGTTTAAATTTTAAACCTAACCTAAGCTAACCTATTTTGCCCGTAACTTTGTAAATATGCACAGGTATTATATTTTCATACATTTTTCGACACTGAATTTTCTACGGATTAAAAAAAAAAAAAAATGTTCAAAAATCACACGACTTGTAAAATATAGATTTGCGGGAAGAAAAGAACTTAAAAATCACGCTGTAACCGCGGGATCGCGCAGCGTACTGGACTTTCGTCATTTCGTGTACTCATTGGGACGGATGGATTTCTGTACGTTTTTCATTCGTAACAATGAACATTTAAACATGTAAACGCACAACGAGTGTAAGTCGCACGCATCCAACAACTGACCTGATGTTTTTTGGCGGTACGCTCGAAACGACGTGTAGGAATTTGGCAGTCACATTTTGTATTTTTGTATTTTTTTTGTATTTTTTTTTTTTTTATGTGTGTGCTGTTGTGTAGGTCTCGGTCGAGTTTAGACGAGTTTTCGCGTCACGCGGTCGTTGATTTGGGCCTCGTTCCAAGGCGTTCGTAATGTAATATAAAATAACGAGCGCACGCTGACGACCGCGTCACGTGCGCTCATAAAATATGACCGCGACGAAACGGTGAACGTCGGGCGGGCAGATTTTAGCACGTCCCGCGGGGGTTTTTTTTTTTTTTCGAATCGCCACCCTCGCGACAATCCCGAATTTTCAATTGTATGTTCCGTCACGTTTATTGTTTAACGGTGGCCGACGCGTCGTTTTTTAGTACGGACACATTCACCTCGCGGGAAACATTTTCTTCTGTCCGAAAGACGAACAATTTCTGAATACATTTTCAAATGTTGGTATTTCTTTTGTACGGCATTGTTTTTAAAGTTCATTTCGACAACCGGAGTCCACCTGTCGAAAAATGTTCTTGTTTCAAGTGTAAGTAAAAAAAAAATAAAAACGATCGAAATACGACTCGTGAGATTTTCCTGTAAAACCAATTTCGCTCGTTGAAATCGTTCGATAAGATCGTCTGTCTATATTTTACACCTTGAAATATGGCCGACACCTTTACACGTCCGTAACATATTTTACAATAATTTGAACGAACGTGAAAGAACAAATACGTTAAACTCGTGTTTATGTATGTACCATTTCGTTTATTGCAGAATTTTTTTTTGTTTTTTTTCAATTTCACGTCGCCGTTGAAAACGTTTTTGTAATGTTTTCCATTGATTCGTGGTCGGCGAACGGTTCTTGGTGTTGTAAGACTGAAATATTTTCGTAAAGCGATTTCTTCGTAGATTTCGTACTACCGCGCGCTGAACACAAAATTAATGATTACATTTTTAATACATGTCATGTAATTGGGTAAAACGGTATGCGTGTTTTTTTTTCCCATTCATTTCCCCTCCGTCCGGAAAAGGTCCCGAATTCTTATAAATGTATACGACGTATACAAGTTCGCGTCCCGGTCATATTATTATTTGCCCGGAACAATTTAAAGATAAGGAAATCGGAATTGTTTTTTTTTTTTTTGCTTTATTCCAATAGAGAGGGAACGTAACGAAACGAAATAATACGTCATGCGTTTGTACGTTTATACCCGCTTACGAAAGCAATCGGCGGTGCACGTTTCGCAGTCGGTATAATAAAGTACTCGATGTACTACCGACTCTGGAAACAAAGGCTCGGGGTCCAGACGGGGTATAAAGTAGAAAATCGACGTTCGGGGAGAGGGGGGTAGGTTAGGTTAGGAATTAATTTCGTGCGTGCGGTGTATATGGTCATGGAAAAGTTTCCAGGCCCGGCGAATTGGCGAAAGTGACGACGTATTGTAATGGCCGTGCGGACAGCCGGAAAACGAGTGTAAACGGCGTGATGTAAAATAATAATAACGACGGCGAAAACGATAACGGAGACAACGGCACACGGCGACCGGCACAACGTCGTCGTCTCCGCCGCAAACGGCTATCGAAACGGCGTCGACACGCGTCCGGCCGGGTGTGCTGCCTCTCCCGCGCGAAAAAGCACGCGGGCCGAACCGCGTCGGGATGGCGAGAGGGTCTTTGAACGGGCGGACAGGAACGTGGAAAGGGGTCGTGTCGGATGATAGTGTCTCTTTGAACGTAAAAGAGAGAAGAAAAAAAGTTTATAGCTTTAAACGTTTCTGCGTGTATATATATATGTGTATTGTTTCGTACCGTACACTTTTACTCGATATTTAGAGACTACGACTTTTTTGTTCTTTTTTTTGTGTTTTTTACTAGTGGGATGGCGCCCGTCTACTTTTAACAATATATTTCAATAGGTAGTAAAAATGTTATTGCGTTTTTTCGTGCCGCGGAGAAGAAGGTAACGCGAGAGACGTGGGTAGGATAAAAAAAAAATATCCGTATAAAACGGTTTGCACGACGAGAATCACGTTTCGAAATCGTCCTGTGGTCTTCGGCGAGAAAACAAAGAGATGGTGGAAGGCGATTGACGACGAACATTGACGCGACGGAAAACGTCATTCGCAAACACGTGCGAAAAGAACGACGTCGGCCGCGTGAAACGTACGAACGTAGCGGGGGCGGGTGTCGTCGGAATACTCGACAACGATAACGCGCGCGTAAATTTTGATTTTCGACGTGTGCGTTTTTTTCCCGTTTCGGGGACGGCAAATTTTCCTCGCCGCCACGCGCGCGCCATGAAATTACGCGGCAGTGAACGAACCGTCTTGTGAACGTCGTTTCAATATTCGTTTATATAAACCAACCGAAACGTTACACGACATTTCCGTTGCGCGCGTGATGCCGATTTGTGTGGATTACGTTCGCAATTAGTGACTTTTTATCAACAGAGTGCACCGGCGTTCGTCCGCCCGTGTTTTATGATCGATACGTCATAGAAAAACTTTTAGGTTTTTCTGATATTTCAGGATTTTTTTGCTGACTCAATGGCGTAGGTAAAAAATGGTTTTGGTTGTTTGATCCCAACAAAATATATATATATATAAAGGGGGTTTCTGAACTGAATACCGTAAATTCTTCGTACACATACTCAACGTTGGTGACCCAATGACGAAAGTTTTGAAGTTTTCTTCTGCCATTAAAACCTAAGTTTTTTAATTTTTTTTTCGTAGAACTTTGATATAAATATAAAACCAAATACACCCCATGATATTTCCTGCAAAGTTAACGGTACGAATCGATATATCACTTTATTCTACATATCATTTTTGTTCTTTTTCGCCCGATTTTGACGCCCGACGTCGCCGTGACGAAAATAGTGATATAGATCCACCTTAGGTATGATAAAAACGAACAAAACACGGACGGATGATAAACGCGTCTTATCTTTATTGATGGGATTTTATTGTTATCGTCTATCGCTTGTCGTACACACTTTTCAAACATTTCAAACATTCATGGTTTACACGCATAAACACGGACCATCGGGGAGTTGGGTGGGCCGTAGCCCCCCTAGTACCCCTTTCTACGTCACTGCGAGTCCTACGTACAAACGAAACCACCGCGGCCTCGTCGTCGGCGTGCGGTTTTGACTTCGCGCCCCGCGATAATATCGATTGCCGTCGCCACACGTACGTGCTCGCGCCGGCGAGTGTGTGCGTTTTCAACGATGACGGATTATAATGCCGACCGTACGCTGTCGTACGGTTTGTTTTTTTATGTATTTTCCCCGTTTTCTTCTTCTTCTTCTTCTTATTTTTTCACACACGGTTACGCGCGCTCGACGTGGACGCGTTTGTTTTTTCCGTTCGCGAACCGAGCACAGTTCCGACCGATGCACAACCGTGTACGAAAACAATCGTGTTGCGTTCACGTTAGAAGTGTATGATTCGTGACCGAAGACCACCAAAGACAGTAAAAAATTTGTGCCGAAAAACAACATTTATATAATAAACGAAACAACGTCGTGGCGTATGCACGCGCGTGATATGAAATGTTGTTTCGTAGTTTCGATAAGGATTATATATCGCGCGTCGTGATTTCGCGTTTTTCTCGTTGTTCCACACGACCGTACGGGGGAGTACAACAAAATAAAATCGATTCGGTCCACGTGATGAACGACCGTTACGGTCGTACATGTAGAAGAAGGTTAGGTTACCCCACACAATTAATATTATACGTCGCCGTTGTATTCGCGCGCACGCCACATAACAAATCGACGTCGTCGAACTTTTTTTCGAGCGTACGACTTTTCGAACCCGAACGGACCAACATATATATATATTTGTTTCGTCATAAGATAGTGTACTCAATAAAACAGTGTGCCGCGACGCGTCAGGGTTGTTGCGTGCCGGTCCGCGCGTAGTAGTCCGTCGTAATATCATTCTCTAAAACACCGTACGATTCGATATATGTATATATATATATATACATTTTTAAGTTTGGTCCCGAAAAAGAACGGCCTATCTCGAAGGAAACGGGTGTTGTGAAAAAACAACATTTTCTTTTATTATACGTCGTAAAACGAGCGATAATTGTACGTGTTTCATTTTTGAAACGGCTCTAAGGGATTATCACGAAGTGTGGTGAATATTATACTATTTTGAGTTAAAAAACAACCGTTCAGACGGATCTCGACTCCGGAAAAATTCATTTAACGATGACGTGAAAAAGATTGTAAACGTGTGACGTGGTATTATATCGGTATAATACCGTGGAAACATTTATTTCTATTTTTGATATTGATTGAAAATAATCATGACATATATTTTCTACAGTGTTTGGTCAATTGATCATTGACTCGATATATTTTATTGGATGCACGTTAAAACGCTGGATTTCGGTTGGAAAAAATAATTTGTGATATTTTACAAATTCGACAAAATATAGGTAATTGTTGATATCTATCTATTGTTATATAACGGCGCAACCGTTTAGAAACAAACGTTTCAGATGTTTGCAAACTCATTGAAATATTAGTTTTTAAGTAAATTGAGCGAGTCGCTCTCCCTGTACTTTTATTTAAACGGCTTCTTTATCATCATTTATATAGGTAGTAAATGATTAAGTGTAAAATAAGCCGCTTATCATAGTGTGTGTACGTTATTACACGCAATTACCTTTAAAGGTAGATTATTTCGTAGGTAGTTTTATTCGTTGATAGCCTATCATCTCGTGTATTATTAAATTATAATCAAGTTAATTCTCTTTGTAGTACGTATATATATATATTATAGTCGACTTTTAAGGGTCATTCGCAAATATTGGATGACTAGGTTTCACGTAGATTAAGGCGTTTTCGTTGCCTTCGTGGCTCGTTGACAATGAACTCTGGCGTGGAATAAAACAATGATATTTTAAGTTTCGAAGAAAAACGTTTGTGTGTCGTTCGAAAAACAAAAATATCGAACGCACGCAAAATACCGATTCGATTAGATATTTATTATATTCGTATATCGTTTATTTTTTTTTTCTTTATTCGAAGCGTGTTGTGTATGTTCACTATTCGTACTTACAGCCGCGTGTATGTAATTACAATTGTTTCGTTTCATTATGCTAATATTCGTCTATCTAAGTGTGTATAATTTTTTATATAAACTACGACTATACGAAATAACCGTTTTATTGTTTACACATTTTTCGTTAATAATTTTGCCGCGCAATAAGGGAGCGTACAAAATGTTCGTTTCGACGGGACTCACGTGAATGTCGGGTTTATCTGGCGTTTCGTCACGTTCTTCGTGTATTTCTTCGTAAAAGGTCTGTCCGCACTTGTTCCGTGTCTTTCCCGGGAGCGGTCGCGCGAGATCTTCGCAATTCTACCTACAAATCGCATTCTGCGTTTTAACAACATTCATAAACTTTCGTGCATTCGACCGAATCGGGCTCTCGAATAATCCCACTTCTGAAACAAATACACGCAGACCGCTGCTCCGCGAAACAGCCGTTTTATTTTATGCACATTGCCTCCCGTGCGCGAACCTTCTTCACGTGGATCGCACAAACACGACTGCGCCATTACACAACACAAAAAACGATTAATTTAATTCAAGGTGTGTCCCCCGATCACCACGGATCCTCTGATCGACGTATCGTATAAAATATATTACGGACATACGCGGTGTCAACAGTAATGTATGTTTAGAATTCGATTGCGTTACTCGAAAACGTACACGTGCGTGCGTATAGTGTCCGGTGGGGTGGTGCGACTTCACGTTTTGCGGAATTGGACGAGACGCGAACAATCGTTATCGTTTTTATCGTGCTGTTGCGCGGACGTTTCGTGTAGTTCGCTTGTATAGAGATTGCGACGCGGATAATCATTTTTGAACCTCCTCGGGCGTGTTTGTATACATAATATCTCGGAAACCCGCGCACTTTTGTGCGGCTCACGCGGCGTAACCAAGGATTAATTCTGTTGTGGGACAGGTGCGCGGGAGAAGAGAGGGCCCGTGGAATTATTCGTATTCAAACGAACAGAAATGTACAATGTTATAGCTATTAATTATATATGTAAGTTCGTTTTGTGTGTGCCGGTCGTCGATATCCAACGGAGGCTGTTGTGAATAAATAAAACTTGTAAAAAAACTGTAAAAAATTCCAAATGATAACACACGTCAAACGTTCCGATATGCACGCGTATTGCATTCTGTGAACTACAAATTCAACCAAATAAAAGTCTGAAATAATTACAAATCAATAACGATTATTCAGTACTTTACGCGAGGACGCTCGCAAAAATATCAAACCGGGCACAATACTTACAAGTTATATATATATATATATATATGCATACACAAACACAAGCGTTTTAAATTTTTTTTTATTATAGTATATGAGTTTATTACAAACTAAATTATTATAACTAAATATTTACCCGTTGTATTTTTATTATGTTTTGATATTGGCTGCGAGAACACTGAAAAAAACACAAACAAACAAATAAAATGTATCATGGTATTTATTATTAATAATCAAATAACGAAATATTGTTTTCACGTTTTTATCAAACAGTTTTATTCACAATACCGAGCAGTGCGATTAAAAATAACATGTTAACAAATTCGAAATCGCGTTCGTCAAGAATAATTGTTTTGCGGCGGCCTATAAATCGCGATAATACAATGTTGAAAATGTCAAACTGTTATCATCTAGGAGTTATTATCTTTGGGGGGGGGTGGACCGATATTTTTAAGAATATTTATCGAAACACACACGACGTCCTCGATTTTACGTGCGGAACAGAAAACGAAACGTAAAAGTTTCGGAATGAAACTTTTGGAAGTTCTGCCGGCATCGCGTATACGCGTTCGACGCGCGGACGCGGACGTAACATTATCATTCATCATTATTGTTATCATTATTGTTATTATCATTATTATTGTTGCGCGCGCGTACGTAACGCGTATAAATAACGTCGTAATATATCATTGTCGTCGTTTACGCGCGATCCGAAAGAGTTCTCGCGGTTTCATTTCTTCCCGAGAACCGCTTAAATCGCGTGTTTTCCCGGTCGTCCCGCTGCCGTCCCCCTTAACCGACCGACGAGTACGCGACCGCGGGACGACGTGCACACGTTCTCGCCCGCCGCGCGTCGGTCCGCGTTAACGTTCAAGACGACTTGTCCGTCTTCGTCCCCTACTCCGGCGTGCTTGCGCACGACACGCACAATACGCGGATTCACGGGCCCGGCGGCGGGTGTTCGTCCGTCCGATCGGCTCGCGGCGTCTTTTCGATCGTCGACGTCGCTCCGCGTCGTTTATTGTTTCGCGTTCGTTTTCGGCAAAACCGTGGTGCATGCACGAAGAAACTTCGTTCGAAACCGTATACCAACCGTCTTTTTCAACCGGTTTAATGTAGATATTAAACTTTTCTTCTTTTTTACTTATTTGAAAACCGTGTGCGGCGGCGGTACCATTAATAATCGTTAGGACGGCCGACGGACGACGCGGTATGAATAAACGTGCAAGTCGATTTTTTTTTTTTACGATTTTCCGTACAAATTCGTACGATATACACTCCATTCGCCGCCGTGTGATATATTGGCCGAGAGAAAAAAATAAATCACCACACGGACTTGTTTTGTTTTTAGTAACAACAGCTCTTCACTGCGCAAGACACTCGAATTCTATATCTATATGTTTAAATGCGTACGGTTTTTACGTACGTGTAGGAATGCACGTTAGTTATTTTACTGATATATATATATATCGTACACTTGTGTTTAAGTACAATCGGATCTCGGAGATATCGGCCAAGTTAGTCAAAGAATACGTATGCTTGGGAAGTCTGTCGTAAATTTTTGTACGATTTATTGTTTCTTCGGCAACGTGAGTATATAACGGCTTGGGCGCTTACGGTGTACACAAGTGTTTGGCCCGATAGATAGGTCAGATAAGAATTAAGTTCGTCGCTTATACGCGGGCAAAGTGTAATAATAATAAAATATACGAGATGCTCGAATCTACATAAAAAATAAAATATATATGCGTGAAGTGGATTCGAAGGTTACGACGCGTTATGAGTAACGTCGACAACCACTTGATTACGGTTTTTATACAAAACGGTATATGCGTGCACGAGTCGGTTCATAGTCGACCGCGGTCATGTTTCCAATAATCGTTGTAAATAAATATTATTCCGTGTATTGACGTGATAAATACGTACACGTTGGGATCGTACGAAACGATTGTTCGTCGTGGTCCTATTCTCATTGTCGATGTTCGTTTCGCGCGCAGAAAACAACGGACTTTACGAAAACTTCTTTTTCTTCGGCGCACGAATCGCAGCTCATTGCGTACGACAATGATTACGTAAAAAAACAAAATGATATGATGAGTGGGGGTGGAAACACTTTTATCGTGTGCCACGTGGTCCGTTCGGAGAAAACGAGAGTTATACGGCGGCGGGCCTGATGACCTTGCAGCGCATTCCCCCGTGGCCCACGTGATTACACTGTCCGAACGAGGAGCGGTACATAATAATAACCATCACGTCGACGCGGTATTTTCGGAATGTAGACAACCTGAGAACGTCTGACGACGTGCTCTCGCTGCTTCGGAATTCATTTCGTTGGAAAATCGATCGGCCGTCGGTCGCGGTTACCGTTGGACGCGCACGCGAAACGCCGTTTGTTTTGTTTCGACTCTTGCGAGGTCAATCGGAACAACGTGATGTTATGAATATAACGTGTACAAAGTTCCAGTATTTTTATCCACGGAAGGAAAAAAAAAAAGCCGAAGTAAACAACAAATTCTATTGCGAACGGATTGAAAAACGATCCATACAAATATATTATTATGCACGCCGAACGTTCCGAACGGTCGTTGTATATCGTGAAGTGCGTTTATATATATATATATACGTTGAGAGTAACAAAAAATTATTAAAAGATACGACGACGCCCGAGAGAGGTTATATGAAAAACGAAGTAGCGAACGATGAAAACTTTTTATTGTGTGTGTGTGTGATATTAGCTGCGCGACGTTTTCGTTGTTATTATATATATACAGTACATATTACATATTAATTATTATTAACTTGGCTTATTATATTTTATACTTAAATATTATGTTAACGAACGACGACGACGTTGTCTTTGACTAATAATTTACTCTCCGCGTTTATAAGTATTCGTTTAATTGGATTATAAAAGATTAGATTACGCGCACGCGTACTCATTATATTTATATAATCGTTGAATTCGTGTATATTTATATACATAAGCTTATGAGAGAACATCGCAAGGTCGAAAATTAAATCGTGCGGTACACTTGAAAGCGTGTTTTGTCGCACGCTACAACGTTTCTCGTAGATAATATTCATTGTTCGGAGGCGTTAAGTAAGTATTTACTTCGAACTTCGAGCTTTCAGTTGGTCCGAAAACGGTCGACGAGTTAAACGTTGAATGAAAAAAAAAAAAGGTTCATACGCAGTGGAAATGCAAATTCGCATAAGTCAGGAATAGTTAATAGGTTATAAACGTAATTCCGAACGGTTGAAGTTAATTGATAAACACTAATTACCACGTGACTTAACATTACTAGATGAAACAATATAGACGATTAAAAAAAAACACACACACAATATACACAATAAATCATAAAAATCGCAAACTGACGAGATTTAACTTGAGTGTGGCGACCACGACGACGACGACGCACACGCGACTCGCAATATAATGGCACCGCACTACTAGTAACCACGATAACCGTGACCCGTGTCGTATTATTTACTACGACAACAAGAAATTTCATCTCTGAACACGAACGGGGACAGCGGTCAGACCGTCGTTAGAGCACCGTTTCGCGAACGCAGTACGAAAACACGAACGTCGATACGTTTTATTATTTGTGCAAAACTTTTCACAATACCAAAACGATTAAAAGCTCCAAAACAACAACGATAACAATAACGATATATTTGGCCGATGGGGCTTTGAACTGCGTGTCCCTCCGCCACGCGCCAACTACCGACGCGGCCACCGCAGTCGAATAAATAATAATAATAATAATGATAGTAATAATATTGTGTCGTCGTTTATGCGTTTTGTCCACGAACCCATAGTTACAACGATGTCGTTGTCGGCGTTCTATAATGGTCACATCGGTTAGGTCGTATTGGCGGCAGGCGCGAATCCAGTGGGTGAGGAAAATTCTTAACGAAAATTCCGTCAAAATATACTTTGTGTAACGTTATCAGCGACCATTTTTTCACCACGCAATTTCTCATCTCCTACGGCGGATGAAATATATTTCGGGGGCCGCAATCCAACAGACGAATAGATTCTGGAATTCAAATTTAATGATCATGTACGTTTTTTTATTTTGTAAATATTTCTAATCAGTATAAGTTGTTTTTTAACACGCGCACACTTTATTTTTGAATTGGCAATGTTCGCCCTCCCCCCACCTCTCCGTAATATAAATAACCGATTGGTGATACCCCGCGATACTAATATTTCGTACGCCAGCGATCCGATCGATTTCTCGCCAGTTTTTGCAAAAACCGTACGCGACACGTACTCACACGTGGTACGTATCAGATTTCCGCGGCGTGCGTTATATATATATATATATGTATATATTGATTTTCGCGCGACTTACGTAAGGACAACGGCGGCTTGTAAACAATGGTTTGTTGTCGTGTGTTCGGGCTGGAATCGTTTTCGAAGCGCGCGCGCGCTAACGAAATACGGTCATAAAAACTCATTATATGAAAAAAAAAATTAAACGATAATTTTTTTCTCCTCCTTGTTAATTCAAACGGACATGTTTTGTGATATAAAACCTAGAAAAACGTAATTGTTATCCCGATGCTTTTTCCTCCTCCGGCGTTGAGGAAATTACAGCTACGGCGGTGTCCGGTGTTTAATTTACCCAAATAATAAATACGTGTTGTCGTTTTATCACGCGACCCGACGTACAAATAAATGATATGACCTAACGTATATCAATACCGAGGACGACCCCCCCGTCCGTCCGTCCGTCCGTCCGACGAATTCGCGGTGTACGGTTTTTTCCGTGTTGTTTATTTTCATATTTTCTAGGGGTTTTGTTTTTTTCGTTTTCGTTTTCTTTTCCTTTCGTCCGGTCTTTTCATTCCGCTCTCCGGCCCGCGCAAATATAAAAACGCAGTGTAAACACGCGTCGTCGCGTATTATTGTTTTGGACCGTGCAGAAAACCGTTGGCAACGACGACGGATCGGCAACGTCGCTTCCCATAAACACAGTAGCCGAGTAAAAACGACACGAACACGACGCACACGCGCACACCACCGTCAGGCGGCGTACTGGTACACGCGACTATTATTACTACGACTACTATATTGCCCACTACACTGTTATTACTGCCGTCGCTGTTTCCCGACTACGTAATATTTACGAGCCGTGTGTGTGTGTGTGTGTGTGTGAGAGAGAGAGACATGGAGAGAACGAGTGAGAAACAACGAGTGAGTGAGAGACGACAGACCCGTCGTCTCGACGCGGAATGTATCGACGACGACGACGACGTCTTCTGTCGGGAATTTCTTCGCCTCCGCACGTCCGTACACGACACGCCGACGACGTTATTTTTATATAGGCGTCCGCACCTGCCTTTCCACACAATGTCTGGTGGTCTCTCTCCTTTGCCTTTTTACCGTCCGTACATTGTGTTATATTTCCTTTCCTCTTTATTTTTTTTTTCCCTTTTTTTTTCCTTCTTCTTCTTCGACTATATACATATGAAAATGTGTGTGCGTGCGTGTTACTCGTGTTACCCCCGTCGACGCCAAACCGACGGCACGAATACAATATATTCCGGCGCGCGCGCTACGGGCGACCGAAAACTACCTGTTGCTAATAATATATCGTGTTACCTGCCTACACGCCGTACGTACGTACGTACGCGTGTGTGTGTGTGTGTGTGTCGCCGCCGCGGCGGCACTGGCGACCACCGTTCTATTATCGTTATTCTTATTATTATCATCATCATCATTATTATTATGTGGACGGGAAGGGTGTGTGCCGAACGTTTTATTGGGAGTTTGCCGTCGAACAAGCATCCGCGGGCACATAAATAATGGGTTTTTGACAATAGCGCGTGGTAGAATATAGTTTATAATATCGTAAATTATACGGTTAAACGTGATCCGGCACACTGGCGGCGGCGGACGACAATTCCATTTATTATAATTTGTCGTTACACGCACGTGATATTGATAGTAATATGCTCGTCGCGTCCGTTCTCGTTCGCCGATATGTCCAGTCCGGATTTGCGGGTTTGCCGCCACAATCGTGTACGTACTGGGACCGATTTTTTATTTCGCCGACGCGGAACCGATCTCGTTAAATACCCCCGTATTTGTTTCACTGCACACACAATGTCGTGCACGTCACGCGTTTGCGTGTTGCACGCTGGACACTTTCGTTGTGATAAACATTGGCCGTCTTCAAAACAACACCGCTTGGCTGTGTTTCGAACGGTCAAATCAACGTTCCCTAATCCACGTCTCATCACGAAGAAGATCGGTAGCGCAATGAAACGGTCGTTGCCACTCGCAACAACGATTCGTAAGCGATTTGAAGGCGATTACGGGCGTTTCAGTTGCCTGTCGAACGGTGACGGCAACACAAACATTTCTAGGTGTGGTGAACACGTTATCGTTGCATTAAAAACTCGATACGAAAATCGGTACACCACCAAGTGTATGACGGTCAACGAAATCGTCGGTCGATTATTACAGATTATCGCGAGCATATTATCAGACACTCAGTGGCGGTCATATCAAAGGCTTGAGGGAGGGGACGGATTCAATGGTGAGCTAACGACCTCCCTCCCTCCCCCCTCGATCATCGAGTCCGACCAGTTATCGGTATTAGAAGTTTATGGCTCAAATTAATTACGGACAGTACGGATATTTTAGATATTTTAATTTAGGGGGGGAAGGCAGGCCTGTATTCAAAGCTAATACAAAATGGATCAGATGATAATCACGTTTTACCTCGTGCCGCGTATTTATTCAAACGCATAAGAGCACGCCGGAACATACCCAACGCAGTTTTAGAACGGGGGGGGGAAATGATTTTACACGAATACGAACGTGTTTTACGGTATGATCTAGTAGCCGGCGGGCAATAAAAACGAGTATAAAGTGACGAAAACTACCCAAGGGTGGCTGGCGGCGATCCGAACAACGAGCGTCGTGTCGTGTGACGACGAACAAAACGGTACACCGCATCCGTCTAGGGTGGCTACGGATGTCTGGCACAGTGTCCTACCCAGCAGGCGTCCGACTTGTATCGCGCTGCTAAACGCTTTTCCGTCAGGAGCCGTGTTCTCGTGTCTGACCGCCATCCGCATACCGGACAAAACCGGTGGTGGTAACGTTGGTACGCGTACATCCTTCGGCCCGGCCGCCCGCCCAGTCGTCGTCGGGGCCGCGCGAGTTGCAACGGCGGCGGCGGCGGCGGAGGCATTCGACCTTGCCCGGTGCGTGACCTACATAAATCAACCCTCCGCGACCGCCATCGTTTTCATCCCTCTTAAGTGCGGCTACCGGCCGTGCAATGGCTTTCGCCGTCACTTGTTGCCCATTTACATAATGATAGCACCGCCGCCGCCCCCATCCACCCACGTGGCGCGTGAACCGAGACGGCGTGCGTTTATCGATACGGACGGATTACGTTAGCCTGTTCATTGTGCCTCTTACCCCCCCCCAACATCACCATCACCACCACTCACTCGTCTTGTCGCAATTTCTAGCGTGGCGAGATTTTTTTTTTTTTTGTTCTATACTTTCGACGATAATAATAATAATAATGATAACGAATTCAGTTATATTTCACATATAAACCAGCCGCCGACTTCATCTCGGGTACGTGTATTCGTATATACATTGTATAACCTCTCCATATTCTCGTTAACTCCAACGTCAACAACTCGACGTTTCTATTGTTGTACTACAAATATAAAACGTATGATTCTCTCGCTCTGCCTCGTACACGCGTCGTACATATATATGTGTATACGTGTTGTTCTGAAAACGTTATTGTTTTCATGTTTCACGTATTCCGGCGCCGAGTTCCTAAACGCCAAATATATTTGTGTATCAAGAAAATCCATAAGTACGCGTGTGCGTGCAAGCCGTTCGCCGATTCGAACAACAACGGGTCGCGTACCCCGGGTTTAACGTCACGCGTTGTCGTCGTGGAACGAAAAAAAAACGTATGTCCCGTCGCGGAACAACGTTGTTTCGCCGGCTGAATTCCAATCATGCATCTGCTGCGTTCTATCCGGATTTTGTGAAATCAGTGTTCGTCAGAAGCGTTATCGTATCGTTTAGTTAATTGTTCTGCGCTAAAACAACGTTTTTAAATACCGTTTTTCGACCGCCTTTTTTTTTTTACGATGTGAATCGCGAGACAAATCCGTACATTAATCTTTTTGTACGCGCGCGTAACAACAACCGTAAAAAACAACAAAAAACGAAAACGTTTCAATCACAGTTCGCAGATCTGTTCACCGCAAAATTTATAATACGAAATCGCCGGGGGTTAGTATGATTTTAATTCGGCCGGACGAATCGACACAACGTGTGTAATAAAACGTTTAAAAATACCGAAGGGTATTTGACGGATTTGGATTGTTACCCGAGGCGAATCGTGATATCGGAGTTTATCGTTGAGATTTCGACAGTTCGACAAAACATACTTTTCCAAGTCGTGTGCGGTTTATAATCACGTGCTCGATCGGTCAAGTACGGAAAATCGTCTCCGGTGAAATCCAGAAGACACGACGCGTTCAAATCTGTTTTCGTAATTCGATCCCGTCGAACACTTTAAAAGCCTTACAGTCTGGTTTTCCGCG
Source organism: Schlechtendalia chinensis (assembly GCA_019022885.1). NCBI lineage: Eukaryota > Metazoa > Arthropoda > Insecta > Hemiptera > Aphididae > Schlechtendalia > Schlechtendalia chinensis. Next base: position 1,384,589 of record CM032350.1, on the reverse strand, counting down.
TGCTTTTGTACATAATGCCAGAAACTTAATTAAACACGCACTTTGTAGAAATATACGCACGTACAATATACGAGGGCGAACGCGTTGTATGTTATAGAGTATTTGCCTAGACCCCGACCGATAAAGGCGTTATCGGTTTTTAACATTTTTCATAGTAAGCGTTACATCGTTTTAAATCGTTTCCGCCGTAAGCGTATCGCGTTTGAACTCCATCGTGAAAATTAAATATTGAGAAGACGACCGTTTTCCGCTAAAGTAATTTTTCCGCCAGATTTGAAGAAAGGTCGGTTCCTATCCCGCCAAACGAGATAACGGTCGGATTCCTGTTTTCGACAAGTCGAGAATAAAAAACCACCTGTAGTATTGTATTCACTTTACCCCAATATGTTTTTTTTTTCACGTTTACGTATGTCTATATGAGGTCAATGGGTCGGAAACCATTAAAATGCCGGACGGAATAAAGCCACTCTGTTACCGTATTAAATTTGAAAGCAATATGCATTCAAAAAGCGATTGCGTTAGCGTCGGGGCAAAAAAAAAGACTTGCACCTTTTGCCGTACTTATATTTTATCAGTTTTTTTTCGATTTCAGCCCACACTAAATAACTACGTTATCGGTACCTAAACGGAATTTCACGAACGTAAAATGTGAATCGACAAATAAAATGAAAATACGAATCGTTCTTTTGCTAAAAATCTAACGTGAAGTATACGTCATAATCGACTGGTTATACTTTACGAATTTGACCGAAAAACCTTTTCCGAACTAACCTCCGACCATAGCCCCCGAGCGCCGGCGGTCTACGTCGAGGGAAGCCGAACGGACTTGAGACGCGTGTCGGCTCGATCTCGGTCGGCGTTCGGCGGTGTTCGCCGTTCAAACCAAAACATTTTTTCACTTTGCCTTTTTTTGAAATTGTTAAAAAATGGAGAAGAAAGAAAAAATAATCTGCTGAAAAGGCTGTACTTCGAAAACAAAATATTTTGTTACGTAATGGAGCCATTGTTGTTTTTGTTTATACGATTGTATGTTGATAATGGTAATTGCGGTCGGGCGATATTTATTGATCAATATTTTTTTTTATTTAGGTCACTTTTTCCGTCCGTCTCGCGAGCATTAGGTAATGTGTGTTTCGGTTTCGAAAAAGTTCTTATTTTATTTTACATGTTATAAAAAATAAACCCTGTAGTCTACTACCCGCGTTCGGGTGATGGAGGAGGATCAATGATGGACAACGTGTGTAATGTGTCTAAAATCTTATAACGTTGGCCGGTAACACCTATTCAACAGATTTTGTAAACAAATATCGTGTCGTTATTTTTTTGATTTTGCATGCTATAACCGTATCAGCTTACACGTATGTCCTATATCCCGCATAGTCGTAAACGAATCCCGTGTACTCCGGTTTTTTTTAAACCTCGCGGTTGGCGACCCTCTTCCATTAACTTCTGTAGAGAGTGCACGGGAACCTCACGTGTTCCAATACCCGAATCGCGTAGACATTTCACGTTCGATTCGTTCACATCGTCCAGACTCGTTATTTTTAATCAGATCGCTGTGTTTTTGTCGGTTCTTTGGCCCGGGGCGGACGAACAAATCGCTTCTTTTCGCGCGTGCACGTTTTTATCGGCGGACCGTTTCGACGTTCGCCGTCCGGCGCGGCCCCGCGGTGGTCCTCAGAAGACCGTACACATATTTTTTTGTTATTATATACATACGTATGCGTGTTATATTTTCAATTATATCTTTACGTCCGCCCGACGCTTTCGGATACGCGCGCGCGCGAAAAACGGGGTTAAGTCAACATTTCGACTCGTGCGCGCGACGAGTTGTTTACATTTGTTGGAATGCACTTTCTGCGCGTTCTGAATGCCGTCCGCGCTGGTACGGTAATAAATGTAAATGTGCCCGTGACGATCGACGAATTACATGTACGAAGTGTTTGAAAAGCGTTTTTTTTTGTTTTTTTTATTATTATGTCGTTCGGAAAAGACGTTGTAGCTCAAGTGGTTGCTATTGTCGTTTTTATTGTTTTTTTGTTCAGAGAAGAAAAACGTTATACTTGACACGCCACAAGTGAGTTGGCACGAGATTTCCGGAATTTTTTCGCATTATCTATATAACGTGCTTTCAATATCCGTCCAAGTGGCCAAAACGTATAAACGGTTTCATTTCTAAACCGTGTAAGATAATATTAGTCGATTTTTTTTACGTAGTATTTTTTTCGAAAGTCTCATAAAAGAGTGTAACAATAAATATTATTATTATTATTAATATATATATAAATGTTTTCATATCCTTTATTCGAACACACGACAATGATCATTATTAATTGTTATCAATATACGTGTTTTTTTTTTCAAACGTCGTTTAAATCGAAATATTACATTTGAAAGTAATAACGTGTATACGTTAATATCTTATTTAATGGCACGCACGTACAAATACGCGGTATGTGTATACATTTGTTCGCCACATATATATAGTTACGGGAAATGTTCAAGGAATTCTAAAAAAACGACTTGAATCATCAGTTATTATTATTATTATGCAGAAATGGTATTACATAAACATTCGAATTATTTCACGTTAATTTTAATTATTATTATTTAGACGGTAAATATCTTAATAATACCGGTAGCTACTCGGAATTGGACTTGTGTATATATATATATGTATGTTTTTTTTTGTGTATATATATATATACGCACGTATAAATCCTTTTGAAAACATTTAAGCCCGACCAGTTACGAACCGAGCGAATTTTGGAACTGAAGTACGGACTTTCGATATTACAAGTTTGTGTGTGTCCCGCTCGAGTGTATAAAGTTGTGTACATATTATATAGGACATTATGTTATACGCGAGTAATCGCGTCTTTGCGAAATACTGAAAACCGTATAGGTTAATAATTTGTTATAAGCTTCTAAAATGTAACGTCTGAAATGTTTTACTACCTACGACCTATATTGTAATAAAACGCAGTGTTTTACTCGGAATCGGTTTTTGTACGCGCGTCGTTTTATCGCTTGTAAATTCAATACTACGATAGGTCCCGCGTCCGTTTTAATGGAAATAATAATGATAATAATAATAATAATGATAATGATAATAATAAAAAAAAAAACATTTTTCGATAATAAATATATTCGCACAAGGTCACATCGTCATAACGAAAACCCACGCGATAATAAAACGAGAGAGAGAAAGCAAAAAAAATTAAAAACCATAAAAAAAAACAAAACAAAACTCTAAATGTGCAACATTTGATAATTCGCAAAATCAACAAATTATTTGTTGTCGTTTTTTTTAGATCGGGTCGGATTTAATATCAAACTCGTTTCTTACACAGACAGACGCACGCACTCGCCGCACACATGTGCATGACGAAATATGCGCGCGCGCACGTCTTATAAATCGCGCGAGCTCTTTATCATAAAACATATTTAATATTTATAACACGCACGCGCACAAACAGTGAGTGTGTCGACTGGACTCGCATACGTTTCACGTGATGCTGAAATTGTGAATATAACTCACATGAACTCACAAGGCGAACGCCCTTTTTTACGACTACTATTTATTATACGTTTGTGTGGTCGACGAAATAATTTTTTCTCATTATCCGACTCTTATGTTACCTATTATTATAATATCGAGAACTTGAAAATCGTATTCGGTGGTTTGCACGAGACTGCGTATTCGTTAGATATCTGAAACGGTCGCAAAAATAACCAAGAGTGGGGGGGGGGAGTTCGTAGTTCGACGGAAATTATCGCCCAATACGCATTTCGTTCACAAAACAAAACAAAAAAAAATCCAAAATGATCGCGCAATATATTATAATGCACGTGGATTTAAAAGAGAAAAAAAGGAGTTTCTCGCGTCGTATACGCATGTTCGAACTCGCGGTGTATCCATCTAGATTAAAATAATAATTAAAACTTTAAATCTGTAAACGGCGTCCAAAAGTTCGCTCGTAACAGTTCGTGTTCATTAATTACTGCGTGTGCCCCCGCGTGTGTGCATTGTTTAAACGATAAGAATTAGGACGTCGGAACGTAATCGCAGACGTAACGAAACGGGTCGTTTTTTATCAGCTTTTTATATAGAAAAAAAAAAAAAAAAACCGCCACACCGTTTTACCGGTCGGCGGGCAATAAAAATGTCCGTTCACGAACGTATTCGAATGCATTTTCCGTCGTGTACGGTGGTCTCGATGTGAAACGTTTCTTCTCTAGCCCGTCGACTTGTGCGCGACAAATGTAAGCGGCGCCGTACGCGAACACGTTATATCGATAAACGCGACGCGGTTAATTGGCGAACGGTTTTGTAAACTCTGTGTTACTAGTGATACCGGGGTCGACGCGTGACGGACGAGTAATGACTTAGTTCCGTGGACGGTATCTCCATGGATATCGTACGGTGCCGGCTGATATTTTACACGACGTGTTATTAGTAACGTCGGTTTAGGGTTAGGTACCGTGGTGTTCCGCGCGCGCTTTTCCTAATTATCGTAAAAGGTTCGTCTGCACGAAACGTCGTCAGAACACTGTCCCATTAGAATTTGTTTAATTTTTGTGGTTATGGTGCTGGTTATGGTTCTAGTGGGGGAGGGGTCGCGATATTATCCAGTCCGAGCGCCGTTTGTTGCGCGCGCTCATCATAATTAACCACTAGCGGATAATTTGTCGAATAGAACCGCCGCGACCGTTGTGGCGGCGTATAAATGATGATAATATGTTATCGTGCGTACCGGTGGAACGGTATTGTTGTGTGTCCGGGCGTGGGCGCGTCTCGCGTGTGTGGTGCACGTATCGTGCGCTCGACGGTCGGACGCTCGTCTCCGTCGCTTTTCTCGTTCGCGCGCGCACCACGACGTTCGGTAATACAATAATAATAATAATAATAATAATAATAATAATGTTTGTACACGGAATACAATTAATTCGCGAAACATATTAATAATGATTTCCGTTTTTTGTTTTCCAGAGTTCCCGAGACCCGTTCGACGAGAGTATTTGATACGACGGTGCGTATTCGTTTAAACGTTATATTATATTAATAACAACGCGGAACGCGTGACGAACGTCAAAGTCAAAAGTTTGTCCCGTATAAATTGTTTTTGTACGGTGCGGGGTGTTTTACTACTTCCGTTCGACTGTATATAATATATATACATATGTACACACGAGTATACGCGTGCGACGACGTGTATCTCATGTTTTTTTTTTTCGTGTAAACGGGTGCGTTTTTAAGTCCCGTCCGTAACGGCTCCACAACGATTTATCGAACTCACGGTCCCCGACGAAGGTAGTGTGATTTTCATTTCGTTTAAAATCACACGTAGTAAGCGACAAATTTTTTTAAACGTTAAAACAAAGTTTTCGGTTCGTTTTTTTTTTTTTAGTTTTAGTTTCGTTTACACGTGTTAGGTTATTTTAACATTCTCACGATTTATATTGACGAGGCCGTCGAGGCTCTGAACAGATCCATTTCTCATCCCTTCTGGATTTCGTCAGACGCGAACGTTATCGCAAGCAGTTTACAATTGCGGTGCCGACCGTTCTCAGCTTATGTACGTATATCTGTTGTAATTCCTACGACGGAAAAGACCGGATTCGGAATATTGCACATGGCTCTTAAAACGTCACCGACAGACAAGATATATGGTCGTTTTTACACGCACGCACGCGTACAAGAAGACAAACGACTGTTATATTCTCTATTAACGTGCAATTCAATACGTTTTAATTGCACCAAGGATAATTAATAACCGTCTGTACGGCGGGGGGATGATGCGTGTGCGGTTGTTCAACGGTTATTTATTATCATTTTTATACGTTCGTTGAAGACATTCTCAAACATTTCGATCAATTTTCGGCCAAACACGACCTGACGAGTAAGTTTGTGCCGTCAATACCGTTTTCAGACACGAGGAAACGGATTTACACTTTAATTGGCTTCAACGAGTATTTCGCCAGCTCCGGCGTGTAGTCGTTTTGTAAATATCAGATATTATTGTACACGATTTCGTTTTCCAGCGGAAAACTGATAACTGATGATATTTAAACCATAGTGTCGTTTATAAATACTACGAGTATTTTATTATATAATATTGTGTGTGTGTGTGTTTTTTTATTAAAATGTTATTTTGCCCGTGAGAGTTAACTGATAATCAGAAATTTGTCGTCCGGTCGGTATAGTTTATTTGCACGTTAAGTGCTCCTAGTGGTTTCGTAAGGCGGAACGAAAGCCATCGAACAATTGCGAAACGCGTCGACACGTCCGAAGTTCACAAATAGTCTGATCATTATGGAGCTACTCGTGAGACGTACGGTTATCGACTGTTTGTTTATCACGGTTTACATCTCATAATGGTAGTTGACATTCAAGCGAGCAGCGAGTGTTGGTAATAATGTCGTACAAAAACGCCGCCGCATTCGACGACTTCGGATCGTTTCGGTTCTTTCGCAAATAACATTTACAATTATTATTCCGGTTAGCTGTACGGGCGCGCCCGTGCAAAAACAATATAACGTAAAATCGTTGAAATTCCGTCTCCGTATATAATAATATTAATAATAATTGGCGGCGACGAAAATGCACGCACACGCGCGTGTATTAGCGTTCGTATAACGCGTGTTTTTAGGTTCCGTTGGTCGAATCGCGTTGTTATCGCCTTGTACACCGCACCAAGTCGTAAATGTTCGTACAGAACCGTAGACATATCGTCGAAAAATTATTCATATTTATATCGATGTCGTGGTGACGCGAGATTAAATTCTCGATTTTCCTACGAGCTCGCGGAATCGAATTCTAAACGATTAAGGCGGTTTTTTTCTTTTTTATAACGCGGTACATACACATGCGTATACTCGGTCGACTTTTCCAGCTTAATAACCTGTCAAGAAACTGCCTAAATAATTGTCTCCGATCTCGAGATCTAGCCGCATCGTTTTTTCTTCGGCGCTCTCCTGAAACGTGGTGCGCCCGACCGTAATCACGGAAATCCTCAGAACCGTTGTTTTCGGCACGACGTCGTTGCTGTTCGTTTCAACATCCGAAATAATATCGTTCGGACAGGCGTCACGTACGAAATAGTCGTCGGCCTCGAACCGGCAAGTCGTGCAATCGGTTATCGATTGATTCGTGTCCACTAGACGACGGCGGTTGTGGTGAACGTCTCCGCGACGAGTGCCTCAGACCGGCGTTTCGATCTATCCCGATTTTCCGTCCTTTTGCTGCTCGCCGAATACGATCGGCTGGGTTTCATTTGGTCGTGTTTTGAAACGCGTTTTCCGCCAAAACGATAAAAACCCCAAGACAATCGACCGGGCGCGTGTCCCCCGTCGTCGAGACCATATCGATTGTACGAATAAAAAAAAAAAAAAAATTTTAACCGCTTCGTACAAACCGGACAGCGTTCGTCGTACGAAATACGGCCGTCGCACTACAATGTGTGGACACGCGTGCACGCACAAAGTGAAGCCGCCGTCATTGTGGCACTGGATCGCCGCGCCGTTTTACTAATGCAACACGTTAGTTGATAAATAAATAAACGAACGTCTGGCGGGCGGCGGGGTGGGCGGCGGATGACCGCGTTCGATAACGGACGGGGCCGAGGGAGATCCGCCGACATCAGCGAGACAAGGTCTGTTTCGATTTCAAATCGTCTCCTCTCCCATCGACGAGAGCTCGTCATTGACGTCATCGCCGTGTGCGTTCATATATTTGAATAATAATAATAATGATAATAAATGATAATAATAATGATAATAATAATGATAATTACGTGTACCGCGACCACTGTACGCCGCCCGCCGCAGCCATTGACCGACCGCGACCACTCCGCGCGCGCCCGTTCCGTCGAATAGCTTTGAAAAAACGCCGATAAAAATAACAATGAAAAATACACCGTGTAACGTTATGAATTCGCTCGTCGCGTGTGTGCACGTGCTCGACGGCAGCGCGAGGAAATAATTACTTGTTTGTTGTGTTGTTGTTGTTGTTGTTGTTAACGTCGTCGTCGTTGTTGTTGTTTAACGTTTTTTTAATAGGATTTTAGTTTGGTGAAAACCGGAAAACGACAATGTAATAAGTTTACGTTCGAGGGCAGAAAAATGTGTTCAGACGTTAATATTGTTTTGATTTTTTTGCTTTTATTTGCTTTTATTCTGTACGTCTGTAAAAATAAATCGTAAAACGAATAAATACATGTTTATCTGAAAACCGAATATTTTTTAGAAAGCGTAAAAAAAATTTTGCGTTCCTGGCGTCTTCCGCGTTTTTGTCGGCGTTACGCATTTACCGAGCGAAGAACGTATCCGGTTTTACTACGCGGTGTTTTTTTTTTAAGAAAAATTTGTTAGATACCACTTTTTCATTTAATCGATCATTTTTTTTTTCAATTATTTCATTTAATTTCATAATCCACACGATTTTTGTATTCGTTAACAGCTCCGAATGTGACGCGAGCTCGGAGAACCGCATTCGCCCACCGATATTCATTGATCTCGTGACGTGTACGTAACTAGCTTGCGTGGCATTCGTCAAATTCGAAATAATATAATAAATCCCCGTTGGAGTGTGTCGCACTTTTGAGGCGCTGCACTTCGCTGCACTTCGTTGCTTGCGATTAGGAGCGATCGGAGCGCACGGCGATTGAATGCTGCTGTAAATGTTAAATCGCCGGAGCGTGACGTCGTCGGTTATTGATTAGAAATAATACGATATCGGCAATCGTCAGTCTCGTAACGATTTCACGTAAATACGAGATTTAGTGCCGCTCTTAAAACGACGAATGAGAGAATGTCGAACAAACAGACACCCCACACGTGCGTCGTTTTTCACTCGCGTCGATATTTCAAATCAAATTTCGTAAACCGGAAAGCTTCATTGTATTCCGGAAATACTCAAATATAACGTCGTTTCATAAAATACCTCGAACGGCGGAACGTGTACGCGGCCAAGTACTCTAAATGTTTTACGAACACCTATATTCCGTCAAATGACCGTGTCATAGAAATTATTATTATTATTATTATTATTATTATTATCCTTTGCAATGCGTGTACGTGTCGGGTGCGTGATGTGTAATCGAATTCGAACTGTGCAACGCCATTTCGGTTTTTCATTACGGACGGCGCTCGAATATAAAGAGAGAGCCCAACTATTTAAAAAAAAAAATCCTAACCTCCGTCTCGCCATTCGAGTTATCTTGTTTATTAGGCCGTACTCGACAGTTTTATGTCACAATTTAGTTTTACGCGACAATCACGCGTAAACGTATCAGACGAAAATGGAAAATTGCAATCGAGTTCACCGTTTGAGAATACTCGTGTAAGCAACCAAGTCCGTACACGCGATCGACGCCCGAAATCGATATTTTCACGTGTGCCGTTGTCGGCGCCTTTGAATTCGATACCGTATAAAAATCAAAATATCGTGTCCGTGATCTTCAAGTGGGGGTTTTTTTTTTTTCGTAAGTACTTCACGCGATACTGCTCAGATTTATGTAAATGATCGTGACTTGTTGTTTTCGTCTGCGAACAATCTGTTGTGATTGTACGCGCTTGGAGTGTTCCGTGGGCACTGCCGAAGCGGTCGTCGGACGATAGACTTCGAACTGTATAAATATAAAATTATCGGAGTAAGTAAGCGAAACTTCATTATAGAGGGGGGTACGGAAAAACGACAGAAAAGATCTCGGGCCGGCCGGACTTTAAGACTGGCGAACCGAGAGCAACCCATTTCAAAGTTAAGGCGGATGACCGGCAAACGTTTCATCGACATAACCGACTTGCGCGCACACGCGTACAACTTTCCCGATACGAAACCCGGAACGACTCCGGTAGAAGTTGCCGGCTCGGCCGCGGATTACAAACGACGCGTGTCGTGGAAAGCGGCGCGCCAATATTGTCCGTCCGTGTCCTCCGCGTTTCCGCATCGTCGTGTCGACACGACTACCGGGACACCTGACGACGGTCCCGACGTACGCGCGTATATAAATAAAACGTACACGTGTATTATTATATGTATAGTACACGGTTAATCCATTAACAGCAGCGATCGGCCGACGGTTTTTGACGATCATTTCCGCCGCCGCGGCGTACGTCGGTAGAATTTATCATTTATAATCCGTTCCGCCCGTTGAACGCTTGCGGGGTTGGTTGGGTGGGCGGGTGGGTGTTGTTGTTGTTGTTGTTTTTCGTATAGAAACCATCACTCACTTTCCCGGGTAGGGGGGGGGGCGGTTTGGAGGCGAAGGAAAGGCGACAGAGATATTTCATCCGCACGTCCGGTCGCGTATACACGTCATTAATAACGGTGACGTTATAAAAAAGGACCCCGGTCGTCGTCGTCGTCGTCGTCGTCGTCGTAGTCGTAGTCGCCGTCGCGGGGGCGACTGATCGTCATGATTAACGAATCCGATTTGCGAATAATAAAAAAATCGAATCCTTCCCCCACCGCGTGTATAATAATAATAACAATAATAATAACAATAATAATAATAATGCGTCGTGCACGATATTACCGTATATAGACATATAACGTTGTGTGTACGTACGCACACTGTTCGAACGTTAAATATTAACTTTTCGAGAGCGTAATTACCGCGACTTGCACCGGAGTTCGTTATGAAACGTAGACGCTTCCACGCCGTCGCAGTCGTTAAAATATATATATATGTACACAATGTGCAGGATCGATCTGACACACACACACGTACTGTAAGCACTATGTAGATATTGTGTTTGCGAAAAAAATATATACTCATGTTATATGTGTGTATACACACAGTCATTTACGCGCGACAACCCTCTTGTCGATCGCGACCGGCGAGGCGAACGCGCGGATTTCGTCTTTGATTTTACTGCTGTCCGTACAAAACACGCACCTGCCGCAGCTCGTCGAATTCGTCAATAATCCCCGAACGCGTCAGTCGGTCGGACGGATCCTCAATTATATATGATGTACCCGAGCTGAAATGAACCCGCGACGGATATACATGTATATTTCGCACGCGTAGTGTAGGTAGTAAAACGTGTGAATAAAATACATTGTGATGCAACAGACGTTTGCTAAAAGCGAGAAAAATTTCAACGACGAATCCAACCGTTTTCGATAAAACTATTGCGGCCGGCGCAACGACACCGTAAGACTGTGTTTTAGATGGCGATCGTTTTTGTAATCTACATGACCGTTCGGTTTTGGTTTCGCGTGAACCGAAACAAATGTACACCGTATTTGGAAATTAATGTCGTGATTTTTATCTTCCGTTTGATCTGAAAATATATATATTAAAAGAAAAATAAAAATAAATGCTTTTCGTTTTTAGATTTAGTTGCAATAGAAACAATCCGTTTGGCTAAAATAAAGCATCGTATTTTTCTTTTCGTTCGATCGTTTTATTCAATCGGTATAGTATTATATGTTTTAAGTACAAATGAAATTCAATGCATTTAACAACGTGTAATACTGCAACTATATTACGTACAATGGCTATTGAAATGCATTAATAATGTTGAAAATTAAATACCAAGTGCGAAATAACTAAAAATCTAGTAGTTTCACAGAAAGTTATCATTCACGATCGATCGATTGATTTTTTGAACAAATCTGATCTGTTAACATTCGCTTCGATATTTATGTATACTGAAAACGATCTCATTGGAAAGCCTGTATTCACAAAAAAACCTAATCGTACCCGTCGCGCGACTGATAAAATCGGTAAATACCGCGACCGCATGTGTGGTCGTATACATCTGTTACACGAATTATATGTTTTAAAAATATTTAGTGTATACACATTTGTCACGTTCGGCTTATCTAAAGAACCCGACCAAGACCGCGTGCCGCATCCGGCTTCAATTTCACGAAACGTGTAGTTCGGGTTCATCGTCTGCAACGCGCGCCTCGTACCGTATGTGTAGTTTGCCGATAAAACACCGACTTCATGACGATTCGTTGGTGTGTGTGTGCGTAGATAACCGTCGCCGACCTTCTTTGTCCGTTTTAACAAGCAATATACACACGCATCGGCATACACTTCGAACGGTGTTGTATTACGTCGTCGCTTTGGCGCACATGGGATCGCGTTAAACGCACGTGCATGTTTACGGTTTCTATAAACGAAGTGTGTTCGGGAGTCGAATATCGTCCGCACGGCGAGTCGACGTTAAAACGTTTCCAAACGGCGTGATACAGCCGGCGGCCGGCTGCTTTTTCGATCAGACCGTTTCTCGACGTTTTCATGAAAGTCACGATGAACACGAACGGGGACGGACGTCCGGTGATGTCGGTTTTCAAATCGTTCGCTGTTTTCGTGTTGCAGATATTTTGTCTCGAAGACAAATAACAAAAAAAAACAAAAAACAAATTTTCGTATACGCATAATAATTACGCGCGATCGTGTGTGAAGTCTGCGCGGCCCCGGACTTTCCTCCGCGGTGGCCGGTGGCGCGACGGCGGAGGAGACCGTATTCCCATAAAAAGCCTGACATATTTAACGAATCGCCCTGTATAATCGAATGGCGTTTTGACTTTTAAAAGTTTTCGCCGGAGGATTTATCGCGAAGTCGTAAAAACATAACAAGCTCCGTAGTTGTAAAAACGCAATCAAAACGGAATGTTTATGTAAAATAACGCCGCTGCGATTCCGTAATAAGTTTCGGGCGCGCTCGTGCGCAAATATCATCGGGGCTACTCCGGTTTTACGATTCCGATATCCGGAGTCGTTTCGTTTGGAAACACACTCGCCGATCGGTCTTAAACGTCCGACATCGTCGCGATGGTCCGGTTCGTCCGGCCGTGGTTTCGACTGGTAAAGGGGGTTCGCTAATAATTTTTTCATACCGGATTTCGATAATTGGCGTTTAATGATTTTCCCGGACATTTTTTAATGTCCAACGCTCGAAACTTTTTTCGTGTGAGTGATTTTTCGTCGAAGTCCTTGGAACAACGCATCTCAGACTCGTTAGCGCACTGATCGCGTTTCTATTCGTTTCTATTAAGAAACGAACACGCCTCTGATTCCCTCCGCGATGATTTCCCCGAGTAGTCCGTCCCGCGTACGACGTTTCGTTCGCGTTTCGTCTTCCTCAAAGCGATATTGTCGATAAGCCCATCGGCCGTGAGTGATAATGTTAATAACTGGTAGCCGACGGTTTATGCGAGGGTAGGGGTGTTTAAACGTTTTCGTCAAAACTCGGCAAAAAAAACGAAAAACGAAACGCATTTGTGCGCGATCCAAACGGGCCGGAAGCGCGGGTGCGGGGAACGGTTTGGCGGCAAATTTACCGGTCGTAAAATTTCGTCCGTTGTCTGTTGCAGATTCGCCGGACGCCGCCAATACGCGAGTGAGACGCGGCGATGAAAACATAACCTAACCAAACCATGGACCGACTGCGAAACGCCACGGACGACCGAATGCCACACGGTCGGCGGCCGCCGTGGACCGGCGCACTGACCGCGGTGACGTCGTTGCTGTTGTTAGCGCATCTGGCGAATTCGGCCGACACGAACTGCGGCGCCGGCATCAAATCGGCTGGAGGTGAGTTTTTGATAATCCACGTCGTTCGGTCTAACGCAGCGGTTCCCAATCTATGGTCCGCGAGACATCATGTAGTGGGTACCTATAAAATTTTAAAATATTTCAATTTTCCTTTTGGGCGTGTTTTCAAATACCGACAATCGTCACCTAAATTCTAATATCCGTGAAAAAATTGATTCTTATTTATGCGAAAAAATAATGTCTAAAAATGATGGTGGTCCGTGACGTATTGAAAGTTATCTAAGTGGTCCGTAGTGTCAAAAAGGTTGGGAACCACTGGTCTAACGGAACAACCGTGCATTTGCACCAGTAACGACGCGTGTGTACACAGATATTTTTTTCTTTTTGCGAGACGGTCTCGCGAGTACGAACTTATCTTCTCGCGTAATTCGACCGACATGAACAAAACCGAAATCGATTAGGTCGTTTGTACGCACGTCTTAAACCGAAATGTACTGCGCGAGACGCATAGAACGAGGCGTCGTACAAAAAAAAAACGCTAAAAATTTCAAGGGTTACAATTACAGCGAAACGTTTTTTTTTTTTTTTTACAAACGTAGTTTTTTTCTCTCTTCGTCCGCCTAAAACTACCGAATAAATTGAGAACAGTACGAAAAATGTTCACACGCATTAATGTAACATTCTTCCTTTTTTGTTATTGGGAACCCGAAAATGTCGTTGATTCGAAGCGCGTACACAGTAATCGATAGGTTAACGCGTGTTTAACGTGTTTGTCGACGACGCACATTAAAAAAAAAAAAAAAAATTCTTTTGTTAAATACACTTTTCGAAACGAAAATCCGAATACAAATGTTTTCCACCGAAATCGATAAATAACCGATATCCCCGTGAGTCGTCGGTAATTCAAAGGAATCAGATAAAACCAATTGACGTAACGTAACCGAGTTTTATTTTTCTACAGTTAGCCGACACCCGGCGAATATAATAAAGTCCGTAACGTTATGTCTTTCGTATAAAATATAATGATGGCCGGGTCGATAGAAATTCGTTGTACAAACTACTCCGACTAGCTTCTCAATTTATACGTATTTCGCGTCGGACGTTGTTTTCCGACCGTACCGAATCCGTTGTGTACGTTATCTTACGGTCGAACGATCGATATCGTTCGGGTACGATAACGTAATATGTACACGGTTTTAATGTTTAACCCCGTCGCCCGCGGTCGGTGGAGTAGGACAATCGGAAAAAGACCACGTGCGCGTGTGTGTAAATAGACATGATAAGCGTGTTGTCGAGAGGAGCGTTTTCTTTATTATTTTATCGACGTTTCGCGCCGCGTGTTTACAAACGAAAAAACCCCTCCGAAAAATAGATACGTAGTACGACTACGACGCAGACGATTCTTATTATTCGTTTTCGATCTTCGTTTTCTTCTTCGCGAATTCGATCGAACCGAAATTCGACTTATCGGACGACGTTTCGACGTGAATTAATCCGTTTAACGTAACGGTTTGTTTTTTACCTTTTTTTTTTTGAAACGGTTATCGTCGATACGATTTTTCGCGGGCATTTCAAATACGATCGTCTCGTCGCGTCGCGTAGCGTACACACTAGTAGCGAATTTTCCGACGGGATCGCGTGCTTTTTAAAACGCGACGAATCCCCCGGTTTAATTGTATTCGTATACGGCGACCGGCCGAACGTACGCCGCGGGCAAGTTCCGACTTATTGTTTTGTTGTGGCGAACGACGTCGTCGACGGTTATGACGCGCACGGAAATACGTGAACGACCCGTGCTAACGTACGTTACTCGCGTCCGTATCGGATAAAAAAAAATAAAAAACCCGATTTCGTCCCGTAAACTTTGGAACGCGTCCGGTAATTAGAGGCGTGGTGTTTAATGACTCACGCGAACGTGTGCGCGTGCGGTAAAAACGATTCGCCACGTCGGTTAGCGTGTCGGCGGCCGATGACGACATAAATATATAAACACGGTGGAAACCGATAACGGATAGCAAAAAAATACTAACGATAATAATTTCGTTTCGTGGGCAGAGTACAATTGATTTTACGGTTTCACACAGCACACATCCGTACGTGCCCGCGTTACTGTTGACGACGTCCGTATCTCGGGGATAAGTCAATTGTGTTCGGATACCGCACGCGCGCCACCCATAAAAAAAAAAAAAACGGTCCGTACAACCCGTCCGTACCGTCCCTTCTCGTGTTCGACTCGTGTCGCGACGGTTTGATTCTCGTTGTCGTTCGACAATTTCTGGATAATTCTGATCGTCGAGTCTCAGCAGTTCTGACCGCGATGTACGGTCGGTTTCGTGCGATGGCTTTCTTCACGAGATTCCGTCGACGAGTTCCGAACCGACAGTGAGTCGGGGGCGAACGCGGAAAAAAATGTTGTGGGGTTTTACTAATGTTTGTCGTATTGAAATATCCGTTCTTCGACGTTAGTTTAGCCGTTATTTAGCCAATAACCCCAACGTCTCCGTGCGAGTTTGATATTAAAGGATTTGAAGTCGTTGGAACGGTGATCGTATTGTAACGGACTTTAAACCAGAACTCATTTTGACAAAACATCCCGAATTCCACAGACGTAATGATTAAATAATCAACTCGCACGTGTATCGTGTCGTAAAACACAACGATCAAACAACGATTAAATACGAGTAACGGTATAAACGTATTGCACATAAAGCCGAATAATATTCGATAACAGATGTTTACTGGCCGTGTTGCTTTCATGTAGAGTGTTTGAAAAAATCACGTGCGTATTCGATACGGTGGGGTACGGTTAACCCATCCTCTCGCGTTCGCCTCCGGACAGAGTCGTCAACGGACGGATCGGTACGATCCCGTGTCCGACGGCAATCCTTAAATCGAAAAAATGATCGAAATCTGCGTGAAAAATCGTTTTCCGTTTCGACGGATGTCGCGCCAAACTTACGGCGTAAGTCGTCCGTCCGGGGATTGTACGAAATTTCGAACCCTACCGACCACTCCGTTCGTCGCCCGTGTTCGAGTGTGATACCGCGTGTACTCCCGAACGGTTTTCCGAAGTTCACATAACGCGGACATCTGAACGTCGTCGTTCGGTACCGCGACGTTTCGACAAAACGCGCGAACTTCGTTTCGCGATCCGGGTCAACGGCGAGACTACCACGTTAGTAATTGCAGCCGATAAAACTTTATTGTTTCACCGATTAAAACGCCGCAGACGGTTAATTACTCTCGCGATATTCCAATAATCACATTAGCGGCGTGATGAGAACGATTTTTGCGCGGGGGTTTAAGAAAAAAAAAAAAAATCAATAACCTTAATTCAATTGTTTGTCGACATTTTAACAAGTTAGTTGCCACGAGGCCGCCGACGCAAAACCAATATATTTTCATGCTTGTATATAGCATCGTTGGCGTTGTATTAATGCCTTCGATAATTTTTACAACGTGATAGCTTTACTGTTTACATCAATTAATTTCATTCACAAAGTTATGAAACAACTTTTTTTTTGCAAGCACACAAGTTCGACGTAATAATTAAATTCAACAAAAGTTCATTACGCCAAATAAGTTTGGGTCGATTGGAATTAAAACTGATGGAATATTATTCGATATATTGTATTTTATACGTTGTATTCTATAAAGGTTAGATGAAATGTCCGGACTCCTGAAAAACATAATGCCCCCGTCCTCTTTGGAATCTCCGAGTGCGCTCAATGGAACTAACGTCGTCGTCACCATCCTACGGTATCCGTTTGAAAACAGCGTCTTCCGAGCGTCGATTCTAAAAATGACTGGAACGAAATACGAATACGGTTTTCCGTGTCCGCCGTCAGCCGGCTGCGGCATCAGCTCGAATTACGTTTTATTGATAATACACAAGAAAACAAAAATCATCCTGTCTCGGGATTTGACGTGTTTCACGAACGACGTCATAAAAATGCCCCAAACAACGTGTTAAAAATACAATTTAGTGCGGCCGCGCGGCGCCCAACGTATTAAATCATCCGATATGAATAATCGAGAATATGATTCGACCGACGAAGCGCTTCAGCGAAATTCGGCGGTGTGTCTATGATGAAAGTGTTCGAAACACACACACACAAAAGAGAAAAATTACATACGACTTCTTCGGTCGTAATATCGATTTTCTTTTCTCTTATTTCTTTGCCAATCATTGAAGGGGCGGCGGCTACCGCCAAAAGTAAAACGTATTCAACGCTCCAGAGACGACTTTGCGACGGCAGTTCGTCGTAAGTCGGTAGTTTTTCGATTTCGTGAAAACATATATCCCTGTACATCCTTCGGTACGCCTCTTAGAATGATTTTGGTGATAAACACCGCGGAATAAGAATCAAAGTTGCAGATATTAAGCTTACAAAATATCCGTTTCACTCGATTAATCGATTAACAGTTAATTTTTCCACCGGTATTTCGCGAAATCGACGGATAGATGCAAAGTAGACACATAAATATGAGTGTTTGCGGCGGCCGTCTTAAGTCGTCGACACGATTTTTCCAAGTGGGCTTTTTTTGTTCACCCGAATAAACACCGTTTCGCGGTTTCCAGACAACGTTGTACGCATTCGAGTGCGCACGCGTGTGTGCTCGTATTGTTTGTCGGTTTGGTGGGCGCGGTATTCCAATTAACCGGGAGGACGTTCACTCGCGTAATTACACTGTTGCCGGCGACGCGGGCGGGCGAAGGGGCTCGGGACAGGACTTACGAATCGCGTATCACGGAACTATTAAACTGTCGAAACAGTTCGCGAACAGTTTACCACGCTCATGGTAACGTGACCGTTAAATTGCCGTTAAGACGTGGCGTGCGGGGACGGCGGGGGTGGTCCGTGTATTGACTCGACTCCTCGACGTGTGACTAGCTCGGGTGCACTACATAGTAGCGATTATTATAATGTACCGTGCGAAACCCGCCGCAAAATTTTCCAAATATTCATATTCATGTATATGTTTTGGCGACAAACAACCGCAATCCGGCCGATTCACACTAGTCGGACACCGTACCGACACAGACATACTGTACTCACGCTTTCGATCCAACTTCGTTTCGGTTTCAACCACTTTACCTTGTACTATTTGAAATGTGTTCAAACGATTTACGAACTGTGATTTGGCAATGATTGCTATTGCCGTAGACGAAGAGGAACAAAAAAGTGTACGACGAAGAACACGGGCTCGTGAAATTTTGTTAAAACGGGCACATCGTAGGTGAATCCGTTACGTTGTATAAACAGTTAGCTGACCACGAACAAAAGTTTTTCAAAAATATTTCCGCATGTCGAAATTTCAATTCAATGTAGTAATAATAATAACAACAATTAGTTGATATTACCGGGCGTGCCTATAGATTTCGAAACTTCATTCCAGCAAGATTCTCTATACACATGGTCACTATATTTTTTGTGTGTGAATAGTGCATAGAGGCATTCTCGTCCTCTAACCAGTTCAATTAATAACACCAAGTCCATGGAAATATTAATTTAATTTAAAAATGTAAATAAATAGTAAGAAGATATGATGGTGTTTGACGGCGAATGACGGCAGACGGATAAAATTCGTCTGTTGTTCGTTCACGCTTATCGGTCAGACGTGTTCTGACACCTGTTCGGACACGGGCCGTTCCGACAAAACATTCTCGCGCGGAATGTCGAACGGACGCTATCGGATCGGTACGTTCGAATGTGAATTACCTATATTTAAACACATATTAAAATATTTTGCGGAACGGTACGGTGTCCGTCGGTACGTGTCTGTCAAGTAAATACGAATTTTGTTTTCGGAAAAAAAGTATTTTTATTTCGCGTGGAATATCTGACGAGTACGACTCGTCGGATAATCGTAAACAACAAACGTATCGTATTGTAAATTAATCTTCGAAAAAATTGAATCATTATTCGAATCGAAACGCACAACGGCAACGAATCATTATTTCTCTGCCATTCAATGTTCATTCGTTACGTTATGATTTCCAGTGAATCGGAACCGAGCGCGCTAGATGATCTCCCACCGTTTTATCAAATATTTTATGTTAGACTATATATGTTCATTGGATCACGCGGTTTTTGATAGTTTTCTTGTAAGAGAGGAAACGGCCGAACAATCACAACAACAATAACAATTATTATTATTATTAACATATATTAATTTAACGTCAGACTGATTCTAGCAATGCATACGAAATTTCGAAACGATTTCGATAATTCATTATTGTTTTTATTAAATGAGAAAGACTTTTTACAGGACTCGTTTCGTCTGAATAATTTCAAATGTTGGTATTTTTTAAATGTAGTTTTCTGTTATTTTTTTTTTTTAAAAGTTTAATCAAAAACCGGAGTCCAATGCGATCAGTCTTTTTTTTCAAACGGGAAAAAAATAATGATCGAAATCTAACTAATTGCATGAGAGTTTTTCTCGTAAAGCCGTTTTTTTTTTTTTAACTCGTTGAAATCTTTAAAACTTCGACGAAACACTCGGACGTGATTTTATTCTAGTGGTCCGATTTTTGTCGACCATGGCCAGATCAGCAACTGCTTTATGCCATAGCTTGTCTTCGTCTATCGTAATTTGACTGCTTTAAACGATTCGTCTACAATACGATTTTCGTCTAATGAGCCGTGTACTTAGCAAACATTATTGTAGTTGTGCTTTAACTCGAACCCACTTGAAAAATATCATATTTTTAAGCGTAAAAAAAACCTAGTAGATTTATTCGTCATACGTTTTACAATTACAATATGACGAATAACGCCTACTTCGGACTTAAGTATTTAGAAAATACAGTCAAGCGTTTTCGGTCCATTTTATAGAATTAATTATGGTAACGCTAATCGCTATTGTTCAAACTACTCCTAAAATTGTGATTTATTTCTCCGATCAGTTGTCTTTTATGTAGCGTGAAATCGATATGACGATATACATTTTCGCGAAGTCGTGTATTGTATATTTATTGTTATCCATACGTGTTCATAATTTTTTATTTTATTTTGGAACGACCAGTTCAGTAAATCTTTTGATTATAAATTGTTTGCGTATGTTTTTACGGCGCCGTCGTACGTTTCATATTTGTTATTATTATTATTTTTTACCGTAAATATTTTTAATAGTATACACAGTTAACGTTTTCGTATGATCGATATAGTGTTTCCGTCTTTACTTAACATTCTTTGATATGAATATTATATATATATATATATAAAATTCTAAGCCTACAGAAAATGGTAAACTTTCAGTAAACGAAATTATATTATACGTTTATATATACAAAATGTTTTAATATAGCCTGATTTAACGAGTCAAATTGAAAAAGGAGAATGCTGAAATATGACGTAATAAAGAGTACTCGGGGGAAGTAAAAATTATTAAAAACATTAATGGACACAATCGAAGAAAATACCGACATTTTTGAAACATCTTTCGATACGAAACGTCGTTTATCGATACGTAAAATAATACTGTTTCTCTGTGGTACGGTGTTGTTTTTTGTTTTTACGATAAACAAATTAACCGACTAGTTGTGAATGCGTGTTAGGAAAACAGTATATATTGTATCAAATTATGTAATATCCGATAAGACTGATACTACGAAACGTGCCGGAACCGTTGAACGTTTACAATTTTACGAATCGTACTGTTTGTATACGGAATAATCATTTGTAAATTATTAATAGGTACCTGTTGGAACGGTATTTTTTATTTCGATTTTTATTATTCCTATAGCTTTACTAATTTTGACGTAAAACGTTTTGTCTCACCCCCACCCTCCACACCCGCGACGTCGTTATCATTTCTTAGGAAACCGCCAATCGGATTTCTATTGACACGTGACACGCCGTTCCTTCCGAACGTGATTTGCATACGTATCAAGTGCGGATATATTAATTGGTAGGTCATACAGATGACCGCGAGAAGAGACGTTTTTATCGGGTTCGTTTCGTTATAACGTGACGTTTACGCAACGCGTGTATGTTGCGTGTATGCGTCTTCACGATTTAAGCCTCCAGACGCCGATAGATGATTTCGTAAATTGTTCATTGAATCGAGTATGTTCGAATATTCATTTCCACGGGTCCAACCGTATAATTCCGGGTTTATTTACATACGAGAATATGCTTTCAAATATCATATTTCGCGTTGAATTCGAGTCGTAAACGCGGCATGTCGTTTTCGATCCCCGTCGTCTTATTAGTCGTTTTTGCAATCCATTGAAACTTCAACACGGCTAACGTAGTTTATGTCCGATTTATAATTGAATACGCTTAAAGTTTGCACGAACCGTACCGCGCAATATAAGTATACGCGGACCGTTGGACCAAGTCTAACGAAGTTACTCGTATAGAAAAGAAAAAAAACTACAACAAATCTATGTATACATATGCGCGTTCGTGCATACAGAGCGATTCGAAAGCCTTCGTCATTAATCCGTAGTTATTTTTAAAAACCAAGACGCAGGACTGCAACGTGTTCGTGAAACGATCCGAAACGGAATAGGGTTACGAATGTCCAGCAAGGAACGGACGATGCAAATTTTTACCGAACCCCCGTCGTCGTCATTCTGTTGTGTGTTCGTGACGGTTGTCCACCGGGCCGTCGTTCCCCTCTCCCGTCGTGTGATAAATGTCGTTCTCTTTTTCCGCGGACCTACGTGTAAAAAATAAAGTTTTCGCGTCGCAACAACCCCCAAAGAGACCTCGCCGGGGCTGAGCTCGAAACGGTAACCGTAAACGACGCAAGACTGCCACGCTCCTCGCCGTCGTGTTATCTGACGGACGAGTTTTTTGTCCAAATTTCGAGTTTTCATCCCGTCTCGTCTGAAGGGATTCGATTGATGATTTCGAGACGAATCCAAACGATTCGCCACGTATGATTTGTTTTTTTTTTTATATAAATCGTCAACGTAAATGTCGTCCGATATTTAGTTGGATTCGACGCGAATAACCCGACGGCAGTGAATTCGACAACACGATAATACGCGTTTGCTCCAATCGATAAAAAGGAAAAAGAATGTTAACCGGGGACTCGCCCGACTAGAGAAAAATGTCTGTCGCAGCTCCTGCACGAGGTCGTATTCAAACACTTGTAGCGCGAGCCAGTTTGAATCTCGATTGTTTTACGGATATTTCGTCCTACACCACGCCGTGTACAGAAAAAAACGATTTTCTATGGGATCGCAATTATTCGGGGCGTACAAACGCGAGATTCTGACGTTCGTCGAGTGGACGTAACAAAAGTCGATTTCGTTCCAAAACAAACAAAAAACAAGTATTTATTATTTGTTCGTTTTGCGTTGACCGTCCCGAAAACTGTACGCCGCTACGATTTACCGACGAGACCGCGCGAACGTGTGGCGACCGAACGACAACGAATATAAACGGTTAACGGGGTGTTATTAGAATTTTCCGTCGAGACGGCGTTAATGATTTTTTTCGCGGGTAAAAAACAAGCAAACAAACAAACAAACAAATAAAAAATCCGCGTACCGTGAACGTTAATTATGGTCCCTGATTCGTCGCGACCGGTGGCAATCACGATTTTCCCGTGTTCGCCCGCGGCTTCTCGCGCGTTCCGACGGTGTCGTTTCGTGTGAAACGTGGTTCGCTCAAGCACGTGAAAAGTATCGCAAGACGCGCGGGGCAGCTCTCTGTTAAATATTTCTGACGGGCCTCCGTCAAACCGTTTTGTCGGAGATCGTTGTTCTCGCCCGTATTCCCATAACGTGTTAGCGTACCGGACAATTTATCACGTTGATCTACATTTTACACGCAGTGTTGTGATAGCGATCGAACGTGCGCACGTGTATCGTCGACGTCCCCAAAAACCGATAACGATACACTAACACGTCCTTGAACAGACCGATTTTAAATTTGACAATTTATTCGCTCGTAACGCCGACCGGATATGGTGAAAGCACAATTTTATAAGTCCCGTGGACAACACGTGTCGGTTTCTCGTAACATCAATAATAATCCCGTCTCTCCGTGAACCGATAAGAACGGTTCATTTTCGTTTTTTTGTTTTTTTTAATTACAATAACAACATTAGACCTCCCTCCCGCCTGTTTAAAGTAAACGGTCCGCGAGTTGATTTTTTATGTTATTCGATCGATATTACTCGCCGCGAGAGCTGAACACAACGTCTGTCACAACGCGTTCCCGGCACACGCGCCTTTCGCCGCGCAAGAACAGTTCAACTTCCGACGGTCTGTGCGATACAAACCGGGCGACACACAGCCAAATCACGTCCAATCCGACTTTGTTGTTAGACGACGGGTTACCATTAACGTGATACACCGGGAGTGTTATGCTTGTCTGATTACGAATTCTAAAAAATTGATTACAAATAGTTAAAAATCAAAAGGAATATAACAAAATTCGTTTGAAGCGATTTGGACAATAATTCCTAATTTTAAAATGGTCATAACTCGAAAACGGTGAGGGTTACAAATTCTAAAAAGTTGGTCACAAATAGTTACAAATTAAAATAATGAGGTCACAAAAAAAATTTACTCTAACCAACTCGCACACACGTGCTCGTCCGGCATTACACGTTTGCTTTGCGTGTCGCAGGGACCGTGCCGCGTGGCGACATCGTGCTGGAATACGGCAGCGGCGCGCCGCTGGAGATCACGTGCCTGCTGGACCCGGACAACGAGGCAGTGGCGCGGCTGTCGCGCGTCCGCGGCCCGAACGGCTCGGCGACGACGTCGTGGCCGAGCCGCCGGATCACGTTCCAGAGGAACGCGGAACTGGTGGACGCGCGTTACGTGACCGTGCTGAACGAGACGGTCGCCCGGATGACCGTGCCCGACCCGCCGGCCGGCCAACACACGTACGCGTGCATGCTTTCGGTGGACGACGAACGCCGGCCGCCGCCGCAGCCGGACGGCCGCGACGACGGCCGCGACGTCAGCCGCCCGCTGATGGACGACGACCGCGACAACAACCGCCCTAAGCCGACCGACGACGGCCGCCCCGGTCCGACCGACAACAGCCGCCCCGGTCCGACCGACAACAGCCGCCCCGGTCCGACCGACGACGGCAGCCCCGGTCCGACCGACGACGGCAGCCCCGGTCCGACGGACTACGGCAGCTCCGGTCCGATCGACGACGGCATCGACGACGACGACGCAGAAATAGACGCCCGCGTCATCGACGCCGCGGTGTTGCGCAGCGACAAGGACACGCTGTTCTCCACCGCGCAGCCCACCAGCCTGGAGACGAGCGGACCGCCGCCGCTGGTCCCGCCGGACCGGGAGGTCGGCGTGTGCATGAACAGCGTCTTCGTCGGCTGTAAGTATTTGACGCGTTCGCGCGTACACCCGCGGCTTTCGAACGTCGTTTCGAACGGTGGAATGCTATTGATGTGCACGTCGTGTTTGGCCATCGAACACAATGCAACATCAACACGTGTTCAGCGTAGTGTTTTTAGATGTTCTGAATGAATTCGTTCGTTTATAAAGGGAAAACATAATTATCACAATTTAACATCGTAAAGTATGTATTTATAGATAACTGTCTAGCCGATGTACGTGCTATATCGATGTTTACATCCCAACGGTGGTTCTCTCAATGATCGAAGATAACGTACTTACTCGATAACGGCCGATAAAATATGAACGATCACGAATGACGTTTTCATGTCTCGTGGTTTTTTCACGCCTCCACTGAATATTTCTCCCGCCTCTCACGTTGAGAACCATTGATTTAAAAAAAAAAACCGCACGATATGCCTTTTTTTTTTATTATTATTATTATTTACCTCATTTTTTCGACATCTCGAGATTCCTGTGAAAAAAAAAAAAAATGCTGATGATAAGCTAACGGTTAGGCGGTCAACGAATTTCACCGTTTTTGAAAATAATGTCAATTCCATTGTTTACCGCTACACCGTTCCGTGTTTACTAAATGTAAAATTTATTTTAAACTACTGTCGAGAAATATATATTTTTTAAATCGGCCGCTTTAGTACCGACCCAACCGCCCCGTCGTATTATTGTTACTATTATTGTTGTTATTATTATTCGGCGTGGGCACTGTCTCCGAGGTTTTTCATTGTTCACACCGCGGTGTGATCGATGCGGTGCGCTTCCCAGACGACCGCGGAGAGATGTCCCCTGAGAAAAGTCGCATCTGGATATCACTGGGGGTCACGGCGAAACACAGGTCGCTGCCAAAATAATGAAAGAGAGCACTTGTCTTTTCAATTGTCCCCTCAGATAATAAATTAATACGATTATATATGTATTTCGACACTAAAAAAACTGATGAAATATGCTATAACGAGTCGAATAAAACACAAATGATCTTTTACGTGAAAACGTACGGTATTATGCACTTGACGTTTCGCGCGCTGTTTTGAGAGGCACCGTGAAAGAATATTTCATTAAATAAGCAAAGCGCACAAACATGTTCGAACGCAAAAACAAGTTCACGGCGCTACGGTTATGCAGTGCTCGGGAATTATTGGAGCCGAAGTAAACGAAACGTGCGCTTTGAAAAAGTGTAAAATATTTATGGAAATACATTATATACATTCGCGGTTGAAAATTGTTTTGAAATTATGAGAGAAAATTAAAACAAATTTGAGACACGCGATGAAATGTCTTTGTTGTCGATTTGTTGTTGTCGTTTACGCGTCGCGAATGTTAAAAATGCAATTTAAACAATTTTTTTCACGAACACATTTTCGAATGGACGTTTTTGTTCATGATTATTTATAAATCGAGCCACGCGTCATGCGAGTCGCGCTGTTAACGGAAAATAAGAACCTCTTCTAAAGACCGGCGTCCTATCGGACTTGATCGAAGCGTGACCGACGTGCGTAACGCGACACGTCGGGTTCTAAAATTATGCGCGCTACGCCATAAAACGTCGTTCCGACTCCATGGATCTTACGCGGTCCGCAATTTTAAACAATTTCGGAACGCGCAACGTGACGGTCGAACGTATGAGTCACGTGTCTCGTATGCGCAGTACGATAAAACGAAAAACTAAGCCTCGGCAGCGGATGTTTTTGGTGGTTTTTTTTTTTTGGTTAAAACACGTCGTTTTGTTTGATGAACAGATAAGCCATTCAACATAACGAATTTCACTTGTATTTCCAACAATTGGGACAATCTGACTTGCAATTGGATAAAACCCGAGAACCCGATTAAAACAAAATACAGGATATGGTTTAAATTGAACGGCCGTCCTGGAATCAGGTAATGTACAACAAATCGTTTATTTATTGTTATTATTCGCTATTTATTATAGTTGTTCGGTTTCCGTAGATCCGTATCTGTATGTCCTACGGACTCTGACGTCACAAGGAACACTTGCTTTTGGGATCTATCGACCTCGCCGCTGTACAGGCAGACGTACGAGCATTATTTTTTCACGTTGTTTGGCGAGAACGCGCTGGGAAACTCGACTTCGATCATCCGCTTCAATCATTACGCGAACGGTGCGTGGGCGCGTGCCATTGGAAACGTTGACTCGGCACTGTGCCGTGCTCGACGAACATAACCTAATATTTTCCCGTTGACATTTACAGTGATCCCCGCGAGCCCCATAAACATCGTCGTCGTGGACAAAACCCCGTCGAGCGCCATGTTAAGATGGACGACGACCATGTCGGTATTCCCGCGGCCGTTGGTCCACAAGATCGAGTACAAGTCTCAGTGGGATTCCAATCCCGAACACTGGCACGTAAGTACTGTTCGG
The DNA here is from genome assembly GCA_019022885.1 of Schlechtendalia chinensis. Taxonomy (NCBI): domain Eukaryota; kingdom Metazoa; phylum Arthropoda; class Insecta; order Hemiptera; family Aphididae; genus Schlechtendalia; species Schlechtendalia chinensis. Next base: position 1,357,339 of record CM032350.1, on the reverse strand, counting down.
ACGCCGTGTCACGTTGAAATAATCGTCGCACGTCGTCCGCACACGTTTTGTTTCCGACAGTCCGTGAACGCAAGCGAGATCTGTAACGCGTCGTACGCGGCCAATCCAAACGATTTGTCTTTCAATGTGAACTGCCGGGACCGCAACAATCACGATTATTATAAGTTCAACGTGACCGGTTTGAAGTACGCGTTCACGCATTACGATTTTCGCATTTACGTGCGTTCCTCGGCCACTCAAGACGAGGACAAATGGTCCGCGCCCGGCTGCATCACAATGAAGACCAAGCCGACGGGTAAGTGTGCGACGACCCGATCCCGTAGCGGCGTGCGTACGCAGTCGAATCAAACGCAATAACCCGTTTTTTTAACCGTTTTCACGACGTCGCCGTAGTACCCGGGAGACCGCCGCGAACCGACATCGGGAGCTTCGAGAGTGTACCGTCGTCGGCCGACAAGTCCACGAGAGACGTGTACGTGTACTGGCAAAACATCGACGACCACGAGAAGTGCGGCGATTCGTTCGAGTACCGGGTCTTCTACAGGTCGCCGACGTCCGATAACAAAACCACGTTAGTAGCACCGATTCCGTTCCGTCTGGACGTTGTCTCTCGTCTTTTTTTGAGTCGTAACACTCGGTATTTGACGTCGTTTTTTACCGGACGAAACGCGCAGGATCCACTACAGCAACGAAACGTACAAGAACTACGCCAAGTTCGAGGGGCTCAGCACCGGCGTCGGCTACAATTTCACCGTGTACTCGGCCAACGCGGAAGGTGTGTCGACGGACTGCTCGACGGTGTACGTGCCCAGCGAATCGGACAGTGAGTCTGCGGGACGGGTGGGTCGATAGCGGGCGTTATCTAAAAACGCCGTGCGCTACCGTTGTTTCCACAGAGCTGGGCGAACCGTTGTCGTTTACGAAAATGGCGTTCGACGAGCGTGGCGTTTTCGAGCTGTCGTGGAAGAACGCCAGCGACGGCCAAAAGATGTTTGCCGCCGGCGACCAGCTGGACGATTACACGATATTCTGGTGCGAAAACGACAAGGACCGTCCGTACCAGTGTAATGTATGTAAAAACGATAGTCGGACCGAAATCGTCGCGACCGGTCATTGACGACGACGATCCGTTTGCGCAGGGCTACATGAACTGGATGCACATACCGAGTTCGGAGTCTTGTTACAACGTCACCGTGTCGGACCATTTGAAAATCTATCAGTTCGCCATAAGCGCGAACAGGAGGAGTTCGACGAGAAACGATTCCCGCGGCGTTCAGCAACCCGCCGCCGACGTCACCAGCAGCAGCGGAATGGTGTGGGCCTCGTGCACGGTGCTGCACAACAAGAGTACGTGGGATCCGCCGTACCGACCGGGTCGGGACGAAACGCGTTTTTCCCGCGACGTTATTCGTATTTTGTCTTACAGTCGTCGGCAAAATGAAAAACGTTTGGGTGAACGTGATCGCGTCGACGTTCATGGAACTGCGGTGGAAACTCGACTGTTCCGACAGGATAGGCGCGGTCCTAGGGTTTCAGATATTCTATTGTCCCGTAGTGTCGATAAACAACTCCGCCTGCAAAGGTAAGCGGCGGGACGGGCGGTAACGGACGTGGGATTTCGTTTATTGTGTTTATTCGCGTTTTTTTATTGCGTAGAATCCATGTTGAACAAGACGGTAAGCGGAGAGATGGCGCAAGACAGCCGCGGCTTGGCGCTGATAACGGACCTGAAACCGTACACCACGTACATGGTGAAGATCGCGTTGATCACGAAACACGGCGAAGGCTTGCACAGCGACCCGTTGCTGAACACCACCATGGAAGGATGTGAGACCGTGTGTTGTCGACGGTCGCCGTCGAAAATCGTTAACGACGTTTTTTTGTAATCCCTCTCAGACCCGGACGTCCAGACCATTAAGCTGACCGCGACCAGCTGCACCAACACGTCCGTGTCGCTGCAGTGGACGCCGCCGAAATTCCCGAACGGCGTCGTGCGCAATTACTTCGTGCACTATCATCTGGACGACGTGACGCAACAGCAACGCGATATGATCGATTCGCTGGACGAACAGCAGCCGTCCAACCAAAAGAGCGTGGTCAAGGTTTACGACACGAAGGTTCGAACCGGCGACGTGCGCCTTAAACTTAACCTAACCTCTTAACCGACGCGTTTTATTTTATTGTCCCTCCCCCCCGCCCGCAGTGCCGTCTGGACAACCTGGAGAGCTACAGGAAGTACTATATATCCGTGTCCGCGTGCACGACGGTGTGCTCGAACCATACGGACCCGATCGAAGTGCGGACGGCCGTGGGACGTGAGTACCCGTTATCGGACGGTCGGTCGCGCAGGGTCGTTAAATTTTTGTTTTCTCTTCTCAGTGCCGGGCAGGGTGGCGCAGCCGAATCTGTTGTACGAGAACACCACGAGGATATTCGTGTCGTGGCCGAAGCCCGCGAAACCGGCCGGCCCGGTCGACTATTACCAGCTGATCGTCGCGCATCACAGCGGGCCGACCAACTCGCAGTCCACCAACGACCTGGGCCCGTCTCCGCCCGCCGCGGCGCTGATGTCCACGCAGCTGGAAAACCCGGACAATTTCGTGTACCGCAGCGCGTGTGAGTAGACGACCGGAAACCGTGTGGAAACCGTCGACCGTCGTCATGATAATCGTTTGGTTTCCTCTGTAGCCAACGAGTACCGCGTGCCCGTGCCCGACTGCAACAGCGAGCACGAAAAGGGCCAGCAGACGTTCTCGTTCTCGGTGCGCGCCGTCAACAACAATCCCAACGACCCCGGCAAACCGTTCTTCGGCCCGTGGTCCGTCCCCGGATCGGTCAGCTGCGTGTTGCCAGGTACGTCTTGTCCGTTAGGTCTCTCGTCGTTGCCGTTCTTCTTCTTCTTCTTCTTCTTCTTCTTCTTCGTTTCTCCGTCGCCAAGCTGTCCCGGCCATTCGGCGTCGGCCACGTCCCTGTTTCCTCCTCGATTCCCATAACCGTGCTCACAGCTTCCGTCCTCAACCGTCCAGGTCTGTTCGCCCTCTCGTCCAATCTTCTCTCGTCGACCGCCCAACACGGCCGGTCTCATTACACTCTAATCAACAGGTAGATCGGCCCGTAACCGGAATACTCGCGACGCGGTATTATTATTATTTTATACGGGGAAAAAAATATACACGTCGAAAACACGTCTCGTACGGATGTATTTTTATTTCTGACGAAATCGTAATCTCTCGTGATCTCTCGTTTGGCCGTCTCTGCGGGAAATCGGTTTGTGTCGGCCAGACGATAAAGAACGAAACGTCGGAATCGCGCGTCCCGCAGACGCGCCACGTGTTTCGTTACGGATTCGTAACGACTTCGGGTCGTTCAATAATTACTCCGGCACGGTCGTGTAGCGTCGCGTTTACGAGCTATCATCCGCCGAAGCCGTTGTCGTCGATTCCATTTTCGTTTCGCTAGCCCTTAAGATTAATTCACCGTATTTTATTATGAAAACACTCTAATTGAAGTTGTTTTTTTTTTACCACAACGCTCGTCGACGTTCCCGCTTTGCTCGTAAACATATCTATATTGTAAAAGTAACCGAAATATTTTAATTCTTATATTTCCAAAAAAAAAAAAAACAATAATAATAATAAATAAATAAATAAATAAAAAAATTATCGGGCACTCGGAGAATGCCACTTAGATATCTTTTATTATATTAATAATGAAAACGAAATGTTATTCTTTCTTTATTTTTATTTTTTATTTTTGCTTCACGAAAAATACCTTTTGTTTAGGCAAAAAAAAAAAATCTTTTTATTATTTTTTTTCTTTCTTTCGAAATGAAAAATTGTTTTTAGTAGAATCGAAAGCGTAAAGGTTGTATATAAAAAAAGAAAAAAAGACTTATAAAATGTTTAACAGATATTCCACGGTGTCGTCGTGACGGTTCAGAAACGTCTATCGGTTCAAGAAATATAAAAAATACATGAAATCCATTTCGACGTAAATAAAATGCGTACGGCAATAGGTAGAAGTGACTTACTCGAAATATCCATTGTTTTACTTCAAAAAACAAAAAACAAACAAATGATTTCTCCTTTTAGAACTGCGTGTAATATTCAAACGGTTTTTTAGGATTTTATTATATTCGATGCCGCGCGCGCTATTGTTTCGATATTTAGTTTGTTTGAGATTCTGTTACGTTAAAATTTCCTACGCGTTTTTCACGCGTTTCAAATCTCGATTCGAACGGGGTGAGGGGGAGGGGGGGGTTAAGCTAGTCGTTTGCTGCGAAACGTGAAAACACCATCGCTGCCCGAGAACGGTTTTTGTCCGGAAAACGACGAACACTCTCATTCAAACGATCGAAATTTTGATTGCTCGTGAACGGCGAATGCGCCAGTACGTAGGGAGGGTCCACGATGAGTCTTTATGATATTTCGCTTCTAGATAGTACGTGATACATGACAATTATTACTTTAGTGAATGGGGTTTAGTGGGGCGCAACGAATTGATTTCTCGCCGAACGTACCCAACCTCATGTGTTCGTTTCTGATTTGTACATCGACCGTTTTCTCCGGTTCGGTTCGGTCAACAAAACCACCGATATTACCGGGTCGCAGAAATCCAAACGTTAACGTCCGTAATTCGCAACGCTGTTACCATGAGTATTATTTCTACGACGTTAAAATTCTTTCAAACAGAAAATCGTTTTCAACCGAAATAATACATATATATATATTAAAATATAGGTTATAGTGTGTCATTAGGTGTGCGGTAGATGGCATATATTTTTTTTTAAATTTTTGATGGAGTTTGGGAATTAACGGGTTGATGAACGTTTAAAGGTAATAATTAATTTTTCGTTAGTAACAGTAGTGAAAATTCAGTAAAAAAAAAAAAATACATACATATTAATTTTAATTAAGCTTATGGAGTTATCTTTTACATTCATAATCACTTTGAACATAACGATTTGATTTCAAGACCTCGAGTGATATGATACTATGCAATGAACTAATTTTATAGTTGCGTAAATTTATATATATATTTTTTTTAATGTCCGTATATTGGTTGTGTATAAAATTCTCGTTCCAGCCGTAACTAGCCGAAGATGTTGTAAGCGAGCAAACATATATATATATATATCTATATAAATTGAATAACTTACTTCTAACTAGATAAAGTACAAAAGTTTTTCTTTTAACTTTTAATTAAACTTGCATTTGTTTAAATTAAGTTAACTTGATGAGTTTCAAACGAGTTGCCCGTCCTTTTATATTTTACATTCCGAGTGAAGCGAAAAATGTATTGGTTTTGATGTGTTTTTAAAACAAGATTTTTTTTTTTTTTTATCTTGTCTGTAAACGATTTTTTCTAAAGGAGTCGCTCGGACGATCTCGATTTGCGTTACTTTCTGGTACCAAATTTATTGGTTGTTTTGCAATTGTTTCGTTTCGGAAAACTACTGTGAAACTCGATAGCTTGTCAAATATAATGTCAACTAGGCACAATTTTTTTTTTTCAATGGGAACTCTTTTTTAACTCTCTTTTCTAACTCTCTTTTATGACCAAAAAAAAAAAAAATACTATCGTGTATCCATATTATGTGTAATGTAGTCACCAAGTCGAGTCGCAAGTCATTTTATTAAGTAACTTCGATGTGTTTCTATGTACTCAAGAAAAAAAAGTCTATACCCGTTTAAAATAGTAACTCACGCGTGAATACAACCAATAAACGTTGTCAAAATATCATTTGATCTCAACGATATGTTGAGACGAGAAGGTATTTACCATTTTGTTTAGTACGATCGTTTTTTGATGGTTCGAACCTCAAGACCCGGCGCGTAAGACACGAACTTCGCCATTTTAAACAACGACAGCAACGAGTCGAGTTTTCTAAGTCGACAGGGAAAAAAAACGACCCGTCGAGTTGGCGTCGTTCCCGGTAACTAAATAACTTTATAGCGACTCCGTTGTTGCCCATCGTCGCCGCTTGCTTTGACGTAGACAACCTCCGTGAAAACGCGATCCATAATGAAATATCATCGTTTGTACGCCACTGATACATAATAATAATAATAATAATGATACACGAAACCGATTGTTGCGCGTTTTGTGTTTTATGATACGGAACACACTTCGTGGGGTCATATATACAATTTAAGCCTAGTTAATTATTCGCCACCGTAATCGATTTTGTATGATAACGAATCGCGTGCGAATAAAAATCATTATCGTCGTGTTTCGCGGACCGGTAATTGCTTGATGGTTTTCGTTTAAAAACGATACGGTCCTGTGGACAGATCGGTAAACTTTCAATTCGATTGTAGATTGTTTTCTCGTGATTTTAATTCTGTTCAGTTCGAACGCTCCGTTAGATTTTCGTTTCTATAACGATTATTGAAATTGTATACCGTATGCAACTGCGTATTATTGTGAAATCGCCTATCTAAAAAGTCTTCGTCCGGAACGGGTTATAAGGTGGAATGTCCGTTTTCGTTTTTTTTTGGAAAATCATAACTTCGATCAATGTTTTACAAAAAACGCCCAAACGACGAAATACCGTTTTCCAGCCGGGGCGGGGTTAGTAATGTTGATTTCGTCGTCGGTAAGAAATACAATTATCTGTACCCAAGGCCGTATTTGAGGGGGGGGGGGAGATCTTTTTAATTGTTATAATAAATTGAATTTATTAAACTAAACTATTGGGATGGAAACACACAGTTTACACGTTTTACGCATTTAGGCGCAATTTTATCGTACACAAAATAGTGTTCTAGTGTTTAAATCTAGTAGTTGACATTATATGAGGTTCAGTTTTAACCCCAAAGGAAAATGTGTTACTGCTACGGCCTTGCCTGTACCCGTGAAACGTACCGAGCGAGATAGCCGGTCTCTCCGAGCCGAGAAAAAAACCGACCGTTTTCGTCCGCGAAAACCTTACTGCGCTTGTTATTATTATGAAGTTTTTTTTTGTTTGTATTCTTACTCGACGCGAAATATATTATTATTATTATTATTATTATTATGAGTGTTCGACGACGTTATTGCACTCTCGGACTTACCCCAGAAACGAAGTTCTCGGCACGACCCCGTCGCCGATATTACGTATTTATACGTATTATTGTTGACGTCGTCGGTACGCGCGCGCAACCTAGAGCGAATGTTACATCGTCGGAATGATCGAACGAGAAAAACGCCCTCACCGTCGTCGTCGGTTCGAATGAATTAAAAGTTTTCAAGACGTTCCGGTTTCGTTTCGCGAATCGACATTTTTATCACATCCAGAACGTCGTTGTAGTCTTCGAAAGTTTTTCCTGCCAAAGTTTGATGTCGCGAGCAATTAAAACGAAAAAAAAAACCCCATCGTCTTTTCAAATCGAAACGCATAAATGTTTTCAGATATAACGTTCCGGTTAGGACGGTGCGCGCGATTTACTTTGTCGGTTCGGTTTTCTAAAACACGCGCGCGGGTACGGTGTTGTATAAAAAGCCGTAGAAAAACAAACGAACCCCACCCCCCGTGATAAATACCCGATCTTTCGGACGGAAATACGATAATTGTCGGGAAAATCATCTCCCCACAGAAAGATGTACGTACAAAATGTTCGTATTGTTTTTTTCTTAAGTGACGTCTTCTTTACAGACGGTACGAAAAGAAAAAAAAAATGAACGATTTTTGCGCCGTCTCGTTTCAGTAATGTGTTCCCGTCGCGGTCACAATAGCAGCGTGCTAATCTTTATTCGATTCCCTAAAAATCTCCGAACGTTTCGATCGATCTCTCCCTTCTATTCTCAATTCTGAATCCGAACCGGTTATTTCGTACATCTCGGCTTTGTTTTATAACCGAACGTTTTTTTTCTTTCAACAGCGTGTACTAAAAGCTAATAAAAAAAAAAATAATCTTTCTCCGGCGGTTCAGCATCTTCCGGGACGTGTTTCGTTCTGGGCCGTCCGGTTTACCGGTTTTTCAAATATTGTCTCCCCCGACTCGGCGGATACACACATTCGTGCGTGTTTCTCGTATCATACACGGAGAACTCCGTCCGAGATACAAATCCGTCCGATCCGGGACAGTCTGTGTAACGTCCTCTCTCCCTACTGTTCCATGCTGGGAGTTTTGTTTATTTTATCGAGGTCTCGAGGACTCGACCTCGGTGCGTGATAATTACTATTGCGGACTCGGGTTACCTTATGTGAATAAATCAAGAAACAAATAAATCAATATGATTGTATTTTAAATCCTACCAAACGCCGAGGGTCTTTTAATCGATGTGATAGTTGAGGTCGTCTGGTGTTCGACTCTCCGCTGGACGGTGTCTGGTGTTCGACAACTTACCCGTCGTTCCATTCACACACCTTCGTACCGTCTGGTTGTGTAAGGTCACGCCCCGAAAACCCTTAATCAGCACTTGTCTCGCCCAGACCAAAGCGGTAGTACATGATGTCCTGTGACTCGTCGTTACATCTGTTAGTCAATATCCACGGTTTTCGTTAACAATCCGTCCGAAACACGCGCGGTGTTTAATGTTTTTATTGTTTCTAACCGGTCGGATCGCAACAAAAAACAAACGTGTTTTTAAACTATTTTCACGACATTCGTATCCGTGTAGCTCGCGACTTGCGGGTTACCGGACTTGACGGATTTCGTGATTCTCGGATACTCTGACGCGATTCATCGGTCCGTCTCGCATTTAAATATGCGCCGCGTGCATCGCAACTATTATTGTTGTTGTTGTACCAGAACCCGTCTTCGGCACGAGTCTCTATTATATATTCATCGTTCCTACGTTATTAATGCCGTCAAATTTCTTCGGTGTTCGTAAATTTCCGTTCCCACGTAATTGGACGCGTGAGTGACGGTAACGAATTAGACGAGCGTTCTCGATAGTTTTATTTGTTTATTTATTTATATGTTTCTAACGAACTGACGGGAACTCGTGTGGAAATATAACGTGTCTGGTACATCGCAACGCACTTGTGTAGACTACATTTTTAAAATTACGTAAATAAAATAATGAATACGAAATGACCCTCAGTTGTGTTTGAGGTTCGAATTCTCGTAACAATCAAATTTTAGGAACGATAATAGTAATTTTTTTTTTTTTTTTTTACAAGCCGTCCTTTTTTTCCTAAAGTATTGTGGTGGACAGGGGGAACGTTCTTTTGATCCTCGTCAGAGTTCGTTGTACTGCGTGTACCGGTGTGTAAAAACCAAAAGGTACACACACACACGCTACGTGAGACGGAGCAGCCGTCCGTCGTTGGTCCGCGTTTATAAATATATATATATATATATATATTACGGGGGTAAAAACTTGTACCATTATCATTATCAAAATTGAAATGCGCAACTTGGAAAGTGGGCCGTTTAAGTTATGGTCGTTAACGTTCGGGTAATTGTCGACCGTTATCTGCCACGCCGGTATATTATATTATATCGCCGGGAACCGTCTACAAAGCTATTATTCGCGGCGCGAAATCCATTAGTGCCAAAAGAAGACGGGTACGCGTATCGGGGCGGATCGATTGTTTCGCGCCGTAAACGTTTTCGGACCGAACAGAGGTTTGACGAAGTACCGCGTTTCACACGTTCGACTGACGGTTTCGTGAATGGTAATCGTACGGGACCCGGGGTCGTGTTTCGCCTGTCGCGGTACAATTATCCGCGTGCAATAAGTGCACGCACACGCGGTGTCGTATGTGTTACGCGGCGTGACTTTGAAAAAACCTTTGTCCTTTTTTAATATTTTTTATTTTTTTACCGTAAACGACGCGATAATTTAGGTGAGTGCGATCGACAAAAAAGATATTAAATCCACACGAACCGCGTCGTAGAAATAAACGTTGTTCGATCCGCACACACCGCGGAATACGGTACGAGACGATTGAAAAAAAAAGTAAAACGTTGTCGGGCGCCCGATTTTGTTGTTTTTTAACCGTAACAATAAAGCGATGCGTTTCTCGTCAGAACACGGGATTCCGATCGGAAACCTCTCGCGCAAGTACGAAATAACAGTCGTGTAGCGGACATAAATAAATAAATAGTTCGCGTTTGCGTCCGGAAAACGCGTCCCACCGGATTCCCGTGTTAGACACGTTTGTCTGGACGAAATGATATTCGATCGAGTAATTTTTTTGCCTCCTCCCCCGGATCCGATTTTCTGCTCCGAGAACCCATACGATCCGATAATAATACGATGTCCCGTGACGGAGTTAGGTGATAGACACGTACGTCCTCGTCCTGAAGACCGAAACGGACGGACGGACGGACGGGTGTCGGTTGTAAAAGTAAATGCGTTTCACCGCGTTATCGTATCGGGCAGCCCTCCGTCTATTTTGTCCGAAATAATACATCGGCCTTCTGATTGTAGTAACGTACGAAGGTTTTTGTGTTTTTCATAAAAATTGTAATTTTTTTCTTCTTTTCTTTTGATAAAGAACCAGTGAACCCAAACGTAATTTCTGACAACGCATTCATTATTACGTTCACGAGTGCATTTCGTTAATTTTACTGGTATTTAATCTATACGATTGATTATGAGCTACGTGTACCGTTTTATTGACTCTGGGTTGTAACCACGTATTTATCGAATCGGTCAACCGAACTCGAGTGCAAATAACATTACGAGTCGAGAATAACAATGTCACGCGGTAATTTGCAGCCGCTCGCGACACCGGTGGCGAACGACGCGATTTTCGTTCACCCGAACGAAGAGGAAAATAAAAATTGTCTTCCGCGTGTTTGTCGCCTTCGGTTCGGTCGAATGACGCGCGCGGAAAAGAAGTCGAGCGAAGCAAACAAAACGAAAGATTAAAATCCCCAAATAACGGATTATCGTCGTGACCGTCGGCGATTGAAAATAAATCCCATAAAATGGCGGTCCGCAAAACGTCAAGTCGAAAACGCGATGTACGGCCGCGGCGCGTTTGACGGAAATCGTCCGTCGTTGTTACGGCGTCCCGTTAAGATTTCCGATCTCGTCAGACGATTAACGAAAAAATATTTATCGTCAACAGGACGGCGTAGAAACGTGAATTGTTCGCGAGAGCGGGCGGGGGGAGGGGGACGTTTTTGAATTCGGTTTCCAGACGAAATACGTCGAGTTGTTAACAATGATTTGTATCGGGACGGGGCAATCGGTTCTCTTGACAGTCTCTCGGCCTGTTTCGCCACGACGACGACGATACGTTTTTACGACGTTGTATTTCGACCGACTTCAAATATCGTCACGTGAAACGTATTTATTAATGTCGTGAGCGTTTACATTCGGTGTCGTCGGGCTCCCAACAAAAGGGCGGGGGGAAAAAAACAACGTATTATCAATTCAAATCGGACGAATAAAATGGGTCGCGCCACGCCGTATCTTTATACAACATCGATAAACGAATGATTTGATTTCGCGTAACAGTCTTATGTGTACGTTATTTACGTTTCGTGAGAGATCGGACCAGGCGGGCGGGGAGTTCGAAAACAATATAACGGTGATTAGCGACGTTAAAACGTATCTTAGGGTAACTGAAATAACCGCCGGTCAAAATAGAGGCGCGCAAACGGCGAAAGAAGCTGTGGTGTGCCCAAACGTGTTTTCGGTGTTTTTTGCGAAAACAATAAAAAACTAAAACGTTAAAATGATTATAAACGCTAATCGCACGACGAGGCTAACACGTGGGTGCCGTGATCGACCCGAACGCCGTCTGTCGATTCCCGGTTGTCGGAATGCGACGTGCGCAAACAGTGCCCGCCCGCTCGCGATAATCTTCCGTCTGCGCACGCATTTAAATCGGGTCTTAACGGGTCCACGACAACAAAAACATATCGACGCGGCGGTCGGCTTCCGACATTAATTCCCCTGCACGCGTATGCTCGTCGTCCCCCGTCGCTCCGCCAGAAATGCGTTCGTCGATCGTTTCTGTGTACAACGTCCGTGCCGTGAATCGTGATTCGTTTTGGACGGACGAAACCCGCCGCGGGAATGCACGGCGTTTTCGACTATTCGATCGGTTCTTGAAACAAACGGACGCACATTATTAGCGTGCTCCACGCGTATGTTTTCGGACGACCGTGTGAATGATTAACTCGTAGCGTAATGGCGTGGCTGCGTTTTAAGCCGCCGGCACCACTTGTCCTCGTTCCCAAATAACGGCAGACGCGTAAAAGATAATTTTACTTATATGGCTTTAATCGATTGTTTTTTTTTTTTTTTCAAAAAAATGTACACACAGAATTCTGAGCTTATTAGTTTTAGAGTGTTTATAATTTTTAATTTGCAACAGTTACGAGACTGAGGTGCTAAAACGATCTGCATAAAAAAAAAACACATAACAACGGAGAATATTTATATTTCATCGTTACTATAAGACGACCCATAGAAATGTTATATATATAAAAAAAGAAAATTAATCAGCTAATTGTACGATTAAAAAAACTATTTAAACGGGTCTTGCCGCCGTTATCCGCGGCCCGTTATCGTAGTCGGTTTATTGATCGTTTATGTCGCGTTTCAGGTTTTCCTCTGATCCTCAATTTGGTCATCTGGTCGTGCCTGTTCATCGTCTTGACCACCGTGTCCACGTACTGGGGCAAACGGTAAGTGGCCGCGCGCGTGCTGCGCGTTTCGTCTCGTGTGCCGTCTAATGTTTCTCGTCGATCGTTTGCAGGTTATGGAAAAAATACAAAATAATGAGCCACGTGGAAATAATACTGCCGCCCGCGTTGAACGTAAGATTCGAACGCGTGAGTATATTCGTCGTGTAAAGAATACGATGACTGGATACCAAACTAACCGACATACGGACGGGCCAACGACATTTCCCCCCACGAAAATATGTTTTTTATAATAACGATAACAATAACAATACACGTTTTCACGAGTAGGCTTCAAATGAAACTTCGATTTCCACGACCGATCGATAGATTGAAGCCAGTCGTGTGTACGCAGTCTATAACGATTCGCACATTTCAATCATTCTCACATTTCCATTCGTATTTGAAACGTCTTATGAAAAACTGTCGCGTATACGGATTTACAAAAATGTGGAAATTACACGAAAAGCAATCGCATATCGCGTGTACTTTATGTCAAAACAAAGTGATTGGCTCCGCGGGGATAAATTTCATCGCGATTGTATTTCGTCGATCGTAAAGACGTTGGAACGTAAAAGACGAAAAACGACGACAACCACCAAAACCAAAACCTGGGTTAACGTGACCGCCCTCGCGCGCAAGGTCAGTCTGCGTAAAACCGCGATCACACACACACACACATACCACACGTTTTCCCTCTCTCGTTCTTCTCCCGCGACCGAATATACCCGTGCCGTTGCGGACAACCTGTTGTTCACGCGGTTTCTTGTCGTTCGACAGGACCGGTTCCACGATTTCGACAACAACAGCGTGGGCAGCTACGAGGAAATCGGTCATCTGGTGTACGTGGTGACGCCCGCGGACGACGTCGTCGAGCCCGCTGCGAACGCGTCGTCCGACCCGACGAACAACTGCCGCAGCGCCGGCACGGACCGTGTGCCGCCGTCCCGGCGGTGTCCGATCGCGGCCGACGGCGATCCTCCGTCGCGCAAGCCGCAGGTAAATTCATCGGTTACAATCGGATTGCGTCTGGTTATGACCGGGTCGAGCGCACCACGGACAACTGTATATCAACAGGTTTCCGGATTCGCGCACTCGTCGTGTTTTCTATTTGAACCGTATGATGATATCGTTTTGGTAGGAGAAAATAGGTAATAAGTTAACCAGAGGCTTGATGTGTGGAGATTTTAGCTCTTGAAGGAAAAGGAGTAAGGATTGGTAGGAGTGAGACAGAGTTATATAAAGGGTACGAGTTTGACGAAAGTGAACAAGTCGATGATGAAACGAGAAGTGTAATGACTATAAGCGGGGACGGGATAAGTGAGGTTGAAAGTTTTAAGTGTTTATGGCTCTTTGTACAAAAGAACCGCGGTTTTGACATAGGATTAATCGCGAGTAAATCAAGCGGAGAGAAGCGTCCGGTGTTTTTTTTTTGCGATACTAGAGTTCCAATGATAGGCAAGTGCAATAAAGACCATCTATGTTGTATGGTTCAGAGTGTTGGGCGGTTGACGGGAAAATAGAGCAGCGAACGAGTGTAGCAGAGACGAGAATGCTTAGACGGACGAGTGGAGTGACGAGGGAAGATTGGACAAGCAACGAATACGTAAGAGTAAAGCGTGGGAGTAACGTCGATCGTGGACAAGACGAGGGAGAATAGACTCGGACGGTTTGGTCATGTCGTGAGAGGAGGTTAGTAATATTCGAAAGCCGTAAGGAATTGGGTGTGATGTGAGGACTGCTGGTGTGTGCGTGGACGATGTGGGAGATCGTGTCGAGTGGAGGTTTAGGACACGGGTGGCCGACCCCGAGTAGCTGGGATAGAGGCGAGGGACACGAAGATATATGTTTTTGGGCTGGATACGACTTGATTTTTTTACGAACAGCGTGATCGCGAAAGAGTTTGGCACCTCGTCGTCACGATTGTTATGGTGTTTAAATAATGTCGATTATAAGTAAAATAAGATCGTCTGTATTTTTCGATTTGCATTCATAACGAACAATCGTTCTTACTGGTTACAACGAGGAAAACTCGTTTTCCAAAACATTCGTGATTTCGTTTTCGAAACCATTGGATTATAACATTAACGTTATTACGAAAACGCGCTGTTTCGTGAATATTCGCAATTTGAAAAGGTTCCATTTAAAGCATATTTCAAGGGGATCGGAATCGAGTACTCCCTGTCTTGCACAAAAACACTAATATTGCATAGACGTTTCCTTCTCCTTCCAATGTACCGGTCGATCCGGTAGTGCGATAAGAAATGTGTAACGCAGATCGTCCTGAAGAGGAATCTACTTGAGAACGACTTTCCCATTTTTTTTTAAATTTGTTCAATTACTTTTGGAAGGATTTATTAATGCGAGAAAGCCGATCTCGGGTAGAGTTCACGTCGAATTCAAATACGTTTTCAAATTTCTTATCGCACTATTAGATCGATCATCGGTACGTTGCCAGCAGGAAACGTCTATCTTACTACGTTTCGTGCGTGCAAGCCAAAGACCAAGAAACGCCCGTTTCCAATCCTCTTAACGGGAGAAAAAAAAAATGGACGAGATTTCGAGAGAAAACATTTTTCCCCCCGATACGATAAAAAAAAAAATAAATAAATAAAATAAAATAGATATTCGTTTCGGACGTTGATTTGTTGGTGCAATATCGTTTTTTCTATTGTACGCTATTCGTTTCACATATTGTGCCGGTCTGTCGTTTTGTATAAGATGGGAGTGTAGTAGCGTCGTACGATATAAATCGACGAACGTGATCCCTACTCCCTGCTGCCCGCCGTGACCGAGCACTGACACAAAGACCTCGGGGTCTCGGCGAACAAAATAATTTACCGAAAACGTGAAACGTAATATAAAAATTTGACTGGCGATAGAAAAAAAATATAAAAAAAAATCATTTTTTTTTTGTTCGACTCGCGCGGAAACTCGTATGCGGTTTGCGCGCGTTACGCGCCGCCCGACACCACGGACGCGACACTTTTGTTTGCTTGCCCGGAGTAAACACGATCGTTCGGGTGCGGTAGGAGGACTTGACTACCGCGTCCGCACGTACACTTTACATAACGATTTCGCTTCGTTTCGCGCGCGATCGAAACACAAACAGGCCGATCGGCCCGACGCGGAGGAAAACTTTTTCGCTCGACTCACTCGCGGGTACGTCACGTAACGTGTGTACGCACGGGAGACGGGACGAATTCGGATAAGCTCGTCCGACGTGACCTCGTATTCAAACTTCAAAATCCCTTACGCCATATCGTCGGTGAATGGTTCGAATGAACACCGGCGCGGCGGATTCGCTTCGGCATTGATTTTGTGCGTATCGATCGGGGCCCGTATTCCTCCGTAACGTTCGCTGTTTTGCGTCCGTCGAAAAACATCGGACGTTCACAAATGTTTCCACGCTCGTTTTATTTTTTTTTTAATATATATATACTTACGTCATCGCCTTTTAAATCCGATTTTCATTTTTTTATGTGAAAACATTTTCGAACGTTACCTTATTATTATAGATATGGTTGGCTCGTGACGCTCTCGGTATGAGAGAGTTTTTTGTTTTTGTGTCTTGAAAAATAAAATAAAATATAATTCTCGAGGATCGTGTAAAAGCACGTGTTTCAAATCGAGAATATTTGCTACAATCTGCTGCAATCTGTGTCGTTAGGCTCGTGTGTCCATTTACGTCCATGGGTAAACCTACACCGAGAACGTATTTGATCCCGATTATCGGGGTTCGATTCGCCTGCACGTCGGACAAGACACTCTGCCGTGTGTAAAGAATGGGATGGAACGATTGTATAAAGCAGCGGTTGCCGAAACTTTTTTGGTTCGCCTTGCAAAAAAAAAAACATAAAAAAATAAATGAAAACAGTTGCGCCTCCCGCGAACAGATTAACTACGATTTCGTGTTATTCGTTTCGACGAGACTATTATCTATTAGCGCGCTTGGTATAAAGTATAATAGTGGTAGTGGGAAATGCAAACTCGCCGTCTTACGGCATCGTTCTTATCTCTCTGTTGTGGTCCGTCTCTTTATCGAATTTTCGATAAACCGTTGTTTCGACAACACGAACGGACGGATAACAACGCGCCCGCCATTTCCGTAAACATTTCCTGTAGGCGTGACGCGGCGATTTGCTTCGGTCCGCGACGGTGTCGGTATCAGTCATAAAGATTTAGGTTCTAAACACAGCCGAGATTTAGGTTCAAAGCTAGTATATAAAAATGATTAACGCATACGAGTCCGTACATTTTATGTCTTATGTGTGAAAATTTTTTTTTCCAATTCAAATTTAAATTTTTTCAAAACCGAAACAATGGTTGCCATGGAAACAAACCATAAGGGAGATTTAGGTTGTTTTTTTTTCTGGAACGCTTTTTCGTGACAGTCCCCAGTGGGTATCTTAATTTAGGTAACGCTTTTTCGTGACGGTTTTTTATTTTAATGTGCCAAGTAAAGACGTAAAATGTCAAAAAGCACACGTTCTCGGCGTACTGCTAACGTCATCTCGTCATAACACGCTTTCCGTGTCGTCGCAACGAAATTGACCTAACCTAACCTAACCTAACCTAACCTTTTTTTTCCGTCCGGGTACAGCAGGTCATCATAGAGACGACGACGGTGTCGCCGCCGCCTCCGCCACCGCCTCCACCGCCGCCTCCACCACCACCGCCACCGCCTCCGCCTCCGCCGCCTCCGCCTCCGCCGACGACGATGACGACGACGACCACGACCACGACGAAGAAGAAGACTGTGGGCAACGTGAACAGCGACGACGACGACGACGACGACGACGACGCCGCCGCCGAAGAAGAAGAGGTGTACGAATGCGTGATGCCGACGGAACCGGTGTTGCCGTACTTCACGATGCCGGACACGCCGCCGTTGACCGTGAAACCGTACTACGGCACGACCGTGGTCAGCCACGACAACGACGACGACGACGACGACGACCACAACCACCACGACGTCATGGTGATGAACAGCGTGTACCATCACGTGCCCGAGCAGTGCGACCGGTCGATGACGTACGGCGGCCGTGTCGTCACGACGACCACGGCGGTCGACCAGCCGCAGTCGCGGTACGTCAAGAACGTTAACAAGATAGCGCAGCGGCGAGTCGGCGGCGCGGGCAGACGCCGGGAAGGCGACCCGAAGACGACGACGTTCCTCGCGGAACAAGACGACGACGACGACGACGACGACCAGGTAACCGACGAATTTTTTCGTTAGAGTTAATCGAAACGCGCCGCGCCCCCCACCCGTCAAAAACGAGCTGTGACTCGAAAAATCCATTACGATCGTAGGCAGTCGCGGGCTGTAAAAACAAAACAACAAAAACCACTTGTTACGCGCGTCCACGGAATTCCGGAATTCGCGGGTTTCTCAGACGATTTCGGCGGGTGGGATGGGAAAAATCCGTTCATCGCGTACGTTCGCCAAGTCAGCCCCGGCGACGTCATCCGATTCGCTTCGGACTGACGTTGAAGTCTAGCGTAAATCGTTTTAATCAGCATAGCACACAATAAGCCGGATCACGATTTCCTCCGATACCGGCGAAATTCGATCCCTCGTCTTATTATCACATTTCTCACGGAACATTTTCTCGCATCTGACCAAGCCGTCCGTTCGACGGCGCATTCACTACAACCGTTTGAAAATCGTCGGGATTCGAAACGAATCGGACCGAAAAAAACCAACCCCCGGAGGATTCGTTCTTCGGGCCGACCCCGTCGCCGTTAATTTTTGTCGTTAATTTTTGTTTTCTCGCCCGCACTAGTCGTCCGTTGTCCGCGTCCCGGACCACGGACCGTCGCCGCCGGACGACCCCGTTCACGAGCAACGTCACAACGGCGGGTATTGCAGCATAGAGCTGTTGATCGCGGCCGCCACGGAACCGCCGCCGCCGTTTCCGGTTCCGTTTCCGTCGCCCAAGCCGCCGTACGTCGTGTTGGACACGGTGACGACGCAGAAACGGCCGTCGGAGGAGCTCGGCAAACCGGTCGCGGACGAAGACGACGACGATGACGCGGCGACGACCACGACCACGGCGACGACCACGACCACGACCACGTCCGCCGCGTAAACAGAGACTGTGTGTTGTTGTTTTTTTTTTTTTTTTTTTATTTATTTTTTAACGCTAACCGATGCTCAATCCTCCGGAGACTTACGCGACGTTTTTTGATTTTTCCCGCGACGTAACCGCATGTCGTGTAATCGATGTGAACCACGCACGTGCCATAATTTTCGTCGTCGTTGTTGTTCGGCGGTGGAATCCCGCCGCTGCGGAGGGTGTCGAATTTTCTATTGTTTAACGGTTAAACAGCGCTCAATCAATTGTGTTCAAGCGTCGGCGAGATATCGTACTAAAAAAAAATATATCGTGGCGGTGCGCACGGGAAAGCGCTAATTGTATGAATTTAATTATACGGGGTTTTTCTTCTTTTTTTTTTTTACTATCAGATTTTTTATGCAAGCCCGTCGTCGGCTTTTGTTGATTAAAATGTATTGTTTTTTTTTTTTTTTTTTGGACGAATAAGTGAGAGAAACGTATCAACGTTTGTTGACAAACGCGCACTAAGACGATACGCATATATATATATATGTGTGTGTATGCATTTCGCGTTTTTACGCGAAATTATAATATAAAAACAAAACAAAAATGAAAACGTGTAGTTAATTTTTTTTTCTTTTTTTTTTTTGCGCATATATACCTATTGTGTAATTCGTGTTTCTACTATTCACTCGGAATAATATTATTATATTCTCGTATTTATTTTTATTACTACACGTTTAATTTATTATTATTATTTTTTTTTTTTTTTTATTTATTTATTATTTTCTACTCGACTATAGCGTAGTTTATATGTGTTTTTTTGTTTTATATCTCGTGTCGTGTGTGATATGAACGATACGACGTGCGCATAGAACGTTGTCGTGGTGCCATAAAAAAAAAAAAAAATATATATATATTTCGAAACCGTGTTTCACTGTTATTATCATTATCATTATCATTATTATCATACGTTATTATTATTTAAGCGAATTAAGTTTGATTTGAAAGAAAGAAAGAAAAAAATTCGGCGTCGTCGTAACGCGTTCGTTTATATTTTATTGTCACGTGTTTGTTTGTTTGTTTGTTTTTTTTTTTTGTAATAATAATAATAACAATAATAAATGTATATCGGTACGTTGAAGATCGATACGCGAAACGCGTGCCGAACAGATCGCAACGATGTTAATATTGCTAAGTGTTATTTTGTAATCGGATCGATGTTCGAAAATTGTATAGCTTTTAATATACGACGTTTGGAATTGATTCGTTTGTCGTTGTCTCCGGTCGCGCGGCGCAAGCGAACGGAAACGTATCGATGGTTTTTCGTTTTACAATGTTTTGGTCGGCCCTCGTGACGAACCCTCGTCGTGTTTTGCGTGCGTTTTCCATCCGAGTCGGGCCGACAACAGCAGCACAGCGACGTGCCCGTGAAACGTGTTTATTTTTTTTTTAGGAGGCAAAACATTTTAATACCTCAAAACCGTTAAAACGCGTGAAAATCCCGATAACGATCGGTGACTCGATGTTGAGCGTCAACAGGTTATTGATACGACAATTGGTTCCAATATTATAATTCGAACAAATCCCGATATTTATATAGGTCGTATCGATAACGAATGCGCGCATCTGATCAAGAGAACAATAAGCCGCCGTCGCCCCCTAAAGTACGTTACCGCTGTCGATATTCGCGAGATAATTTAAATTTTGTTTAAACGTTGTGAAAAAATACTGTCCCGTCGAAAACGGTATAGACGAATTTCGTTTAACCGAAAACAATAATACGGTTAGATTGTGTATACGTGTATATATATATACATATATATCGGGGAATTTATTAGAGAATTTCTGTTTTCGTTGCATGTCCAACGCGAACAAACAACGGATAGTCGGGTTAGGTCAGGTTAAAAAAACAAAAACGGATCGACGAACACGATCGGGACGTCTTCGGAGACCGTATTTCTCGTCACTGCCCCTCCCCCCCCACCGGGCGGATTTGCGCCGCGACAGGACGCCGTCGTCTTCGGGGAACGGATCCGTCCGTGCGCTATTACTGTTACTACGGTTTTTTTACGAGACGCGTCGCGAAAAGGTAAAAAATGGGCTTATTATTGTTTGGTCGTCCACGAGCGCATATGCTTTTCGCGGCGTCTTCGTTAGTACATGTATGCGTTTCCCGACCGGCGTGTGCGTTCTGTAGACGCGCAGCGAAACGTCGACGTTAAAAAAAACGTAGCACGTGTCAAATCGCGCAGGCAACGTGCCCACGAACATTTTTTATTATTATTATTACGAGTTAACACGCAATAACCTGTGCACGACGAGTAAAATTGAATTCAAACGTCGTTCGCACACTAGAAACCTCCCCTACCGCCCGCTTCGTCGATACTCGAGTGGAGTAGTAACGGCAGCGCGACGGTTTCGAAACGTCAGGAATGAAACCGACAACATCCGAAAACACGTTGATAAATAATCCGTGAAATAGACCGTAGGTTTATACCGGTACGGTCAACAGTCAGACTTCACATGGAACGCGCGCGGGCCGTCTCGACATTTGAATTTTGTCGGCGAGTTCGATCGATTATTTCATACGTAATAATGTATGCGTGCTGACGAAAAGCTTGTGTCGTACGTTTCCAAAACACTTGCTCTCCCAAATGTGGGGAAGGGGGAAGGCTTCTTCTTGTGGCCAGCCGTGTCGGTCCGATTGTTGTTGTTCGTATATACACGTATGTTGTCAGGCCCGCCACAAGGGAGGGGGGGCAGCCGGGACAAATTGCCCCAGGCCCCCAAATTCATAAACGAGAATTTTTTTTTTTCAAACGAGAAATAAATTGAAAATCGAATTTGAAATCGATAGAAAATAAAATAGTTTTTAATTTTTCGAAGATAAAAAGATAATGTATTATATTAAATTGAATAGAAACAAAACATTAAGTATTTATTATTCTCGCTTTCGTTTCGGCAAAATCATTTATAACATCGTCGTCATTAATATTGTTCGCTAACTCTTGTTCTATTGATAAGACAATACAATGTCCCGGGCCTCCCCGTTATCCCGTGGCGGGCCTGTATGTTGTATACGTGTTATCACACCTTTGATCGTCCCCGTTCGGTTATTGTACGTTTGTCCTTTGTCCACGAAAATGACTGGACAGTATAGGTAACCACGTAACCTTTGCGTTCGGCCGCGGCGAGTACCGTCTGCGACGCAAAAACTAAAGACGATTCCTCTCGGGTTATTTTTCTAACAACTGCGCGCGTGTGGTTTTCACGTCCGTGTTGTTCGACGTGTTTTGTTGTTATTCGCGAACTCGTCAAACCGGCTGTGATCGGAGCGTGTTCTCAAAGTTATTTTCGCGCGACCGTTAAATTTTACTGACGTTTCGACGGCCTAAGGTCTCGGGCGCCGACCCACGAGGCGATCCTTGTTGTGTCCACGTGCGTCGACGGTGCATGACACGCGTCCGGGGACGGCCGAGAGTCTTATCGATTACCGCGATATACTCGCGTACGTTAAATATAAACGAGTGTGCCGTGTGTGACCCAGTGAGGTGTAGAGGGTCTCGCTGATCCGGGCGACCGGTCCGGATCAAACGGAACGGACGTTTGAAACGCGGTCCGCGGACGGGCAAGTCGTGAAAATGACTTTTGCCACGCTACGAATATTTGTCCGGTTTTACGAGTTGATATTTTTATACAAAAAAATCAAATCAAATCAAACAACACCCTGTCCGACGACTTAGCGGACGTCCTGTTGTCCGGGGATTGGCCACCTCGTGTGTGTGGGGTCCGTAATATGATGATGTTACACCGAACAATATGTTTTAACGTTTTTGGAATAAGTATTTTGCTCGTTTGCCGACCGTCACGATAGAACGTATTAGCGTTGTATGCCGTAAAAACAAAAAACGATTAAACGTCAACAATCGTTTTGAATCCGGTTTCGTTTTCCTTCCGTCGCCGTCGGCCGGTGCCGAACGCGTCTGAAATTTAACACGGTTGCGATTTTATCGAGTACGACGACCAAACGTTGTTGAGAATGAATAATTTCACGGCACGCGACAAAGCGATGGGGTGGGGAACACCCGTTACGTAACTGTAGCACATCCCCCGCACTAATGTTTTGTTTCGTCTGAGACCACGAACGTACCCCCGACCGGGTGTACACCCGGCGACGTGATTGTTTAACAAGCGGTTGTTCGAGTTGTGCCGGCCGTTCGTAATCCGCTCGTAAGTCGGAACGCAAAACGCCCAAATCGGATTACGCAAGCTCGTCCGTTCGCGAAACAACGCGCACAGTAGGATTGTCAACGAATTTTCAACGATTCGTCGTCTCGCGTATATTATTCCGGACCGTTTGCCCGCGGTCTCGTTCGCGATTTAATGTTTCTTTTCGTTCGCTACAGACGGACACGAAATCACAATCATCGTCGTTGCACCCGTGTTCGTGCGTGCCGAGTGACAACGCAGTGTTTCGTGGTTCAAATGCTCCTCCTCGACCCGAATCCGTTTTTACGGTTACGATCGATCGAATTGATCTCGGCTAGGAGACTAGCAATTTAAATCGAGTAGTCGAAAATATTACTGTTCGGTGCCGGCGGAAGGTCCACGATCGGACTCGCGATAACGGACGACGGCGCCGGAACGTTCCAGAACTTCGATTAGAGCGTCCGCCGTGTGACGACCGGTTTTCGTCCACGTATACGACGTCGTGAGTGTACAGCCGTCTTCGTGAATTGGTCTTTTGTGCCTTTTACGCGTGCGCGTCAAATTCCGTGAAGACCGCTTGATTAATCGTACGAAGACGACGCGAGTCGTCGGGGGTCACCTTCTAAAAGCACCTCCTTGGCGTCCATTTACGATGTAACGGTTATCGGTTTCGAGACGGATAGACTGATTGCGTTTCGTTCGACATCGATCCGTTAACAAGGCGCGTTGATGTTTTTTTTTTTTAAGACTTTAGCGGTCCAAGTAAATTAAATTTGATGTCCTTTTACGATAAGTTATACTTTTCTTTTTTTTTCGGTTCTTCCTATGGCTTCTACGATCTGTTAGCACAGACGGAGTTCTTGGTCCCCGCCTCTTCTTGCTCTTTCCCTACCCTCCCTCCTCCATTTCTATTTTTTCTTCCGCGATTGTGTGTATGCTATTCGCACTAGTGTTTGAAAAAAAAAAAAAAAAACGTTGTCGTCGCAAGTATTTCGGAATATTTAACGTTGTAAAACTATAGACGCGCGATTTAGGACCATTGAAGTTCTCCGCTACCAAACTCATTTAAATAATGTTAACGAATAGATAACGGACGTTTATGTTTTGAAAACCCGAACAATATGTGCGCACTTAGACGCTCGAAAGTATGCTCACAGTTTATTCAAAGTATATACCAATCGAAATCAACGAAAAAGTAAATAACTCGTTAATTCAAACTTTATTTTATTTGTTAAAACGTAGCGAAGAAGCCGTAAAATCAAACTATGTTCATTGACATTCGAGTAGACGGTTTAAAGGTACGAATGTTTTTCTTAATCACCCAATTCAATTTTTTTTTCTTTTATTTATAGCTGTGTATAAAACGTTGTGAATGTGTAAAAATCGTCAGTACTTTTATTTTGTTATTCGTTGATTTTGATTGGAAAAAAGCACGAGTATCGTTTTGAGGTTGTGATATTTTGAATTTCTTAGTCGCTCTCCTATTTCCGTTCTCAATGACGTACGTACAAGAGCTAAGATTTTAATACGTTAAATATATTTTTAAAAATCCCCTAGGAAAAATCACATAAAAAGAAAAAAAATTATACTTTCAAATCGAATTTTTGACAAAAACGTATTGTTCAGGTACCAGACGATGCGAAATCAGAAATCGTATTGAAATAGACGGTTCGATTGCTAAACGAACTTGTTAATTGTTTTGTTATAGATCGTTATGATATCGGTAAGCTTTTAATTCCATTAAAAACGAGAAACGTTCGACTATGTTATCGGGAGGAGGGGAAAAAAAATGTTAAACATTTGTTTCCGTCTGTGAAAGCGACGTAAAAAGAATAAAAATACGTTTTAAAACTCGTTTTGAATCGGATTCCGCAAATGGAAAACTCGTATATTCTATCGAACGTAAAGCAACGAAATCGTATAAAACACTACTACTAGTCCTTTGCACACGAGCACGTGATCACGTTGGTTTGTTCGAGTTTTCCATTACGCGCGAACGGACTGTGTCATTGTGGTCTTATTGTTTACGCGGCCATATATACATTATAAAGTTTTCGGGCCGAACTTCAAATGTTTAGTAAAATATATTGGATTTGGAAACGGTCGTTTATTGACAGGTCGTGCTAGAGAAGTTCGTGGCGCGTGAAATGTACGTAACGCCCCAGCGGTCGAATCGGCGGGTTGAAGGTGAGACGCAGGGGAGACCGAGTGCCCGTTATTATTTTTTCAGCTCTTAAAGAGCCTGGCCGACGAAACGTAAAACGATATTGTTACGTCGACACGGAATAATAACGATACATTTGACATTACCGCCGGCCCACGGAATCACCTGTGCTCGTATTCGAATTCCACGCTCGGACTGTCGGTAAACGTGACGGTATGGCACTTTTCCACGCACGGTGACCACCGTTTTTTTTGACCACGGTAACCATTTCGGTAAGCGTTCGGGAGGCCCCCCCCGCCACGATTCAACCACTGCGCAACACCGGTAAAACCGGCACGTGACCCCCCCGGCCAGAACAGACGTCGCGTAAACCGGGCCCGCGTCGGCTCGACCCAACAACCTGGGGACGGTCCTCCGTCCAGATCCGCGGTCACGACGTCTTGGACGTGAAAAAACCACCGTGCGCAACTGAAAACGCTCTGCCGTCCGGTTAGGTGGTGACGACCGCGACGGGTGCGCGTAATACGGTTCGACACGGTGTTTTTTATAAAACGTCCGACGGTTTATAGCGAGTTCGAACGACTACTACCCCTCACCGGGGGTGTCGCGGTCGAACGAAACGGGATCGTGAAAACCGAAATCGTTCGTTTCTCTGTCGTCGAGTACTATGTCTGGTGTTCGCTCGTGTTTGACTGCTCTGAACCCCGGAAGTCCTCGGAAGTACCGAGTCCATTTTTTCATTTGTCAATCGAAAAGCGGCGTGCAGTTTTTTTTCAATATGAACGTGTTGTATATACGAATCGTTTAAAGGCGAATCTATTGGCATGCAAAACGTTTGGAACAACGACCGACGTCCGACCTAACGCGTGTAGCGACACGATTTGTCGACTCCGGACCGGTTGTTGTCGGCTACGTGCGATTATTGTTTTGCAGTTGGGTAGACGTTTGTGTTTCCGGATAAATGTTTTTTTTTTTTTTAACAACGTCGGAACGATTTGGTTTTCCAGTGTTGTTTTTCGAAATGCGATTCGTGCCGTCCAACCGAAATTAATCAAAATCGATTTTATCGTCATTAGTCCGATTATTGGACCGGGATTTAGTCGGGTTTTAGGTCAGCAGAATTTCAGTCCAGTCCGTACGGTTTGCCGTCCGTCAACGTTCGTCCTACGCTACCTATTGTAGCTCACGACAAAATGTTTGCAGACTGTTTTATCGCTTTGTTTGAAAACACGCGTAACGTGTGCGCTACATCGTTTCGGTTGATAACGGTTCAGATAACACGTATACGACTTCGACTGTCAAGAGTTGTCATGTCCGGAAAAAAAAATCTATTCGTAAACAACGTTTCGCAAAAACCGTACGGTGCGCAATATTGGAGAACGAAAACCACCGATCCGTCCGTGATGCGAGACGTAGTACGACTTAACGTCGATTTTTCTCGATTTCTCGGTTTGTTTGTTTTTTTTTTTAGGCTAAACGAACCGCTCACGCCCTTCAGATGGCGCCCTCCGCTGAAACGAAAGAAGTCGTTCGACGAATTCGAAGCCTTAGTCGGAAGGAACAGCGCCCGATCCGGTTTTTCCGATCCAAGTGTTTATTATGTATACGGCCACATCGAAAACGTTAGATCACACGACGAAAATGCAGTTGAGCGAACGTTACGAGCTTACGACGAAACAGGACGAGTACCGAATAATTATTTATTTTGCGAACTAAAATAGCGGTCTTATCAGATCGGATAAACAAAAATTTAGAGACAAAAAAAAGTAGATAGATCGTAGACGGATCGTCGGACCGAACGCGTTGAACCAGCGTGTACCTGTAACCGCGTGTTTATTATAAGTGAACGGCTCGAATGTTTGTGACTCGGTACAAAACAAAAGAACGTCACACCACTGCTGTACAAATTGCATTTTATCACGCCGAGTTCACACAGTGCACTATACTTTTTCACGAAATTGATATTTATTACTAACCACCGGTACAACTTTCAAAAAGGTACCAAAGAGAAAAACCCGTGTCGACACGCTTTTTCGTGTTATTTTTTTTTTCGCTCTTCAATAAAAAAAAAAACCCCGCTTTTTATTTTTTTATTTTTTTTTTAAACGTGACTTATATCGCGTGTGCTATTTCCTAATACAACGATTACGAAAATGACGACCCGCAGTAAACTTTGCCTGGCGGTTTCCGAAAATTCCGAAAAATGTCTAACGTATATCACCAAATACGATACACCTGAATCGTGTGAACTTTGCGTGAGAACTCATGGAAATTCTCTAAGCTGAATAAAATCCGACTTGCTTCGTAAAGATAATCGATCAGATCAGGCTCCGCAACACTCTAAACACACCATTACATGACAATAATAAGGTCGACTACAAAGACGCTTCTCGCAAGACCACGCGTCTGCAGTGGCGTGTTTATAAACAGAACTTCGGGGGGGGGGGGGGACTGGCGCAATCACAACTAAATAAAAAATGTGGGTTTCATGCAGGTTTTGTAAATAGTTTAAAAACGAAATATTTGTCGTTGTTATCAATAAAACGAACAAATCGAAACGTCATGGGCGTGATTGTTAACGTGAAGTCTTAAATCAATGTGGAAAGTAGGGGCGGTAGGAAAACTCATTGCACCCCTCTCCCAACGAACACGAACGCTGTGCATCAATAAATACGCTCGCGACTATTTCAACCAAAACCACAATAAATCGAAGCGCGTAGAACACATTTTACCATCGCGACGGGTTTTTTTTTTTTTAACCGTGTTGCAGACGTACGTCTGTACTGTACTATATGTATTCAACGGTCATCGATTGTAATGTTCAAACTTCCGATGCCGCGACGGTCGTCATTGTGTTTAATGATAAGTTATCAGATTCGAAAAGTAAATGAAAAGAGTACTACGTCGTTTTCGCGAGATTAAAATTACCTTGACCTACTTTGAACATCCACCGTGTGTGGTGGTGTTTTTCCACAACGATTTTCAATCCGAACGTAAAATGGTTTTTTATGTATACAAAAAAAAAATACCTTAAAACTCGATTAATAATTTCACACGTCTGTACACACTTTAACTCGTTGACTTATTTTATCGACATGGATGCTGGAAAGCGTTTGTTCGATTTTCGAACATGTTTTCTGATGAATAATTTATTCGACTCGTTGATCGTGTTACATTGTTTTAACGCCATGAATCGACTAAACTCGTAAATAATGTCACACCCCCCTCCCCCGCCGCCATGGAGTTGAAACAAGTTCGATCTTTCGGGGGGTTTTAATTTTAAACGTGAACTGAGTGCAATCGAGTTTGGTCGATGTTTGTTTCCAGACAGGTTTTTCTTTGTGTATCGGCTGAAAACCTTCCAGGACCAAGACGATACGCCACTTTCGTGATGTTCGTGATGTTCGCCATTTCCGTTCGAACGATAATAACGAAAACCGATTCCAATAGGTGTAAGCATTCAACAGACGCGAACGTAGGAAACCTGAACAAGTATAGGCCAAGCGATGACGTACGGGTAAACGATCGCAGTCCCGACGAAAAGTGCACGGACGATTCGAGGCAATCGTTAGGCAATACGTTTTAAACGTGACGGTTACAAACAAAATCAACCGTAATTGAACAGGACGTATACGAGAGATAACAGAGTGTTACGACGCCGAAAACAATTTCGATTGGAAATCGTTATTATTATTGTTATCGGTATTATTACGAAAAAATGGAAGCCAAACGTCCGGTAACAATGTACTTGTAAATCAAATCGTGTTCGGAATATTCGTTACGACACGTTATTGGGATATTTTTTTTTGTTGTTGTTGTTGTTTTTAATACGGTCGACGGTGTCGTTTTCGTCGTCCGCGCGTCATCGCTCCGGTGAAGTTTTGTTTGCTTTCGTTTTGTCGTTTTCTGTTTCGCACACGCGTCAAACTCTTATCGTCCCGTCGTTGCAGACGCGTATTGATTTTAGAAAAAACAAACAAAGACAAATCAACTGTAATTAAATAAAAGGATGTTTGAAAAAATTGAGAAAATCGCGAGTAACGCGATCTCGTACGCCGTGTGCCAATGCAATGATTTTCATTGGAAATTATTATCGTTATCGGTAAATCGCTCTGTCGCGGTGTCGTGGAGGTCGTTGTCGTCTGATAACAAAAACTATAGTCACGAAATATATTATATCGTAACACGTCGTTCCGATAACCACCGGCACGTACACGGATACGTTTTTTTGGAACGTTTCCGTCGTCCGTGTAAAGTCTTGTTCTCGTGATATTGTATTTCGCGCACGCGCGTCCGTCGATCATTGTCGCAGTGATCGAAACGCATCCCGTCACTATTTATAACCTGCATTTTTCATCGCTTATTTCGTCCAGAATAATACATCGCCCTCGTGCACAAAGATTGTCGATCGATATCTTTCATGAAAATTGTTTTACGATGATTTTCCGATTGGTCGTACAACACAAAGGTGTTTATTCGTTTTGTTGACATCGAACCTAAACGTCATTTCTCATGGTTTTGTGTCGACAACAGTTCCGGCGGTTGGGCAGACTCGATGATAACCGGAACAATAATTGCGTTTGTCGACGCGTGTCGTCACTCACGTTAGCGATTCGTTTACGACGCGATTGATCGTTCGCTATCGATTCGTACGGTTGTCACCGGCTTGAAATTGTTTGGCGAACACGTGTTTCGTTGAATCGGTCGACAAACGACATCGCGACTTCGGAATGAAAACGTCGGCGGGCGGTCGTTTACACGCGTTCGACACGAGTCCGGGTCGTCGAAACATCGCCGCTAAAACCCGTTGTTGTCCGACGGGTTTCAACGCGAGTCGAGTGTCGTTTGCATTTGTTCACCCCCCCCCCACGCCGTTTCGTTTTTCGTCGCCCGATCAGACCGCGATCAACGTACCCGGAAACGTTTCGGTTGCTGCGATCCGCGTCGTCACCGGTCACTTGTTACCGGGCCCAAAGCGAAAATCGTCACGCGAGAGCCCCGTCGTCCATACGTTCCAACGAAACGGTTTGCCGTTTCCCGCGGGACCCCGAACGTCGATAACGTCGAGGCGGTCTCGGCCGTTCAACGGGAACGCGCGACACGCGTTGGAAACCGCCGGCATCGGTTCACGTGAAATTCGTCCGGAACCGGGTCTTGCGTTTTGGAATCGGCGATTTCACTCAGGCCGGGAGGCGGACATTCGACTCACACCGAATTGATATATCGCCGCCCGAGGCCCGGCCCCGTCAATGAACGAATGGATTTGGAATTGAAGAGGAGAGTATGAGTAACGGGTCCTAGAGGGAGAGATATTATGCTCTGCTCGCGGGCGCGATACGACTGAAGCCGTCGTTATCGCGCGAGTTCATGTTTTCATTGTCTTCGTTACGTACGAACGTAGAACGCTGTAATTGGAGTGGCGTTACAGTGTTTCGCTTCAAAAACATTCGCTTTACCGAGCATGTTTTTCTCACGGGCGACCGCCTTGAATACCGGATCGATGTCGACGCCCCGTGAACGTGGCGAAATTCAAAAATAACGATCAACATTTGCCAGAAGAAATTATTCGCTTTTAAAACGATCGAAAACGGTGGTTTTTTTGTTTTCTATTTCCGTCAATTACATATATATATACACCTGTCCAACGTACGGACCTGTCGTGAAGCATTCGAACCCGACGTTTATCATTTGTTTTTTTCCAGAGAAAATCCCGCATTTAGACATTGTAAACGTTCGTTTGGTCGTGCTCGCGGACACAACGTAAATAAACGTAAGCTCGGATGAATTGGCGAATCATTTTTTTCGTGCTCGTAAATCGCATCGCTGGATCGATCGGCCGTTGCGTCGGGAATGGAACGAACACGCTTAAATTGCTATATATTCGCGTGGTTTCCAATTCCCTCAAACTCTAAACGATCACATCGAAATGTCATCATTATCTGCGCGGGTTTCGTCCCGACCGTATTTCGACACGGCTGAAACGCGTTTTGCAGCAAAACGGGTTCGCCGTGCGTTTAAACGCGGCTCCCCTACGGCGTGGTCGGAGACTATTGAGAGTTTCGAATTTCGTTCGCTCTCTAAAGTGTCGCCATAGTTAAATTGAACTATCGATATAGGAACAATGTGAGAGTTTCGAAACGCGCCTTTTGTCCGAATAAAGCGCAAACAGACGCAATAAAATAATAATAATAATAACAATGAATAAAAAATTGATTTTTTATTTCTTTTTTCCTCGTAATATTATAATAGCCGTCTCGTTCACGTTAAGAATCTAAAATAGGCGTTTCTTGCGATATCTCAGTAGTAAAACAATGACCCGCGAAAAAGAAAACAAAAAGCGGTTAATCGCAGGCGTTCGAGTAACACGTGCTTCACCAGTCGATCGCACAGCGTTCAAACTGGTATGTGGAACTTCGCGGTGCTTCCCGAACGTACGTCACCACGACCGGCGGTACGTACGGTTGCGAGGAAAACCCTGCTAGTTTGAAACGTCGTGGCGCGACTTCGCGGACGTTCAAGTCGACTCCGCGTGTACGGCCACGAATAACGTACGCCGTTGCCCCGGGTCCAGGGAAAATAAATACGGACACGACGTCAATCGGCCGTCCGAGACCGTCGAGGACGTTGTAACGACAGTGTTGGTGGTTTATCGCGGAAACGATCCCGGGGTGGCGTGTTTGTCGGAAGCGTGTTCAACGGACGTGCGTTAAAAACCCAACTCGGTTTCAAAACGGCCGTTGTTTTTTTAAACGTACGATTCGTATTGACCGTCCGGTATTTTAGAAAAAAAACCCAATAAAACGTCATGTGCGCGTTATAACGCGCGGGCGCCTGACAAAGGTGCGCACATCGCGTTGTCTATGCTCGTACGTAAGACGACAGAACGGTTAGGTTAGGTAACCGAAGGTACCGACGGTCCACGGCGAAAAAGAAACGGTTCCGGCGTAGGTACTATATACATACACCTTGGTGAAATCGACGTTAAAACGTGCCCAAAGGAGTCGCGTCAGTTAGGTTAGATTCGAACGCTTTGTCCGTCGGGCCGGCCGACGAGGACGTGTCTTTCAAACCGTTTGAACTCGGGACGGACCCGACGAGCGCGATTAAACGACGTGCGACCAAGCGGGGAAAAAAAAGACATGAAAATAAATGTGTACTTCGTTGCACGTCCAAACAAATTACTTCCTTTTTATTAATTATCGACTTTTTGAATATGTTACCACAATATAGATAACACAGATAGTAGACATTTTATACAATTATTATACTTTTACATTCAAACATATTGGTGAGAGTGGGGGTTTTTTTTTTATGCACTACATACTAAAAAAATATATATAAGCCTTAAACGTTTGCCGCCCCATCGACCCAATCGATACGTTAACAAACGTGTTGGGACGGCGCCGACATTTACGAAAACGTTGTTGACGACGCGGTATCGAATGTGTCTGTTACGTCTCACAATTATCGTATTCGTACGCTTCGCTCGGACCGCGGTTGCGGTCACGGTTGTGGCGCGCTCGGGAGCCAAAGTTTTTTTTTGGTTTTTTTTACGTCGTCCGTAGGGTGGCCCGCGGCGGACACGGCAACAAAAATATAGGTCAGAACGAACCCGCAAATCACCCCGTCACAACGATCCGCTGGGTATTTTTTCCGTTTTTTATTTTTTTTTTTATTTTGCAAACGCGTATTATCGACGAGACGCGGTCAACGTTGCCTCCCGTCCGCGCTTTATTTCTATCGCGCGATGCGTAGGCGTATTTGGGGGTGGGGAGGACTTGAGGGAGCTGAGCATCCCCATTGTGTTTTTTCACCCCCCCCCCCCACCAGGCAGTATCTTATAATAATTTGTCGACACGTTGTTTTACAATATATCGTTATTGTTTTTGATGATGTATTTGTACGATGTGATTTCAACGTTTCCAAATCTTTTTAAACTTTTTAATTTCAACGCCAATCATGGCAATCAAAACGTGTATAGCGTAAGATCGATCCAGGATAGATTTCCGTCTCTTGCCATTTTAAATATCGAAAGAGATATGTATCCGATAATGATATTTTACATATATATATATGTATACTCGAAACAAAACAGACGTTTAAATTGATAAATTTAAAAAAAAAATATTTTTTATGTTGAAAATAATTGAGTGTTTGTTTGTTAAATAATTATGAATTGTGATATTTCAACGACACTATTTAAATATTTTTAGTGAAAGGGGCTACGCCCTCCCTCGCCCAAACATATTTTTATCCCCACGAAGACCGCGTTAACGTTTAGGACCGAACTTTTTATGTGGGGGAAAAAAACAACGACGACGTCGCGAATCCAAAGTATTTTGAGGCCGGACCTAATTCGATTGAAACGTCGAGCCTCGTAAAAAGTTCAAAGTACTCGTTTGATTCAAAACTCGGTCAAACCAAACAATCAATTATTAACCGACAAAACAAATAATATCGGGTATTGTTTCGAGTCAGAAATTCGTCAGAAACGTTTGATGTTATTTAATCAGAACGGAAATATTCATACCTGCTC
The DNA here is from genome assembly GCA_019022885.1 of Schlechtendalia chinensis. Lineage (NCBI taxonomy): Eukaryota > Metazoa > Arthropoda > Insecta > Hemiptera > Aphididae > Schlechtendalia > Schlechtendalia chinensis. The sequence continues at coordinate 1,323,790 of CM032350.1, read as the reverse complement.
CAGTCTGATATTGTTTGTAACAATAGATATTGTTTATGATAACAGCGTCTGCGGCGGATCATTTGATTTTCCGAGCTAATTATGGCACTGTTGTTGCACTGCACGACGACAATGGATGGTGATTTTCATAATCGACGCTAAAATCCGTATGTCCAAATGAGATTAACTTTAACCGTGTTTGTTTGAAGATATTAAACAATCGTTAGTGGCAAATTCCGCAATATACGTACAATTTGCGTGTTTTTCTGCTCGTTGAATACCGTTTCGCGTTGTTCTGAATTGACATTGTACAATTTTTTCCAACGAATGTTTCTTTGCATATATCGTTTTCAAGACGATATTTTTAAGTCGCATCCCGATTGTTTAACATATATATTTTGGTGATTTCGATCTGCCCCGACATTTCGATAAATATTTCTCGGCATGCTTGACAGTATTATTTCATTCGTCGAGGTAGAAATAGTACTGTTTTTTTTTGATATTGTCGTAATAATTGTTTATGCATTTCAAAATTTAATTTCACATCACTTTGTTTAGTATTTCATCTATAAGTGGTAAATGAAAAATAAATATAATAAAATAGAAATAAAAGAAAAACAGATCAAATGAAAAATAGTTATCTTTTTTTTATTTAAAATTTGTTAATTATGCCTTTGTTCAAATAAAAAATGTAATACCCCTTCATAAATTATTCCGAACTCAAACATTTACTTGTCATCTGCTGTTGTTCGTCAGTTTGTTAAAAGTAACAACGCGAACAAAGCGAACGACTTTGTTTGAAATGTAAAATTCGCATTTGTTAGTCGTGATTATAATTATGTGCTCTCGTTGAATATTTTTCGGGTAAAAAACTGAAACATCTGATCCAACGTCGTTGGACCGAATTTTCCTAATGTGCGGAGCGGGACGCGAAATCGTTTATTCGGTTTGCTTACGTCGTCTGTTGTCTTTAACCCGACCTAAACGGGGGCGTATGCGAAAAATTTAAATCATATTTTTGAGACGTTAGTATCGAGTTACGCGTTTGCATTTTATAAGAATGAGGATTCTGTCCGCGCGTCTCCGAAAACACGGAGACGGTCGACTTTCGGCCGAAACCGTCCGATAAAAATACTGACCAAACGTAACGTCCAATCGGCTGGTAGACGTTTGACTTGATATTATATATATGAAGCGAATTACGAAATTCGACACGTCTATGTTATGCACTGTTATACGGAAACACGATCAAGATGAAGATACGAGAAACATCGAGTTCGTGTTGTTTTTGAATTCAAAATTATTGTTAGTTTCCGGGACGATGCGCGTGAAAATTTTCCCTCGACAACACTCCACACTGGTATTTGAATAATAGATAAGTGTTCGAACACTTTACAAGACTAACTGACCGCGGCCGTATCGTGTGCAATCCGGAGTGTACATCAATAAAGGCGTATAATAATCGTTAAATAATATTTATTTTTTTCGTGTCAGGCGCGTACAACAGCAATATAAAAAAAAATGTATAACATAAAATATGGTCGGACGAAATAACTAAAATAAAATGTAATCCGACATGACGGCTGAGTGTTTCACAAGACGTTTTATAATTGGTGAATTTATATCGTCTCGGGCCGGATGCGAGCCACGTCGACTCCTTGGCTCGTGCCTTTTCGAGTGTCTTTGGAGTGCGGGGCAAGCCGTACACACACGTGTGATGATGTGTTGCATTGTCTGTTGTTCGCCGCATGGCCACAGGGTGTCTGCACTTCCCAGCAGCCCTCATTTCTTTCGATTATCTTTCGTCCGTCCGGTTCCTGTCCCGAGTCGGTCTAGTGTGCGCCACTAACCGGCCATGCTTGACTGTGACCCGGTGGGAATGACTCGTTTTGGCATCCAGCCGTAGATCGTCGTTAATCTGTTTTCGCCAACTGGTCGTTCTTCCTTCTTCAAGGTGCGTTGACGTAATAGCTTTTGCGTGGTTCGTAAAACATTTCCCGGACTTAAAACGAGTGAACTGAACGGTTTCGTGTCGTGGGTCTGATGGTTGTTCTCGTTGTTTCCCAGTCTGCGTACGCAGACTTACTTATTGGTGGGGGAGCTATATATAGTCGTTCAGTTTTTTCAGACATCCGGTTATAAGTCGGCATGACTCGTTAAAGCGCGACGTCAGTTTTCATATTCGATATATTTGTATAATCACGTGCAATAAATATTCGGCTTTCGCGCGTTCATACGTTTTGTGTTTATTTTTTTCAGTTTTGATGTGTTTTTCTAAAGTTCCAAACAGGCTTTTTTTCAGTTTGGACTAATATATATATACGTATACATTACAGTTCTGTAGAAGGAAACGACATATTTCTGAACTTTCGTCGCGGTTTCACGGAAAGTGATGAAACCCCGTTCGTGTGATACCGTCGCTTTGAAACGTGGAACATCCACGAGACGTGCTATGTACCTATGGATAATACCGCAATACCGGTTCGCGTCGAAACGAACAGATCGTGACGAGTGTCTCGGACAACCAGTTATACTGTTAGAACATTGTTGCTTTTTATCCTCTCGTTATGGTCAACACGACAAACAAATACGAAAACGTTTAAAAGGGGGCGATCACAACAATGCTGCGCGCATCCGATATTTCTATTCGGGGTTTTTTTTTCCGCACGGGACGCAGATGTACTGTTGGGTATTATTACTGTTGTTTTTATGATTGTTAGGGAGCGCGTGTGAGTTCCGCGCGAATTATTTCTTTGTTGAGTAACTTTTTTTGAGGTAACTCAAAGTTAGCATCGAGTCCGTTTCGCACGATCGAAATAATACTTACCCGACTCACACTGATGACCGCGAAATATTAGTAAGCTTTCCGTCTTGTTTGCTACAAGCGAATTACGTCCGACGGACATCGATATTTCAAGAACCGGACGTATATTTCACGTCTCGGACAGCGCGTGCAGTATATGTTGTACATGCGAGGAAAATTCAACCAACAGTTACAGTTGATTAGTCTTAAATTATTTAAAGTCTTACGTTTTAAAATTATACATTTTAACGTAATAATTACGAAACCGTCGATTGACGGTTTTATACGTGATTTGTGAGAGAAAAATAGATTAGTAAAACATGATGAAATGATCGATTAATTTTAGAGGTTTTCAAATCGTAAATTGTGTACAATGAAAACCCGAAATCGTTCCAACGAACCGTCAGTAAATATCTTTAAGTCCCTTCGAGTATAATTTTCAGAATCACGACGAAACAATTAATATCGATTTTGTTTGAAACGTACGTGTCATTGATTTCGCCGTTCTTTCGGGTAGGTAGTTTTCTGGAAGACTACAAAGAAATTGAAAAATTATCTTTTTAAAGTACTCTCTGGGCTCGAATTACAGTTGATTGATAGAGCTTCGCGAAACTTTAAACGATACCTTTACCGGGGTAGGGGGAGGGGGAAGTAAGCGCATTGAATTAAAATCGATATACCGCACGTTTCGTGATGTAAAATAACAAATACAACAACAATAGCGCTTGTGCGCAGTTAAACAAGCCGCGGTTAGAAATTAAATAAAAAATAATAAAAAAACTCCAAAACCTTTTGGAACCGTGACGCCGTGTCCAACAAAAACGTATACGTTCCGCGGACCATAAGACCCGGATATCTCGGAATCGAGTATGATTTGTACACCGGTAAGACGAGTTAAACAAAAAAAATATATATATATTTAAGTATGATTTTCTCCGCTGGGGATAAATTATGATCGAACGGGGCGACTCGGAATTGCCAATTATGACTGATTGATTTTAATATTTCGTCCGTCTCGTGGACATTTCGCCGTCCCGGTGTTGTGTGCGCGACGCGTTGTATTGTGCACACGTCAACGGTTCCGATATTCCGTCGGGAATATTGTTCTGCCGCCGTTGTTTTACAACGTTTGTTTTGGAACGACGTTTCTGTATTGGCGACGTTAACCAAAACGTACGTCGAAAACTGTACGCGAGACTGTCGTGGCCCGGCAAAAAGAAAAACGACGTTAACACTCTACATCGCGGTCGCAGAGAGTTCGTCGGGAAGACGGTGTAAAAAAAAACGTGTCTTCGCGAACACGAAGTCAATACATACATATACGAGGGCGGGCCGATAAGTAATGCCTCTTATCTCATAGTTATTTTTAGATTTACGATAAAATTTTCATTTGTTGTGTATTTAAGCCACAGACAAAAAGTTGACGATTTGATTCGGACAAAACGGAGAGTTAAACAACAAATTAATAGATAAAGGTCGTTGTGTTTACTATACAACTGTTTTTGTCTTATTAATTTAATATTTTAAAAGTTATAGGTGAAAAGGCATTACTTATCAGCCCGCCCTCGTATAATCGAAACGGCCACGCCGGCCGAACTCGCGAATCTACCGTTCGAACGGAGGAATACGATAGAAAACCGGATGTTTTTTTAAAAAAAATAATAAATAAAAAAAAACTCGGTACATAAAAAGTGACTTTGAACGACCATTGTACCGGAAAATTCTCGTTTCGTCCGCGTGAACGCGAGAACACATTAGAATAATTAATAATTTAAAAACGGGCGCGGCGTTGGTGTGTGCCGGTGCTCCGAATACGATTCACACGCGAAACAAAACAATGGACTCCGGACGGCGACGATACGGTGCACCGTTACTCACAATTATTATTAGCGTTGTTAGCGTTGTTAGCTATGTGGCGAGAGTGCACGCCAGGGAAACCCCTTTAATCTCCCGCCGCTGACCGGGCCTCCCCGGGCCTCGGGTTTCGGCGCGATCGTTTTTTCGGACTTCGCGGTCCGTTTGTCTGCGGAAGATAAAGCTAAAAAAAAAAAAAAAAAAATACAAAACGAACCCGGAGGACTCCGCGCGGTGGTAAATCGTGTGGACGTCGCCCATAAATTACTCGTGACCCACGCGAGGGGTACCGTATCCGTCTCACGGTGTGGCGTTGCTGGACGATGGTATCAACGTCGAACACGTACTACGGACGACAGGAACGAACGTTCAACACGACCCGCTGCCGAACGAAATCGTTTTCGGACATGACGAGAATCGATCGTTTGGATCGGTCGCGCGTCGCGCGTCGAAAACAGAACTCCCAACGTCTTTTCCGGTACATTGTCGAACTCGGACAGCGTTTTTCGTCAGACAGTGTTTGTCCGCGTTGAAACGTCAATGACTGCAGCGATCAACGTGACCATAACGGACAACGCGCGACAATAGAGACGAAACTACAAGAGTGTAGATGATCAATTGCACGTCGTCCATAAATGATCGTGAAACCGTATCGTTAGGACCAGTGGCGGTAGAGGGATATTGGACCACCTCCACCCCCGCCAGACACTCTGTAATGACAAATATTCTAGTACCGGAAATACTAAAACATTTTTTTTTTATATTAATTTGTTGTGCTATTTTTTTATTTTTTTGAACCCCCCCAGAAAATTTTTGAAAATCCTTTACTGGTTAGGGGACTGTCGTGTGTCGCGGAGCGTAGTGATGTCTCTACACCGTATAAGTGACGTACCGATTTTCGGGGAGGCGCGGCGGAGAAAAACGAAAAACCTGATCGAACTGTTGTTGTTTCACGCGATCTTAAAACGGAACCACGACGACGAGGCGAGATCGAAACGCGAAAAACAAAAAAATGTCACGTAGGACGTTGTGACGACTTCTTCCGCCGCGACGTCTCGACGAAAGTCGATTAATCATTCCGGGACGGTTACGGTACGTCCACATAACGGACGACAACGCGTGCGAAGCGAGACGAACGCGAAACTACAGAAAAGAAACGACCGAAACACGAACGAAGCCGATCGCGTCACCGTATTTCGGTTTCGTTTCGTCGCGTGTTCGTGCGGACGGGGTTAGAACGACGGCGTGAAAAAAACAAAAAAACGCCACGCGTCGCTCGGATCGCTCGTGCATTTTCGTTTGAACCGGCGACGTAAGTCCATTGCAAACGTCAACATAGTTTCCGGCTTTTTTTTATATGCCGCCCGAGCCACGGATAACCGTGCGGAAACAACTCTGTGCAACAGCTAAACCCGTGATTTGCGCACGTGTCGAAAAGAAAACTAGGTGTACGTTTGTTGACGACCGGAACGGACCGTTACTTAATTCCACTGTCGGTTATCTCTTTGTGATTCGTGTGCACGCGACGGTCGAGAAACCGGTCGACGTGAACAACGGACCGGCTCGGAGGGGACACTCCCGAAAATCCGCCTTCGAAACACGTCTTTCGCAACCGAACGCCGTTTGAACCGTGCCGAGCACGTCGGTGTCCGAACACGAACGAACGACTTTGAAATACCCGCCCGCAATAATAAACTCGGACGACACGGGGATTGATTTTGTCCGCTTCGTCGGAAAACATCGAACAATCGTTTGGTTACGTGTTCTTGGTCGTCGTGGTACACGTACGACCTAACCTTTTTTGGTTGCCGAAGTTGTTTGTCGGTATCGCGGTACAACTTTTTTTTTTTTTTTGGGAGGATCGGACACTTCCACTGACCCCGGCCCAAAAACGTATTCCGCGTCAAAACCGATATCAGTTGTATGTGACGGAGAAGAAGGAAAAAATGTATAACCAAAGCCAACGAACGAGTGTGGTAGACCTCGGTTTCGATCGAAATTCGTCGAATACGGTAAAGGTAAAGAAAAAAAAAAAATGTTTCACCTGAACAAACGGTGGAAGAAAGAAAAACGAATTTTGTCGCGACGCACGCGTTCGGGTCATCACGTCAACAATAGGGTCAACAACGACGATCGATGGAACGATTCGTGAATTCCCTCGTGCCGTTTACGCGATTTCGTCAGTGAATTCGCGCATTCAGAAAGCGTAACTTTTGAAGTTTTTGAAGGTGGGACCAGAAAACGAAACCCCGTTGTCGTCGCGCGATCTTCGCGATTTGTCCGCGTGACCGAACGCGCCCGGTGCCCGTCCCGCGCAGAGATGGCGTTGGCGGACCGGCCGTTTTTCAAATTTAGTTTACTGTCGCGGTCACACGCGTCGGGTCCGTGAAGAAATACGTTCGTCGCGTTCTTTTTTTTCCCCCGATTCAAAAATCACATCGTCCGATCTTATCGTGGGCGTTAACAATAACAACGGCGATAACGACGACGGACCACGCGTGACGTAACCACCGGTCGCGGGACCGCCGCCGTATCGATTATTCCGTCGTCTTATCACGATTGTAACGACGGTCGTTCGTTCGTTCGTCCCCCGGCGCGTTTCGCGGATGGTACGGTCTCGTGGACCTTTTGCACGCGAGTTTCGTCCACAGCGTTCGAGTGTTCGGCCGCCAACGTTAGCAGTCGACGGTGTCCGCCCTGCCACACGGGTCGAAATGGCCTGGACGACGGATTTCGTTTGCTCGTTGGGAATCTCATGAGATTGACACGACACCGTGAGACGGAGTGGACACACATGAAATATCTACACGAATCCGACCGTGACAGACGTTATTGACCCGCGTTTACCATTTTACAGCGACTCCTTTGTACTTCGGTGTCCGGTCAATACGCGTTGCCGTCCACGAGTACGTAGTACGCGCGTTTCGAAACACAAACAATATTGTCGTATAACGATATTTTCCCCTTTCAGGTGCGGACGTTTCACCGTCGTCTACGTTACGGTCTCCCAGAAACCCTGTACACGCCTGACAATGTGAGTTTCACGCTTTTACGTGTTTTGTCCCCTCGGCAATCATTGCTTTACGTTCAATTGTTTTTAGCGTCGCCGTCGGTCTTCTCATCGTGCGACTGCATCTCGGATAACCGGTCGAAGCTGTCATGGTTCTACTACCGTTACAACGAAGTGCTTTTCCTCTTCGTAGTATGTTGTGACCTGAAACTTTCCATTTCAAGGTAACTGAATAATAAGGTTTTTTAGTAACGTGGACTAGCATAATTCCATTTATTGTTTAACTTTTTAACTACTTTGATTTGTAATTAATTTTATCTTGAATACTGGCCTTCAGATATAACTATGTGTTCTATGTTCATATAATATAATTATTTTGTTTTCGGTTATTTGTTTAATGTTATCATTTAATTCTATATTTGGCAGCATGCGTTTGATGTAATATGTTTATATCTTATATATATATAATTGTAGAGATATATTAACTATTGGTTAAAAATTCAATAAAAAAAAAAACTACTTTGATTATTAATGATTATTTAATATTCATGTTTTTTCTAAACAAATTGCATTAATAGAAAGAAAAAACTCAATTCCACAAAAATATTCACTTTTTATTTGTAAATACGTATTTCGATAACGATGTTACCATCTTCAATACATACAAACGACTAACGATAAAAGTGAATATTTTTGTGGAATTGAGTTTTTTCTTTCTATTAAAGTAATCCACAAGTGATCAAATCATAAACATAAAATTGCATTAACTTTCACAATTTGTTAGTAATATTATTAAACCACAATTAAACACTTAACTCAATCTTTTCAATACATTTTATTTTAAAATTGAAAAGGTAATGTAGTGGCATAAATATTAAGACTTTTGTTACACATTTTCTACAATTTAATTATGTTTAAAAACTAATAGTATATGTGGACAATAACAAATTATTAATGCCTCATTACAAAATTTTGCTATAATAATTTGTATACAAACGTTATTGATAATAAAATATAGTTTTAAAGTTTATACAGTAGTTTACACATAGATAAATCAACTAAAAATTTTATAGTTTATAATTGTAATAAAATGTATAATTTAAAAATAATTATAGTTATTTGAATATTTTACTTTTGCAAAATCATAAACATTTATTTCAAAATACATTTTGATTTGTCTTTCTAATAAAGTGTATATTATATTTGTATTACATGATAACTTACTGTAATCAGATACGGTTGTGTAATTTTGTAGAAAATTTAGATATTCAAGCTAATTTCATTAAAAAAAAAATAATAGTTTTTCATGCTAAACAATATTGATTAAATATGATGTATAGTGTATACATGCAATTTGTATTAAATTACACATTATAGATTTAAATATAGTTTATGAGTAGGTATACAATATTTGATAGAAAACTGTTATACAAATTAATTTACTGTTCATTTTCAGATTTTACTAAAATTGAGTCGATCAACTAAGACAGGAAGAACTGATCAATATGGTTAAACGGTGAAGTTGCCCATGAATGAGAAACAGAATTCTGCAATGCAAATATCTATTAAGATAGACTCAACATCAAAAGTGAATATTATATATTACTTATGAAATTCTTAAATAGTTTTCAATATATCAAACATTTAATATTATTCAATTAGTTTTCACAAAATATAAACTTATGTTATGTACTTATTATATAAACTATTAAGTTTGAAATGTGATAAAATTCTTTAACCTATGGTTTTAATACCTATTTTAAAAATATTAAATTATTCTTTTTTAATCAGCCTTGTATTGATTTATCAGAACATTCAAAACCAAATACAATGCAATGGTTTAAAATATGAACTATCACATATTTAATAATAGTATGATAATGACAATAACTTATATACTGTAATAGTATTTTTAAATAACAATTGTACAGCACATTTCAATGTCTTGCTTTTTAATTCCAATGTACAAAATTTTTTTTTAAATAAAAATTATTAGTATTAATCATTCATATTAGTTTAGATAAGTTATTTAAACATTTTAAAATGTATTAACTGTGTAATTTTTTTTAGGCCTTAACCAATACAAGTGACTGGTATTTTTTCTACAACAAACGAAAGCATCTGTCGTTACAAATTCCATGTGTATTAGCAGTGATGGTTTTTTCAACAGTAAAAAATTTGTTTTTCTTTAAACCATAACAATTCTAATAAACAAATCAAAAAGTGATTCTCACTAATATAAAAATAGTTTTAAAAATAATATACAATTTTCATTATTTACTGTTGATCTATTATGTTTTTAACTGTTACAATTATTTTACAATAATTTTTGTTATTATTTTTGTCATACAAAACTTATTGTATATACCTACTATAATAAAATTAAAAGGTTATTTCTTAGTCAATATTGTATTAATCAATAGCAAATAGAAATATTTTATGTTGGTCAAGCACTAAAATTAAATTACAATTGTCAGGAGTGGTGCAAAAGAAATGATATTGAAAAAATCTAAATTTTAAATTTTAATATACATTTTTGAAAACTGTATTGTTTCCAGAATTTTAAAAATTGTTCAGGACAAAACTAATCGAACCTAATGACAAAGTGCTTGTGGGCAGTTTTATTTTTCAATATTATTCACAGATAATTAAAAACTATATTACTGTAATAATTAATAAATTCAGTCCTAGCCAATTGGTGCCTATGTATGTGAACTCTAACATGTATAAATTAATAAGACAACATATTATTGTTTACTATTATCTTATTCTTATTTGAGTATAAGAGATTAATAATAATTGTAAAATTTATAACTAGTTTATAAACTGTGAATAATAGTGGAATATATATTTGAAGTCAATGTTATGTGCTATACATGGTAGTTATAAGAATTAAATGAGACAATAAAATAAGATATTTTAATATTTTTTTTTTTTTACAATTGTGATGACTATTACAGAAGGTAGTGTCAATGGTAGAATTTATTTACCAAAAATTATCTATTGTCGATTAAGTTTGAAACTAAATAATACAAACAATATGACCATGACCAAACTAGACCAAAATTAATTGAGATAAATAATTGTTGAAAATGTTTTGTAACTTCTATTAGACGTATTATATAAAATTATAAAATATCTATATTTCTTTTTTAATTAAATAAAATTTGTAGTATAAACAGTGTAGATCATGGTATAGTACTTGGGAATAAAATCTGTATTAATAAAAATATATGCACTGAATATAAATTTATATTATTTTAATATTTTATAGGAGGAACATTTAAATGACTCTGTAGTTTGAGATCAAACATTATTTGAAACAAACTGAAATGGTCTGCTCACCATCTAAACTGGAAAATATAACTGATGAATTTAAAATAGTGACTTGATTTCCAGTCTCAATAGTATATTTGTTATGATTTTATTCAAAATTCATTAATTACCATTTTTATAATCATATTATTTCTATATTAAAAGTGTAAAACATATAGAAATATCAAACATCCGTTTGAAAATGTTAATTAATTTAATTCAAATCTATTATTAGAGTTATCGTTACAAAAATAAAAGTTAATTGTTGAAATTATTCAGTTGATATTACAACTGAATAATTTTATGGAAATAAATGTCTTTTTAAAGACTTAATCTTAAATTCCAAAAACTACCTGGATGTCTAATATTGATGATAAAATCTTGAATAATATCATATTATTTATTAAATAAACCAAATGAAATTATATATTTTAATTGAAGTTTTTTATTAATTTCAAGATGGGATTTGACTTAACAGCATACAAATCATTGGATGAAAGTTTCTCAACAATGCTTTTATAGCTCATGAAATTGCTTAAATTGTTATAATTACTTTATGAGGAGTCTATTGTTTTTTCCTCACAATATGAATTTGTGTAGTAAGTTTAATGATGAGTATGAAATAATTAATTATGTCTAATAATAATTTGTATATAAAATAAATAAATATATGTATATATACTTAAATATACAAAAAAGCCAATGAGTATTACTTTGAGTATAAAAAAAAAAAAAATGTAATAGTTGTTTTATATGTGTGTTTATTACTACAGGTTTCGACAAAATTCATCAGATTAATACAAATAAAATACAACGACTGAAGAGTAAATTAAAAGTAAAATTATTTAAAAAAAATTGCGTAGAGAAATTAGATAGAAATTACATAGAGAATATTATGAATATTTCAATAAAAAGACATGGAGTAGAAGAAAAAAAGATATATGATACAAATATATCAAAAAGCAAAGAAGTTGTATATATAATGAAAGCACCTACGGTGTGATATTAATATTATCTAATATATATATATAGAATTGATATAGAATGTTTAAATTTTTAATAGAGATATTTTTAAATTTATTGTGTTCAATTTCTTTTTGAATATGTAATTCGTCCAAAACGGGAATCGATATAAATATTATAAATTTGAAATGTCTAACTCATTGTCTATGTTAAAAGATATACAAAATTTGAATTTGGATTAGTTTTCAGGGACGATTGACATCTCGCAAATAACATTAAATTAAATTTTTTTTAATTTTCTCGTTTATTTTCACTAGCTTAAAATAATTTGTATACTGTATTGCGTGTCCGCGTTTTGCAAACGACCGTGGTCGTGCAAATCGATCGTTGACCATTTCGCGTTGGTTTTTTCGGTTTTCGCAATTTTCGACGTCGAAGAATTACTTGGACAGACCGAGCCGTAGATCAAATGCGGCGCGGTCCGGAAACGGACGACGACCGTTCTCCGAGGAAAAAGTCTTTGGTCGCGTCTGCTCGTCTGCCGGCGTTCGCGGGGTTATCGACGGCGAAAAACGAAAATTAAAACGCACGCGGATTCGGTGTCGGCGGCGCGCCATCAGACGAATCACGAATACAAGCGTCCGCGACGTATTATATTACGATAAAATTCAAACCGCCGCGCTGTTCGCACCGGACGACGGGATGGCGGCGTTCGCGTCGCCGTTCGTCCCGTCCGGTCCCGCGATGGAATGTTCCGCCAGGTATCCCTTCAACGTTCCGTCGTCGGCGCCGAGCACGCGGACCGCGCGTTCCAGCAGCCTCTGTATCCGCACGCCCTCGTCGGAACGCTCGGGACACTCGGCCGTGCCTTCCGCATTTTGTCCGACCGCCGCGTACGCCTGCGCAGGGCACGACGAGTTGGCGCTGGCGGGGTGACGGGGCGGGGGGGGGTGTCGACAACCGCCCCAGAAGGGGGATTTTTGATCGTACGGCTTTCGACACGCGACCGTCGTGATCTGACCGCATCAACATTAGAAGAATCTTTTTTCGTGATATAGATGTCTGTAAGCAACGGTAAGAACAACGCGACGAAAACGTCCGACCTAACCTAACCTAACCTAACGAGTAGGAGGACCCGCGCGATATGACTACGAAAGTTCACCAGAAACTCGACCGCGTTCTCCGGTCGAACTTCAGCCACTCGGGCGAGCAGCTTCGTCAACGTGGGCGTGACGTGCCTCATCAGGTACTCGTCCGTGAGCAGACGGTCGACGTGGTCGGTATCCGTTACCTTCCCGAGCTCGTCCAGCAACGTCATCTGCCGGGTTCACAACGACGTTTTACAAATATCGTGTCCGGGACACGGTGACGCGAAATTCAAAATGCCCGTCGAAGCCCGTTTCAAATAATACTGAGCACTATATACCGCGTTTCTTACCCGGGTCGAGAAATACGTTTAATTATCGACTATCGGTCAAGCTAGATAAATACAGTTTTGACGTCGATCATTCAGCACACGAATCAATAATCATTGGCTTAGGCCAATCGAAATAGTACGTGTGTGTGTTTCGAATGCGTTTCGAATTCAATATCAAAAATCTGCGTTCGTAACATCACCAATTATAATGCAGCGGCACACCCAGGACTTGTTAGTAGTTGAAAACCCGATTTATACTAAGATAATTTTTCCTTTTTGTTATTAAAACTGTACTGTTAAAATATATATATATTCGTGTTCGATATTGAAAATCACAAGGCAAAAGCAACCACAAAACCGATTATGAAAAATCTAATCGCCGTTAATATGTTGCCAAGACGTCTGTTACTTCGTCTGTTGTGACGGTCACGTCTCGATATCGAGTATAGCTAGTCCATCCAACCTGTTTTCAGAACGTTTTACCGTTTGTCGGCAACAAAATAGATAAGATTATTTTAAATGTTCGTATTTGCATTGTTGCAAGTACAAAACAACTTTCGAGGTTTTTATCAACTTGACCCGTCGTCACGAGTGTTAATTGATATTAACTGTATGAATTTTTTTTTCTTCGACTATTGGTAATATCAGTTGATTGAATGTTTTTTTTGAATTTTCACCATAATGAATACTACCACTCGCATTAGGGGGTTGGTGGTCGTGATGATCCTAAGTCCATCCCCTCGGGTGCGCCACCGTTATAATGCGATATTTCGACGACGACCGTGTACCACACGCTTTCACCACGCCAAAATACACGTATAGTAAAGAAATTCGATGTTTGTATCAATAGTGTTTCTCCTGTTGGATTATTTACTTTCTCGCAAAGCCGTCGCGGTCCGTTTGCCGTCGGTTCCACGGTCGACCGTTCGACCGCGGGGCTCGTCGTCTCGTCCGGGTCGGCGGTCGGCTGCTGGTCGGACAGCGACACTGCGACACGCGAACAACGCGGTTAGAGTTTAACGACACGCACGTGCGCACCCGGTGCTCGGAATTGGAAAATATCAACTGACGCGGAGGAGCTCGGCTGGACGTTCGAAAATAGCGTTCCAAACGAAATATCGCAAAACCGTGGGAACGACACGCACACGCTCTCTATACAATTTTCAATCGAATTGAAATTCTACGATATTTTACACGAACGAACAACCGATAAACTAATAATGAGTGTACGTAGATGATGCCGTCGAGCTGCCGCGGCGTACACACGGTTTTCCTGTGCGGACAATATTCTGCGACGAGCGAATTCCGTTATCGAACAGGAAAAAATAACGATATAGAATATACAATGTTTGTGCGTGATTTGTTCGGGATCTACGGTGACCGCCGGGTTGTATTTTACTTTTAACTTAGTACGGGTGAGCTGCGCGGACCCACCAATTCGAGCGCTGCGCCCGACCAGCGTTTCTTTCAGACGATTTTCTCCGGGGGGAGGTGAGGGGGGGGGTCATTTATATCACGCCGAGAGAAATAAATGTTTACCTTTGTCTGTTATTATGATCGTGAACGACAGAATTAAATACACGAGACTTCACGCACAGCGCACGTCGTATATATGACGGTTGTAGGTCATTCACGTCGCGATGGGAAAAATTACATTTTTCTAATATTCTGATGTTTCTTTACTGTTCATCGGATTCTTTCCGGAGGTGGTGGCGGGGGGGGGACGTTGGACAACGGACGGCTGAGCTCCCCGCGGGGTAACCGACTTAACGAAACACTGTGTCCGACACCGGGGGACTTGGCCGCGGCCGCTTTTTTCCCGAACGCGTTTACCGTCGCGCTGCCACAACAGCATCTGTTCGTCGACCGCGTCCGCGCGACTCTCGAGGATCGCGTCCGCGTCTGTCGTCAACGGCGAGCAGTCCAACGTCATCGCCGGCACGTAATAACGGTTCAGCGTTTTCAGCAGCCCGTCGTGTCGGTGCGCGTCCCACGCCGGCCGCTCGCTAAAACCGTCGGTAAAATCGTCCGCACGAGAATCCCCCCCGGGATCTAACCGCTCACCGAGTTCTGGTTCTGGTCGGCGTCCTCGTTATCGGTCTAACGTCCGCCGCCGTCGTCATCGTCGTCGTCGCCAACGTCGCCAACGTCGCCGCCAGCTCGAAGTCCCGCGAATACGTCGTGTTGACGTCCGAGAAGATCACCGTCCGTCCTCTGCCGGTCGCTTCCGACGCGGTTGTCGCGCGCGCGCCGTCGACGTTCACCGTCAAGTCTGCGATCATCGAATTGCTTCCGTTCAACACGCGCGACATTATCACGCGACACGATACGGTTGTCGTCCGGCCGATCGAACATCAACCGTTCGGCGTGACAGTCATTTGAGAGTCAAATGCGATTTGTCGTGTTCGCGTGTGTATAACGCACCGAGCTACGACTAAAACTGTACACCGATCCGGTTTGTCGGGATATTTTGTTTTGTACGGATAACCCGTTGTCTAAAAACAGCACATCGACCGGCATGCACCACCACACGGTAACAAAATCGGACGGGAAACATCCGAATTACCATGATTCGAGTGAAACATCACTCGGTTGAATAATCGATTATTGTTCTTAATCAGTGGCGGTCGAACGGTGGTGAGGGGGATATATCTTATTATGTATTGGTTTTAACATCACGTCGTTTATTAACTGATTATCGATAATAACGTAGAAATGATATTATTAAATGATAAAAAGCCTCTGCCATTTAATAATAATACAATTGTTTAATAAAGTGAACTTGTGTTAACTTAAACAGTGAGTTATGTTTTCAAAGTTCATGTTGAAAAATCAGCCTCATCCACGCCGTGAAATAAAACATCCAGTATCAAACGTTTCGAAAACAAGTAGTGATACCTATTCGAACGAGACCATCGGAAGTTAGTCCCCGAAAACGTGACGCTCCCCTACCCCCTCCCCCCAGTCGCCGCTAAATACGTAACAAATTTACCGGGCAGCGCGTCCGCGTCCGCGTCGCCGAACATGGACCTCGCTTGGTCCGCGGTCTTCGGCCATCCGTCCAGGACGTATCCGCGTTTCGAAGACGCCGCACGCGACATTTCCGCCTTCAGCAGACTGTGCCGATCGCGAACGCGCGGCCGTTAAACGACAATGCCCACGGGTGCTGCCGACCGCAGCAACCACTTACGGAATCAGATGCACGTCCCCTAGCGTGCCGCCGTTGTCGTCGACGGACGCGTACAACCGTTTCAGACGGTCGTCCAGCGCGTTCATTCTCTCGACGGCGAGCGCGTCGACCTCCGTCCGCCCGGTCCGGTCCTCGTCGTCGTCGTCGTCGTCGTCGTCCGCCGAATCGTACGAGTACATCAGCGGGTGTGCTTTGCGCAGCTCCGTGAGCTCTCTCCTCTTCGCGGACGCGTTAATGAACACGTATGCAATGTACGCGCTGCGCGTGACCGACTAGCCGGCCGCGAGAGAAAACTCACGATCCCGTCGACGTGGTTGTCGGCGATCCCGCCGGGCTCCAAGTACACCGAACCGTAGCGCCGGGCGAGCGTGCGCGCCAGTTCGGTTTTGCCGCAGGCCGGCGGCCCGAGCACCAGTATGTTCGTCGTTTTCTGGACCGAGAATTCGTTTCCGTAAACGAAGCGCGCGTCGCCCAAAAGCCGGACCCGAGAAAACCCCGTCTCACCTTCACGTACGGCCCCGTCGGCGGTTTCATCTTGCGCGCCATGGACGGTTTGCCGTCGTACCACTCGAAATCCGGCCACAGCCGGTCGACGGACGGGCTCACTATGACGTCCATCGACAGCATCTGTCTGTGCGCGCTCTGGAAAACGCGGTTTTACACGTCGACCCGTGCACGAAAAAAAAACAAAATGTTTCCACTCGCCTGGAGTCCGTGCTTGTTCAGGAACGCGTCCGACGAAACGTACGCCGGCGCGTCGTCCGCGTCGCACGCCTTGCCGATGGCCTAAAGCGGGTCGGTTTTTTTTAGACGCGCCGTGTCGTCGGGTCGCGCGCACCGTGTACCGTGATTATCCGTCTCAACGTGTACGTCGGCGTTTCCACGGCGAAAACGCCCCGGTCCTTCAGCCGGTGGTTTTCGGATATTGTCCTGTGGACGAGCCTGCGAACACGCCGATCGCAAGCGATTACCGTCGGCGGGACCGCGGGCCGGACGAACGCAAACGTGCCTGGCCAAGTTCTCGACGTGCACGACGGGCACGTAGTTTCTGCTCTTCGGTATTGGGAACGCGTCGCCGTCGTACGCGCTCTTGCGGGCCGACTCGAACGCGAACCTCAACAGATCCTGTTCGTGGCCGTACGTGATGCCCGTCCAGACGACCGTTGTCGTCACGATTTCCTTCAACTGGCGACAAAACACGCGCGCACATAGCGCTCGAATTTCGACGACAAACGATCGTTCGAACGTTTTACCCCTTTCGTTTTGTTCACCGCCAACACCTCGAGTTCGAACTCGTAATGATCCGCACACTGTGCGTTCGGAGTTCGGCCGTCCGCGTCGCGCTCGTGCAGCACGTGCTTTGCACGACGAAACACGCACATGGTCAACAACGATAATCCGTCTCGGCCACCACGTCGTTCGTCGCGTGACTTACCCCTCTGCTGACACCCGTCCACGTCATCACGGTCGATATCACCACGATCAGTATTTGGCCGTTCGACGCGCGCGCTCCGTCCATGTCGTTGACGAGCTCCCTCCGGAACGACCGGAACGTTTCCCTGCCCTTCGATAGCGCGGCGACGTCCCTGGACACGTCGATGACAACGACGCCGCATGTCTTCAACGTTCCCAGCACGTCGTAGCTGTCGACCGTGTTCACGGAATAACCGTCCCAGTTCTAATCGCAACACAGTCCGTTTTTTGTCCGTTACATTGAATCGAATTTTCGAAAAAAAAATTTTTTTTTAACTATAGACGATTTTCACGCGCGGAGTTACGGTTTTCATTTTCTATCCGTTTAAACGACAGAACTTCCAATCGGCGTCAATCGTATCAAACGTTTTTCGTCTTTTTTTGTTAAAGTCAATTTTTAATTTTCCAAGAGAATGAATATAAGCGACTACTGACCCGATTAAACGTGTACGTTTTCACATCAACTCGACGAGTTGACGACAAACGCATTCTAACACAACCCGTCAAACGTGATAATAATACCCGCGTCCAGTATACGTTTACTTTCGTGTCCATTGAATTATCTTCCGCCGTCTCGGTGTATATGACGTACGGGACTTCTGTATGTACGTTATAGTGTAATTTGTCTAGTTTCTCAAACGGCATCTTGGCCAAGGTTCGATCGTACGCGCGGTACTGGCGAACCAGCGTTTCCATCCGTTTCCCCGCGTCAACGTTCAACAACCTACGCGAAACAACGAATCCGTCCCGACGTTCGTAGCGTTCGACAGCGTCGAGATATTAAAAACCAGGCGCTCACCGGAACCACTCGTTGTCGTTTAACCCGTCGAGGATATCACAGACGTCGTATTCGTATTCGTTCCCGATTAGGTCATCGACTTTCGACGCGTTCGTCACTGCGTTTGATTTGACGGCCGGTCGAGACGGCGCGGCTTTCGGTCGCTTTTGTCGCGATGTGGTTAGCAGTCCTGCGTCGTTCGAGCCGCTTGAGGAGACTCGTGTTCTGGAAGGCGTCGGTTTAGGTCGGGCCGACTTCGACAACAGACACTAAAATCGTTTTATCACACAATCGCGTTTCAACGGTCGCGGACTCGGCGCGTACAATGCATTCATGTTGTAATATCCAATTTGAATTGACAAAGGCAAACATTAATTGACACGTCGACCAACTGACACCGTTATTACCTTGATTATGTACTTCGTGTTGAACGAACGTCCTGGACTTATGAAGACACGGTTGAAATGATACGACCATTCGGACTTCTTCACGTGATTGATGTAGTCGATGACGTTGCGTTCGGTTTGTTCGAAAAACAGTCGAGATTCATTACTGTCCGTCTTGGGCGCATTCAAAACGCTCATGTTCATGGGTGATCTCGAACAACAAATGTCGCGTGCAAGAACGGAACGGACAGTACAAATAAAGGTTTGTGAATATCAGTTCTGTGTACCCGTTCACGTAACGGGTCGTCATGGTTTTGTGGCGAGTGCGTTGACCAAACGGAAATCCATCAAAGACATTCGAAATCGATTCGCGATCGGCGGCTCAAGCTTAACCGGTCCGTCCGTATTATTTTCTGTGCATTACGTGTTTCTTTTTTTAGATTTAGATCAGTAGCGCTTCAAAACCCGAAAGATTTCCCATTGTAAAACTTTCAATTGTCGTTCAATTGGACATGGACAATACTGTGTTTGTATTTGAAAACAGTTACTGTCTCTTCATCATGAACATCATTCATTAATATTATGTAAAATAATAGATCAGCGTTTTTTTATGTGTCGATTGAAAATGATGATACATCGAAAGAAATTGTTATTTGCGACTGTACATTTTATGTCGTTTTCGCAGACGTCTAACTTGACCATGTGATCATTATTTTACTAAACGTTCTAAACCGTAGAAAAAGAAAACTGTAATCCAAAATATACTGTTAGTTTGAACTCGAGGCGAGAACTTCCGCGACAATGAATATTTCCGAAAACCACACAAATAAAAAATTTCCAATCCATGAAAGCTTTAATAAACTCATAAAAAAAAAATTGTTTGTTGGTTTCGAAAAAAATTGCCCAATATTTTGCCGGGTGATTAAATATATTTGTTTCACGCCGAAAATGAAATATTTTGGCGGAAACGATAAACAGCTAAATCGAAAATACCGTTCTAAATCTAATGTGTTCACGAATCTCAAAAACGAAATTCATCCTCCGTCGACATCAAATTGCCAATACCAAACTGTAAGTCGGATGACTTAAACGAAGGAGCAAACTTTAATTTAATTTTTAATGTTTTCATTTCAAATTATTTATCAACAATTTTTTATACTTTGATACGATTGACATTTAGATGTATGTTACATCGTGGATGTTAATAAATTAATTTGGTCGGTAGGTGTTTATTAAATGATCCACGATTTTGTTCACTAGGCCCGGCCGCGTATTACCAAACCGACTAGAGCCCCAGCGCCAAACAAAAATACGCCGTTTTCATTGGTCTATTTGAAAACCGCACGAAAATATTTTATCGTTGTGATAATATTAATAACATTCTATTTGTTTATAAGAATTACGATACATTTTAGACAATGCCAAAGTTATCATGACAAAGTTTTTTGCAAATATTTTTTAAAACAAATATTTTTGCCAGTTTAAAAGACAATTATGTATGCATTATCGACAAGAACAATAGCCATACAGAATCAAATAAGTATATTATTCGAACAAATATTGAACACAGTGAATCTGCAAAAAAAATGTATGAATTTGTTCACCACATCAACAAACACTTCATATAAATTTAATTTTGAATTGCAAAATCCAATCAAGTAATACATTTAAATACATTATAGTTGTAAGATATATTTATAAACGAAACTTACATTGTGTAGGGTAATTTTTCATTAGCACTTCATCTGCCACCATACTTCAAAAAGAAAAAGTACCAACCAAATTAGGTCAAGGTTTTTTCAGTCTAAAAAATATGTGACGTAACTTTTCAGCAAACCCCAGATTAAAAACATATCCATGTTAAAATAATAAATTGTAGTTCGAATTAATAACAATTGGTAACTAATATATTAAGTTGAGCCCTTTTATTTTAAGTACTTTAAGAAACTAATACATATTTAGTTTTTAATTCATATTATACATCAACAAATATTTATAATATATATATATTAATATATATATATATATATTAAAAAAGTACAGTAAAACGACATATTAAGTTCGTTTTGGCATTATCTAAAATGTATCGTAATTCTTATAAACGAATAGAATGTTATTAATGTTATCAACATGAAAAAATATTTTCGCGCGGTTTTTAAAATTGACCGATGAAAACGGCGTATTTTTTTATGGCGCTGGGTAATACGGTTTGGTAATACGCGACCCGGCCCGGCCCGGGACGAATGCACACTTCGCGTGACTTGGCTGTTATTCCACCGTCAGAGACTACTGCGAGGCTGTTTTCGAGACCAGGGACGAATGAACCGCCACGCGCTGTGACTGAACAATTTGTTTTTCGCGACCAGGGACCGATGCGTAAGAACCGTTTTTCAATTGTTCCGCGATAATGTTTTCGTGACGAATGCACTGCGCCGCCGCTGTCGTCCACACGATTCTAAAATTGTAACGCGCACATGAATCAACGCGGTCGAGTCCCGTAGTCGTCGCATAGGTTACTGGTCAACGGTGGCGCCTAAAACGGGCCCGGCCCGGTCGGTTGTCGGCATCTTCCGTGCGATCTTGTAATCTTGTCGTCGCTGTCCGCCGTTATCGAAAACTATCGCGCGGTCGGCTGAAGCCGTTCGACGGATCCGATAGAGGTTTTTCTTTTTTTCCATTTAATAAACCGTTGTCGACAGTGGACGTACAACGTTTTCGGTACCAGGGACGAATATGAACCAGCGCTGGTATGCGACCAGGTTTTATCTCCGTGGTCGGTAGATATCCAAAGACTACCACAGTGTTTTCGAGATCAGGAACCAATGGACCAACCGTTTGGGGTTATAAAAATTGATTTCGATATTAGGTTTCCAAACACTACTTAAACGTTTTCGGTACCAGGGACGAATATGAACCAGCGCTGGTTTGCGACCAGGTTATATCTCCGTGGTCGGTAGATATCCAAAGACTACCACAGTGTTTTCGAAACCAGGAACCAATGGACCAACCGTTTGGGGTTATAAAAATTAATTTCGATATTAGGTTTCCAAACACTACTTAAACGTTTTCGGTACCAGGGACGGATGAACCGCGCTGGTTTGTGACGAAGTTTCCGCGGTCCGTAGAGGTTTCCAAACACAACTTAAACGTTTTCAGTATCAGGAACCGATGGAACACGCGTGCGGCTCGTGATAACAACGAATGTCAGTCCCGCGCGTACCCGTGTGTTGAACGCGCCAATTTTTATGATTTATATATATATATAAATACTTTTATTTTATTTTAATTTAAAATGGAATGGTCAGATGATCTTGGAGTTTACAGCCTGTTTGTCTCGGACGGAGATACATTTTCGCCGATCGGTGTCCATTTTCGACACCGACGTGCCCAATCTTATTTTAAAATGACTCTTGTAATATTCAGACTCCGACTTTTGTAATATTCATTGATCCAATATTGTATTATTTTTCTTCTTTCTTTAAAATTTCACTGCCCGCCACAATATAATGTGCAGCAGCACGAATTTTCCATGTTTAAATGCTTCACGATGCCAAATCCTACGTCTGAGCGAGGAAGAGTGTGTTTTTTTGACATTGTCCGGTAGGACTTTTTCAAGGTATGAGAGTGCGTATTATTTTTCCTCTTCGTTCGTCATCGATACACACGACAATCCATTTTGTTCAGTGCCGATTGTCTGTGTGAACCGTTGATTGGTGTGGATCCACCGCACGAGCAAAATAGTATTTTATATGTAATTTTTCCATTGGAATTTCTTTTTCTCTAGAGACGAAACGCTCAGCCGTCGTATTCATCAGATTTGTGACGTTGCCCGAAGAATTGTATTGGTGGGAGGGAGGAGGCGAAAAAAAACTATTTCATATAATACAAAACTATCAAATGAAACCAAGCCCAACAGACGAATTCCGTGATGGAAAACCGTTCATCCGGTTCTTTCCGTAGCGTTTCCGCGCGACGGACGGCCACACGCGCAGAATATCGTAACATAACAATAACGATGATAATACATGCTCCCTGTGCCGTTAAACGATATCGTTCGAGTGTCGACGCGTTTGGTTCGTAACGCTCGTGGAAAACAGCGTATTCCACGACGGTCTCGCGGATTATCGTCGCGCGGTGCGACGTGGGCGAATCGAAAACACAATGCAATCGTTGTGTGGCACCGTGTGTTGTTGTCGAGCCGCGTGCGACAACAACGCGTGCTCCCGGACGGTAAGAGTCGAGTTACCCGTGTTCCTAACGTGGCCTACCTACAATATAACTATGAGTCCTAACCAACCTAACCTAACGGTTAATTTTTTTTTTTCTATCCTCCCCCGAACGTTTTCATTATTGATTGTACGGACAACGATCCTCCCGCCCCCCCCTCCCCCCGTATCACCGTGTCTCCTGGAAAACCGCACAGGCACGCGAAACCGTCTAATTGTAACGAAAAATCTGATATGTATGTATATATGTCAAACCCGTGTTGTAAACGAATCTCGGGGATCGGCCGTGCGCGCGTAGCACGTTTTAAAAAACGATCACCGGCAGAGAAAAAAAAAAACGGCCCATTGTCGTTTACGGGTACGTGTCCGGGGACGGTACCGCGAGAGCCCCTAAACGATTGTCTGCGGTTCTCTCGGACGTCTCTGGGCACGACCAAAAGGTCCTACGCCAGTCGGTCGGTCGGTCGTTATAAAACATTTTACAACCGTGGCGATACACGATTATTTTTATTTTTATTATTTTTTTTTATCACAATGAATACCGGATGGCGACTTGCGGTCGGGGCGGTGCGACAACAAAAATACGAAAAGATCCTCTTTCTTGGAATCGAAATACAAATTTTTTGAAAAAATAACAATCGAAATAATGCTCTACGCGTTTACGGAACGCACGGGAACGGCGGAATAACATTTTACTCGTGTATTTTAAAAAAAACGAAAGCAAACGAGTGGTGCGAGCGAAAAAATATAATATTTTATAAATTCAGTACAATTTCTTTTTTTTTTTTTTTACTACAACTCGATTTCATTCATATTTTTGTTGTTTTAAATGTATTAAATATGAATTATCCGTCTACAGGTCGGACGACGCGACGTCTCGTCTCTGTGCGGTCACTATTTGAACAAATATTTAAATCATCGATACGGCTTAAAAATAAAATTATAATTTTTCCTTTCCTTTTTGAGTAGAATACTTTCAGATCGTCCTGTCGTCCAGTCCAATACCCGTTGCTGATAAATACGATTTGTTTTCATGTAATAATCATAAAAATTATTTTGCTATAGTTTTGTACAACTCATATATACACACACACATACAAAGTAGACCGTGATGCAATGGCGTATTTTTTAACCTAACCTAACCTAGAGCCTTTGTGTTTGTGTGTGCTGTAGTAAAAATATATATTAGATATGTATACCCAGACAGTGAATAGTATTTTAAGATAAAGCATGGTATACGCTTGTTCGTCTTGGCTCGAAGTGTATACAATTTTAAATAAATTGTCATTTAAAATAGCAGATATGCGCGAGAAAACTAATTGGGATTCCTCGGACACTACTATACCAAGTATATCTATTAGAAATGTCAACACACTCGGAAGAAATTTCGTTTAACATTCCGATAAAAATCATGTCGCTAAAGATAATCTAGACGGCGCCGGATACCTACACGGAAGGCAATGAGCGAGCCGACAACGCCGCGGAACTGGCCCACTGGCTCACTCTTCAACCAACGCCATAACAATACCTTACGTCAGGACATAAAAAAAAGTCATGGAAAAACGGCCACTAAACTTAACGAAGTAAAAACAACGCCAGGCCTTTTCCCAGTGGACACGAAACCCTCCATCGACCGCCTAGGAATGGGCCACACACCACATGGCCCATCAACGCCTAATGAAGCATAAAGAACGTCCCGCTGCGGAACTCCGTCCGCAGTGTGAAACACGTCCTCACGGGATGTCGGATGTTGGATTCAGTGAAAGGTTACCGGACCCGATCGACATCCGCATGACCGTCGACTTCCTAATCAAGAGCGACTTTCTCAGAAAAACTTATTGTGAACATCGGTGGTTCTCAATATTTTTGGGACCGCGACCTAAACGAAGACGAAATGTCGGCAGACCGCCGAGAATGGTCAATCCGCAATTTTTTTCGACAATTTTTTCTCACACCGAGAACTACGGCGGAATCTTTTGGCCAAACGTCCGTCCCCGCGTCGGCGTCGGCGGACTGCGTTCACGGCCGCAACGGCAGCACCGGCGCCGGCGGCAACAGGTGATCGTCGCGGCCGTCGGCGTTTCGTTTGCGAGCCGATCACGTCGATCGCTGTCGTCGACGAGTCCGCCGTGTCCCCGGGAGTTTTTTTCCGGAGTACATTCATAACCCGCCGTGTTCCCGCGTCGCCGCGCATTCCCGAAAACACGAAACAACCGCGGATACGGATCGTTCTTAGTCTTCGCGAACACGAGCGGTGGACGACGGGTTTGAATTGTAAGATCGTATCTCGGTACACGCGCGTGTCTTCCAGATCGTCTACATAAGGTGGTTAGGTCGTCGTCATTACTGTTAGTGTTATTATTTTCATTATCATTATTATTGTTGTTGTTTTTACGGCCGTTGGTGGTATGTGTGAACTCGTGTTGCGCTTGATCATCGAAAATATATCTTTTTTCAAATGCCCGAAATCGTTTGGACGCCCAGCCGTGTGTTGTTGGGCCTTTGCCAGAACGCGTCGAACGTATTGTTTGTCGTTTGAAAGTTAACGTTCCGAACACGTGTTTACAGGTCGTTTGTTGCGGGCTTGGAGTAGTACAAGAACATGACGGCCGGAGGTGTATGCGCGGGAATAAGACCGGAGGTCGTGACAAGTTTCCAGCAAAAGAGATTTCGCCTATGGATAATATTAATGACGTTCTCAATATGTTTCGATTTGGTACATCCTTTGAATAAAAATTGTCCACGTATGAATTTAGCTACAGGTAAGAAAACCAACGGGTTTAAGGTAATTTTATTATGCGCATTCGATTACGTTCTCGTAATTGAAAATAATTTAATGAATCTACTGTTCACAAAAAAAAAAATATGTCCCATATTATATGATTATTTTTTAATTCTAATCAAAAATATGAAATTCGCACCAGCCGAGTTGTAAAATACTCGTGTACAAAAAAAAAAATTATCGAATTCGATATTTTTTATGTTATTTTTACCGATTTTAATTAATCGGTATAAAATATATGTTGATATATGTTGCGGGCAAAGTAGGAAATCGTGTACTTTTATGTACTAACCCCGATTTTTGTGCTCGAATTAGGAAATAACTTACATTGTCCGGACACATTGTGCACAATGGCCAAATAAAAGTTGGGCAAAGTGGACGAATTATTAATTTTGATCTTATGTTTTAATAAATAGAAATTAACATTACTAAACGTTATACACAGTGCCGGACTAAGCTTTTGGAGACCCATAGGCAATTCAAATCTCGGGGACCCTATAAATATTCTCCTAATTGTTTGTATCTTCTATTAAATATGTAATTTATTTTAACAATCAATAATTTAAAAACATTATTTTAATAATTATTTAATACACGAAAAAGAACATTTTACATTTTCAGACAAACAAAATACAATTTTTATTTTTTTGATATTACGTTATTTAGTTGTTTCGCTGTTTTTTTTTTCGTTTTTCTGCACCACTGAGGTACCTCTTCTTTTAAGACGTTGACGTTCTATGTTAAAAATGATAACTTACTTTAATATGGGTATTGGACACATACTGATTGTATCATAAATACTTTTGCTATAACGATTAACTTAAAATAAGTTTCTTTGATTTAAATCTCACAAAAAAATGTTTTTAGCCAAAAAAATACGTCTCAGATGTTAATAAAATAATAACAATTAATTTTTATTGTTACGAATTATTAATTTTGTAAATGTTTAATTAATTTATTAAGAAATATTATTTAGTCACTTTAATCCTTAAATGCATGACATTTTTTTTTTAAGTAGAATGTTTATTATCTATATGGCAATACCAATCGTAAAAATACGTTCAGTATAAAAAAAAACTAAAATTAAAAACAATTTTTACTACATTCACACTACCTACTTCACTAAGCAGTTTATACGTCATAAGTGGAATAGAAAGCACTACATTTTATACAAATAAAGACTAAAAAGGGAAGTCTCTTTCTGAAATGTTTAACTGAAAAAACTGAATACTCTTTCACCCTTGAATTGTTCGGTATATTTCAAATGGCTAATGTATCAATTTTTATCAATTTAAAATCACTTATTTTGCGCACAGTCAAAAATCAAAACCACAGTACTATAAAATAGAATTATAGACGCACAACTAGTTGACTTTTACCCAAAATATAAAATCAATATGACCATACAAGTCCTGTAAATTTACTATAACAATTTATCGTTATCACTTATGTATAGTGTGTGTATATACATACGTAGTATGATAAAAAGTTCTAGGAATTTATTTATAGAAAAAAAATATTTGTCTAATCAAATATATGATTATCGGAAATATAAATGTTGGACTAGCTGCAGGTTTAGTCATTAAAACTGCATTAGTTTGGCGTTTGCCGTAATCGTAAACGAAACAGAGTTTACGCGTTTTTTCAAAATGTCACAATTCGAACAAATTTCGCACGAACGTGGCGCATTCCTAAATCCTCTTTCAGAATGTTTTGTACTGAACCATACGGTATGCCTAATACATATCTTGAACGTGTAAACGACGATTTGTGTGAACCGAATTCCGAACTTTTTCAACCCGTTTCATCATTTCTCGAAGTGGACGGTCGGCTCTTTGTCTTCACGTCAACAACGCTTGACCGTTTTCGAAACGTTCAAACAAATCATAAACGGCTGTGTTAAATCCAAACACTCGAGCGTTCCCGCAAGCAGTATCGCCTAACGACAAAACGTGTAAACGCGTTGGCCCGCTGTTTGGAGTTGTGACGTTCTGAAAAAACCGCGTGAACTCTGGTTGGCACGGACGCGATCACGGGCGAACGCGACCGAATTGATGACTGAACCCACGGACGGGAAACCGCGGCCGACTCGACAAGACGACGATACGTTTGTTTCCCGCGAATGAATCCCCGTCACGGTGAAATGCCGAACGCGTTCCTAACCTAACCTAACCTGACCGCGTCGAGACGTGTTGCAGGCGAAATCGTGTTGCCCAACGTGCCGTCGAAACGTCCGCGGTTGTATTTCGGGAGCTACGAGAGCGTCACGGTCACGTGGCCGGACCACAGGACCACCAGGGACGTGTTCGTCTATTGGCGGAACGTCGACGAGCCCGGGAAATGCAGCGACGTCGGCTCGTCCGAGTATTCCGCGTTCTATTTGACGGAGACGAGACGCGGCAGGAAAACGTTAGTAGTGCCGAAGCGCGCCCGCGGACACGGTTACCGCGGCGAATTTTCATGGCACGTTCTTTTTTTTTTCGTGGGTGGTGGGGTTTTTTGTTTGTTTTTTTGCCGGCGCAGCGCGGTCCGCAGCAACTTCACGTACGCGAACCACGCCGCGTTCGTCGGGCTCAAGACCGACGCCGCGTACAACATCGTGGTGTACGCGACGAACGCGGGCGGCCCGTCGCCGGACGCGTCCGCGATCTACGTGCCGCGCGCGGAGGACCCCGCAAGTAATTCCGACCGATCGCGCGTGTCCGCGTCGCTACCTAACCTAACCGTTGCCTAGAGCCGGGCGTGCCGATCGAGCTCACGAAGACGAGAGTCCGCGCCGGCGTGTACGAACTGTCGTGGACGAACGGCGACCACCGAACCGACTGGCCGAATCATTATTCGTTGTACTGGTGCGAGAACGAGGCGCACGCGCCGAACCAGTGTAACGTACGTACACGCTATTATCACTAGAAATAATCGAACGAACGAACCTAACCTAACCTAACCTAACCTAACCAGGGCAACATGGACTCGATCATGGTGCCGACGTCGCGATTCCGTTTCAACGTCACTGTGCCGGACGCCGCGAGAGACTATCAGTTCGCGATCAGCGCCAACAGCCGACACGTGCTGATCAACGACCCGCACAACGGCAACCAGTTCACGTCCGTCAGCGGCGGCATGGTGTGGGAATCGTGCGAAATGCGACGAAACACGTTAAACGGTAATTTGCGTCCGGATTTGGGTCCGCGGTCCGTCATCGCGCGTCCGTTTTTGTCTGCAGGGGTCGGTGTCGTCAGAAACGTTTGGGTCAGTGTTGTCGGCCCGACGTACATGGGCCTCAGATGGAAGGTGGACTGCGTCGACAGGTCGGGCGCACTGAAGAGCTACCAAGTGTTCTACTGTCCCGTGCATTCCGTTCATCGTCCCGTGTGCGCAGGTAAGCGTTTCCCGTCGTCCCCCCGGTGATTGTGCGCGCGCGCTTTTTTTTTGCCGGGCGTTAACCTAACCTAACCTAACGTTGGTCATCGAGATCGGCCGGTTCGGTCGAATGTCGAAAAGCGCTTTGATTCGTTTGGTATTGTTCGGGTAAAAACACGCGACCAAATCGTACGGGAACAGAATTATTATTTTTCTTTTTCGTGCAAGCAACGTCCGGCACCCGAGTCCCTTAACGCAAAATAGATAGGTGACCCATGTTGCTCGTATGTATGCCGGCTAGGTTTGGATGGCGTAATGAAATTACGGAAAACAGACATTCAGAACATAACGCGGATTGTACGAATGAACAAATATTTTATCCGACCGTATCACTGGCATGCGTACGGTCTTATACAATTAATTACGTGCACACGCATTATTTTATGACTATAGTACGCAAAATATTCTATTGCGTTACACCGGCAAATGAAAACAAACAAAACGTGTTTTCGACTGTGGACGCCGTACTCATTTCGTTTCCAATAAACACCCGACACAGATATCAATTAACAAGTGTATATAATTTATTGGCTATATTATGATAGCCAAGAGACGTTCAAACTGTGCGTGGCGAATGTTGGTCAAGGGGATAGAAGAAGAAAACAAAATTCATAAAATAATTGATAACCACGTGAATGTTACATTTA
Organism: Schlechtendalia chinensis; assembly: GCA_019022885.1. Classification (NCBI taxonomy): domain Eukaryota; kingdom Metazoa; phylum Arthropoda; class Insecta; order Hemiptera; family Aphididae; genus Schlechtendalia; species Schlechtendalia chinensis. Next base: position 1,293,547 of record CM032350.1, on the reverse strand, counting down.
ACGATACGAGATTAGCTTATAACTCGAAATAGAGTTCGACCACATTATGACACACAAACTAACTCGTCCCTTTCGCTGGATATTAATTTCTTATTTTGTACCAAAACATTGAATTTCGATTTTTATATGCACGGCTACGTTTTCTGTCTGATAGTTGGATTATAGCATTATACATATATATTATAAACAAATAAATGAGTACTTACATAAATTTGATCTTTTTGTTGTTTAAAATTTGAGACCCGTCAAAGCGTTATAAAAAGACGAAAGAGCTGTAAGTTCAACAAGTTTAAATACGACTGTGACAGTTTGGATAGGCAGTTTAGAAATAAACTCTTCTTTGTTTAAACGTTTTATTGTCATAAAATAAAGTATTATGTTGTTTAAAATGTTTTTTTAATATTATTAATTGTAAATATATATTTTATATTTTAGATCATACGTCACAAATGGTCAGATATGGGAAAGTTATACGGAATCGCATACCTCTCATATTTTTAGAAAATCTCATGCCATCTACAACATACATGATTTCCATTGAAATTCTCACAAACATTGAAAATTGGTACAAAATAAGCTTACGTACCGATCCTCTGTTCCATACCACCAAGGCCGTTGACGATTTAAAGGAAAAGAAGTAAAAGCTTGTCAAAAAAATGTAATTGCTAACTTATACAGAAATCAATTGTGCTCGAATTTCTATACAGCACAATTTTAATTTGTATTTATTTTTCAATAATAATAATGTATAATTTATGGTGTACATACATATTTTGTATGCATTCGTGTATCATCTAACTGCATACTATGTGTAAAAAAAATTCATTTTCATAAATTCTATAAATAAGTAAATATATATTTAAAAGTATATTTAAAAACAAAAACTTTTCTGATGTTATAAAATTTTTAATTTTTTTAAATTTTTAACATATTGTAATATTGATAATGTTTATTTAAGTATGTGACATATTTTACTATTAACCCTTTTTTCAGCTTAAAATAAATATACACACACACACATATATAAATATATATGTATATATATATATATAATATTATTATTATTAATGAATAATAATAGTATTTTCAATCAATGATATTATGTACATTCTGTAATATTTATTACAATAACATTTTTATTTCCTTCTGGTCTTATATTAAACATAGATTCTAATATATAATAGGCATGTTATATTATTAGTATTTATGAACAATAACATAAATATATAAGAGCACTTTACCTAATGTATTATTTAATAATTAAGTACTTGACAAAATAATGTGTAGAATTAAAGGAATAACAATTTTTTTGTTTTATGTTTTATATGTCAAGCCAAAAATGTGATTTTTAATTTTTAATTTTTAAAATATATTTAAATAATTGTATAGTAATATTGTACAACTTTAAATCATTCAATAAGCACATGTTTATTCCATAATTTAATTTAATTTATAGTTATAAAATGTTGTTTTCTTTTATAATTGTAAGTCACATGTTTTAGTTATATTATTAATATTACTATTTACCTATTGTTTGTAATCAATACTACAATTAAATGACATTAATGTTTGATCTTGATGAGCTTGGTCATGTTTGATTTCTTATATTAATTAAATTATTAATTCTTAAACCATTTTTGAAAAATTTAACGTACAATATAATATTAAAAATATCGGATACATATTAGTATTCATAAGTTATGTATCATAAATTAAGCTACTTATAATATATAATATTATAAGTTGTTCTTATCATATAAAAACTTTTATTTTCATTTCAAGTTTTAAAAATATTATTCTTTGAAGTCAAGTAAAATTGAAAGTGGCCACATCAGATAAACATTTTTAGTACTATTTAAATTTAAAATCTACATATAATCAATATATCTGTATTCTAATATTGTTTTTCGTCCAAAAATTGTTACAAATATCTTAATATAGATAACGCATTATGAACATTAATATCATGTACAATATTATTAATCATACTATAATAAATGTGTAAATATAATACATATTAAACATATTCAATAATCTCTGTCATAATGGGCAAATGTTTTTTTAAGCAAGTCACCAATTACAGTAAACCTTCAGGTAATACAATTTCAAATAATTATAAAACTGATAACCTTTGTTGTGATTTAAAATGTAAGTTTCATTGACATAAAATATAAAATAGTAGTGATTAAATTGAATTATCATAGTTTACATAATTATTATTTATACAATAAGATCCTAACAATTTCCTTTGCTTTACAATTTAAATAAGTATTACCAATTCTTATCGTTAGTTATGTAAATATAAAATACAATTACATAAATCATTTAAAATATTGTATTATGCTCAGTAGGTACCTAACAAGAGTCAAAATTTAGTGAACTTTTATAGTTGAACCTAGTCATGCGCTATGTTAGAATTTCATATTTTTTTAGTTTAAAAACCATAAATATTGATATTTTAAAAATGTTATGTTTAACACAAACAGTTTTATTTAAAAAAAATACATAAATATTACAATAAATAACCAATAAAAAACACAAATGTTTTTCATAATTATTTTTGGAATTACAAGAAAAACTAATTTTGAGATTGTGAAATGTGTCAGAGCTTATGAAATGTCTGAAAGAGTTTGAAAGGAAAAACCATCAAAAAAAGTGTCGACAGCACAAGCTGCTCTTGAAATGTAGTCAAAAATTGTGATAATTGATCAGTTCAATAAAACAAAACGCAGTAATTAATTTCTTGTTTGAGATACAGGCACACTTTTTTATCGTTGGACAGTTTTTGGCTTCACTTAACGAATGCGAATATTTTCGGTGAATGTGGACAATCAATTTGTACAGTTGTAAATACGGAGTGGTCAAATATGAATTCAATTTTTCAAGAAGGATAAAAATGCCTATTTAAATATATTCAGAAAAAAAGTTACAAATAAATTAAAAACCAGTTATACTAGAAATTGATTTTTTTTTTAAGTTTCTAGAATTAAATCTTAATCTGTCACGTACTATGTCTAACAACTATTTTTGTTTTATTATAAAATTGAAACTTAATTTCATTAAAGTTGTAATCTTGAAAAAATTAATTTGGCCTAAATGCTTTTTAATACAATAAGTATTGCATTTTACTAGTTCTTTAATTAGTTTAGTTTTTAGTTTTGTAAATTACAATTTACTTAATAGATAATGGAATGAAATACATCTACGATGTCTAAAGCGTCTATCGGTTATTAGAACCTATTGAAATCGACAAATTACATATATATTTTTTTTTCAATTATAAATTGATGTATATTTTATGAATAAATAAATAGCTAGATAAATAATAATATTAATAATAGTGATTAAAGCGATAATAATAATGATATAAATTTTACAGACATGTCTTAATGTAATATAACAAGTACGCAAAGAATACTGTTCTAATATTATTAAAATAAAAAAAAAAAATTAAAAGAACTATGATTAATATATAATATCGATTATTAGTAATGGAAAATAATAATAAAAAAAAAAAAAAAAAATGTCGAGACGCTTTCTCCGCGTCTATCGTGCACGTCCGACGTCGTCCGAAACCGAATCATAATTATTTGTAAGTGGTGCTCTGGAAATGCGGAACAGTGCGAAACCTCACGCCCAAATGGCTGTCGACGCGTGTCAAAATGTCAACGGAGAACATGTACAGAGTGGCCGGCTTTAGGTTCGGCACGATCGCAATGGGTACGGTGTTGTTTTGCGGGAATTTCCCCAGAAACTTGAGCGCCAGCTTTTCTAAACACACAAAATACAATTTTATCGGTAACGTGAAAATCGGGTTCACGACATTTCCGTTCAGTCGTCCGTAACAAAAAACTCGAACGCCCGCGGTCCAGATGATAGTCCTCGGCGTGTTCGATTCGTTTCGAGCGCGCTCGACCGACGGACCGTCACGGGGAAACGGTGAAACCGAAATGCGAAACGTAAACGTTTCCGTAAACGTTTCCATACCTTTGCACTTGAGATTCGTGGTGGACATCACGGGACAGTAATATATCTGGTACGCGGCGAAATAGTCGGACATGGTGCTGCAGTCGATCTTCCACCGCAGACCGATGAACGTCGAGCCGACCGCGGTGAACCAGATTTTCGTTATGACGATCACCTCTGCAACAGACGAACGCGTCGTTAGACGGATGTGCCGGACGTGCCGCCGTCGCGCCTAACCTGATTTCGTGTTCGGTACCGAACATTCTTCCCACTGTAGCCCGCTGCCCACGGACGAATTCACGGGGCTGCCGGTCACCATTACCGCGCTGATCGCGAACTGATAGTTTTTCGAGTAGTCTTCCACCCTGATCCTGTGACGCGACTGCGTGATCGGCACGGGCATCGTGTTCATCTTGCCCTGCAACCCGATAACAGCCGCCATTCGACGGGAATCGTGAACATTTTTTTTGTCGTATTTTATTATCATTTGAAAAATAAACAAACACGCCCCCGCGCGTTTGTTACGTACGCTGCATTGTTGCAAACTCTCCGGTTCGCTCTCGCACCAGTGCAACATGTACTGGTTGGAACGGTGGTAACGGACGAAATGTTGATCGTAAGGGTTTTCCCACCATAGCGTGTAAATGTCGCCGAAGAGATGAGCTTTCTTCAGCCACAGCGGTTTGTTGGGTTCTAAAAAAACAGTGCAAAAAAATAAACCGCGCGTCCGTCGTACGCGCTACCGCCCCGCCCCGCCCCGGACCTGAACTCACTGGTTTTGTCGACTTCACTCGGCACGTAAATCAACGACACGTCCGACGCGCCGTTCTTGTCCATGGAAACCACCTCGAAGTTGTACGCGATGTCGTGACGGAGTTCCGTGAATATGGCGTAGTTCCTGTACAGCATATCGGCATACACTTTTCTGTACGGACACGGGACACAGGCCGACACGTCAGTACTAACAGAACCTAACCTAACCTACGCTACTCACATGTACTTCCCGTACTTCCTGGCCAGATAGAACGCCTTGTAATGGAACTGCACCACGCCCCTGCATTTCAGATAGTTCTCCCAGTAGATGATCACGTCCCTGGTGACTTTCTGTCCCGGCGAAGACACTATGATGCTCTCGTAGTTCCCGGGATGAATACCGGGCGGCGATAACGTCACGTTGTCCAGCGTGATCCCGCCTTAAAACAGATTTTGTTCGCGTCGATCACGATGCCGTTAGGCCCGAGCGACCACATTGCCGACGACGTTCGATCGAGTACGGTCACGACACGACACGCGGCGTTTATAAAACGGACACGCGGGTTTTTTCGCGGGCAAACTGTCCGTGACCGTCGTACGTCGTCGTAAAGCGTAGCGAAATCGTGCGCACGAGTCTCGCACGTGGCAAATTAAAAATCGCGTTTGTCAATTCGGCTGTCGTCAATCGGAATCCCGTCCGACCGCGTTAGACGCGCTCGTGCATCGTACGTCGTTATTTAATTAGGATCTCGGATGTCGCCGTTGCCGGTCGTCACTCACTTATATTCGAAAACGAGTAGGTACATTCCGACGGATACTCGTCGAAATTGACCGTCAGGTTCTCGTCCGTAGCGGCCGCGGAACGAATCAACAGAAACACCAACGCCGTTGCCAGCTGAAGTCTTCGGTCCATTTTTCTATAAACGGTCGATCACGGCGTGTCTTCTGCGTTCGATTAATACGCCTGTTAACAGACGCACTCGTAAATCGTCGAACAACTCGGTTGTCCGGGAACCGCGCGAACCAATCCCGTCGGAACGACCGGTCGAACGGTCGCGAAGACCACGGGCGAATCGTTGAGCGTGATGTTTTTCGATTGAAAAAGACGCGGCGAGTACCCGTGGCCGTCAGGTTTATGAAGGCTAATGCGAAATGTTTTCGTGATGTCGATCGTTTTGTACGTGAACAAATGTCGATCGATCGCGCTCGGTGTTTTGTACTCGGGGAGAAGTCACGCCGGAAGTCACGGACGTCGGATCGCGAAGAAGAACGCGCGCGTTCCCCGCAGAACCGAACTCGACCGGCGTGCGGAAAATCGACGTCCGCGACACACGCGCTACGAGAATCCAAGAGAACGGTATGGTTTTCGTGTCGATTACGGTTATTGTCGTTCCGACAGCGGGTTTTCGCGCGCGCGCTCGTTTCAAAAAAACCCAAACCGATTCGCTCCGGACGAACCGTCTATATATACTCACCTGTCGGCGTGCGTGCGTGCGTGCGTGTGCGCTGCGAGGAAAACGTCAAGTCCGCGATGATGGCGCGAATACGCGCTGGACGGCTGACTCGGTCCGGAGTGACACTGACCGCCGGGTACCGGACGCGGTGACCATAATACCGTTCGACTGTCGAGGCCCGCGTCACCTCATTGGTCGTCGTCGTCGTCGGCGGTGGTGGCTGTGCGGAGGGGGGGGGCCGGTGGTCGACGTGCGGGACGCGTACCGCGCGACGGGACCGACAACGAAATACATTGTATTGCCAAGACCCCTGGGTGGGGGGAGGGGGGAGGGGGGACGGCCGAACGTTTTCCTTTATGTATTTATTTTATTATTATTATTATTATTATTATGTTGTTGTTGTTGTCGATACGTAAAACGACTGCGACGTACAAAATACACGAAGCGTCGTGCACAGGTCCGTCGTAAAGTGTTTGTACGGTACGAGCGGCGGAGTATGCGCTGGATGGGGGGGTGGGAGGTTAGGGTGGTTAGGGTGGTTAGGGATCGTAACCTAACCTCGACCGCCGAAAACTGTTAAATAAAGTCGACGAACGTTATCGACACCGAATGTCATCGAATATTTCATTGTTCACGAACGGTATTCCGAATTAACGTTAGCGTGTCCATTGGCCGTCGCGTATTTATTTTCGACCCCGAACGAAAAACTTCCGGACAAAATATTTGAACATCCCCCCCCCTCCCGTTCGAACGCTTTCCTTGTTACGGTATTGTGAACGGCGATCCATTTGCACTCGTGTTCGTGCCGTTCCATTGATAATCGCAAATTGTACAAGATCGGTAGACAATGAAATCGGTCGCCCACACCAACGCTTGGATCGTTTGCGACCGTTTCCTGTAAACAAAAAACGGTAAACATTTTGGGTCTTTACGATTGTAACGAGTAAAAAAAAAAATTTTTTTCCGATTAATTTGAAATAATTGTTTGAGGCGTTACTCTAGATAGTTTTTGTATCGTCTTAAAAAAAGTATTCACGTGAACCCGTCTCCTCGATCCGACACACCGGCGCACGCGGCCGTCCGCACGTTTTTCCCACGTCAAGCCCCATCGCCACCGCCGAAATTCTACGGGACCCCGAACGTTTTCCTAACGTTGATTTCACGGAACTCGTCCCACGTCGCCCGTCCAGGCGCGGATCCAGAACTTACTTACGGGGAGAAGGGGGGGGACCATCTCAATCAAAACAACTTTAATCCTCATTTTGTCGCGTCGAGTAATACAATCGTTTGCCATACACCGAAATCAAACAATAAAGTCTGTCTTCATATCTTTGTCAAATGTCGAATCGCGTGGCGGTCGCGGCTGCTGTCGGAACGATTTATTGTCCTCTACGGAGATGTTCGAGATATTTAAGAGCCATACCGTAGGCGTATCATATTATGTGTAACCCATCAATCCTTAAGGTTCACGTATCGTCCAATAATTAAACCGCAGTGCACATATGAAAACAATCATATGTACTCTGATAAAAAGAGCTATTTATCTCAATTGGTTATCAAAAACGTTAAAACCGAAAAATCCCATAGCTATAAGTTCACTTTAAATTGTCTTTCTATAGTATCATAGATAAGATTTAGAATTATAAGACCATACTAATAAAAAGTTTAACCAGTCTACGGGGGGGGGGGGTCGTTCCAAACGCAGCAGAAGACGAGTGACGGAGAGAAACGGAACGGTGCACCGCAACGAATTCCGAAGACACAAAAACCGGTGAACGTGAAAATAACCGGTCGAAATGCAACGTGATTTCTAACCGTATTCATATTTTTTTTTTAATTTTTTTTGGTCTCCGATTAAACGAATTTCACTTTACGGTTTTCAACAGCATGCTACGACGTTCGATACGAATAAACCCAATAATAATAATAATATACACGTGGAAAAGCGTACAGAACACATGTGCTCGCCCAAAACGGATGTTACAAATATCCGATAACATATCGCGTAAAAATCGACACAGTCGCGGATCCAGGGGTTGGTGGGGTGACATGGGGGTCATGATCACCCCCCCCCCCACCGACAAAACATCAAGATTAGGTCATTTGCGTTTACTTGAAAACCGATCGATGTTGTCGGACGGCGCCCGTGATGAAATTTCCCGGGCCCGCGCCCCAAACGAATGAATCCTAACCTGACCGTGACATAACGCGTGCAAATCGTCGTTCGGACGCACGTCGCCATGACCCGGAACCCGACGGAAGACGGACGGCAACGGCTCTAGCCCACCCGAGACGGACGGCCGAACATTGTCACGCGGTCGGGTAAATTCGTCGTCAACGATCCCGGTCTGCGCGCGCGTACGGCCACGTTTCACTGACACGGTGAAAGGAACGGCCTTTTTAGTTATTGTATTTTGTTTTTTTCTATTCCCGTTCTCGCTACAACGGCACGGCGCGCAAAAATAATAACTACACTTATTACGGTCGGTCGGTCGTTTTTTCGTCCGAATTTGGCCGTTCCCGTCATGACGGCGGTGCTCGTCGGTAACGATTCTGTTTCGATTTTCCCCGTGGTCTCCACTTGCGCGATGGAAAAGTAACTGGAAAATGTCCGTCGAATGTCCTAACCTAACCTAACCACGACGATCAGTGACGTGTTTTCAAACGTTTTCTGCGTGCGGAGGTCCCTCCCCAAAAAAAAAAAATAATACTACAACAAATTAATATAAAAAAAGATATTTTAGTAGTAATTTTTTGATTTCGGAACGTACGGAGTGTCCGTGTGTGTATGTAGTGGTGGGAGGGGGTCCAACACCCTTAGACCTCACCCCCCCCCCGTAAATACGCCACATACGACACGATTGTTATCAAATCCAAAACATGACCGTAACGAGTTTTTGCGTGACCCACATTTGTCGACGGTACCCACAAACGGATACCCGTTCAGTGGCGTATCCAGGATCTCTTCAAGGGGGGGGGGGGTGCAAAAAAAAAAAATGAAATGAATAACATTCAAACGACAGGGTTTTTAATTTTTCGAATATTTTCAATAATATTTTCATTTCGTCCAGTCCGATGTTTCCTATCCTTCTTGGAGATCTTTTTATAAAAGCTGGTAAAATGTATTTTTATGTGTAAAAATTTAAAAGAAAGCCCCTTGGCTACGCCACTGTACTCGTTGCTTTTTCTTCTGGTGATTCTTCGAAACGGTTTGTAATCGTTTTATAATCGTTTGCCCGGGGACCGGTGACGCATTTCTAAAAATGACCGTGCACGTCGATTTTTCCGGTCGTTACCGGTTCGAGAGATGGTTTTTTTTTTTTCTTTTTGTTTCTTCGTCGAAACACTAACTGCCGGTCATAATAAGCCGCCGGCAGACGATAAAAAACACACACACACACACACACAAAACAAGACCCGATGGAATGCTCGGACGGTGTCGTCAGCTCGAGCAATTAGAAAACGTACGGGTGAAATGTCGCCGCGGACGGTTTGGTTAGTCGAACGCCCGGAATGTTCGATCCATTAGCCTAACGACGCGGTCGAAACCGATTTACCAACGCGCGTCATATACGGTATGGCGTCGGACTCACGTTGTGCGCGTGACTGTTAACGTGAGAACACATTATTTACAATGCCACGCGCGGTAACACGCCATTGCCGTGATAAGACGTGCGATATGCTGTTCGTGCACGTTACAGTTAGAACAACGCGACGGATGCCGTGCCCGACAATAAAATAAATAAATAGACAAACCGGTCGAGTCTGTACGTGGTAAGCGTCGATAGCGTTTCGTATTTCGACGAGAGAACATATCGTCGTGAACCGTTCGAGTTCGTCTGACAGTCATTGGTAAGAGGAGTTGGAAGGAATGAGTCCACGAGTGGTACTGAAAATCACGGGTTCGTCCTATTAACGCGGAAAGGAACGGAAAAGGAGGTTTTTTTTAAAACTTATTTCCTCAAAATTAGAAAACGACCCGAATAGGTCTCATCGGCACTTCCGAATGTCAGTGGAGCGTTTTACTTACTTACACGATTTGAAAAAAACCATAACACCCGGTTTCGGGAAACTATTCCATCGGAGCAAAGATTTTTTCTTCGCTGTTTACATGGAGGACATTGTCGAACGTCGAGTGTTCGGAATAAAATGTTTGAAACGCGTGGCGTGGAATTGAATAGGAACGCGTCGCGTGTTATAAATATGATCGCAAAACCGATTATTGTTTAGAAATAAATAGGTTAACACACGATTTAAAATTTGCCACGTGTTAACGCGTGGCGTGTAAATAATGTGTCCCTATCTTAACGATCGAAGCCGAACAAGGTACTCGCGGTTTTTGATAACACTGCGCGTCGCGTCCCCCGTCGGATCGCTTCGATTTGGTCACGTTGAGAATACGGTGCGCGTATTAAGTCTACGTTACCGATCACCGATAGAACAAGGATTTAAGTTCCGTCACTCACGCGCCAATACAAATTTTTACCAATGAATTTTGAAACGTATTTTTAATTTCGCACGAAAACGCATCGTTCGGTTTTCAACTATCGTTGTTGTCGATTGTGCGATCATCTACGAGACAGGACCTTATATGCACGTTATGGCAACACAGTAACTCGTCACGTCCCGGCTTTGGATAATGTGGACAGTGTACGTCTTGCCAGTAACAAGCGTTAGATGAAAATACATTTTTATAATTATTATTTTTCAATTTTTTCTTTCTTTCACAAGTTTGTTGTCGACAATACACCTAAATCGTGTATACAATATAAAATATTAAAATATGTCCAAAATAAAAGAATCGAAACTAAAAAAAAAATTTAATTAACATTAAATTGATTTATAATTATTATATTATATTATTATTGATTTAAACTATTACGTATATAATTTTATCGCGGTTAGTGAGTTTCGGGAATTATTTACTGCAATAATAGTTTGATCTTTTATTTTTGTTTTACCGACATTCAATTTTATTGTTATTTTTAGCTATTGGACAATTTATATATTAGGTTATGTCAGAAATAATACGATGAACATGGACATCTACACTATGGGCACACTTTAATCATAAATACGCTCTAATATAATTATATATATATGTATATAATATTTATCAAATTAACTATGCTGCACGAGAAATGCAAGAGGAAAGTCAATTGATATCGTCTACATTAAAAAAAATTGTAAATTTATTGTGTGAAATTGTAATAGAAACTCAGAATTATAGATTACAATTATTAAAATACATTGACGAAATATGCCGAACCAAAAAAATATAGAAAAACGAACACATTTTCGAATTGTATATTAGCAAATGACGCGTTAGTCGACGGAACAACCGACAGAGCAAAATATAAGAAAGAAACATGCCAGTTTTAATCAATCTGTAGTTTATTTAGGGTAGTCGAGTACTCGTCGTCGCTCCAACACGTATACTTGTGATGTCGAGCCCTAACCGGGTCTCGTGCCTGGGGCCAGCATAATTGACCACGTTGCGCGCAGTAAGAATTTTTTTGATCTCAATCGGGGTTTTCAAATGGTCACTTTAAAATGTGCTCGATCCGATACCGGCCGCCGATAAATAATTGTATTATATACATCATCGGAGAATATAGAATATTATTTTTTAACCATACAGTATTTTATGATTATTATTGATCAATGATGTCGTTTTTTTTAAACCAATTTCGTAAAAGTTGTCCGTCGTCACGTAATTCGTTTAAAATAATTAAATAGTAAAAATAAAAAAAAAATAAAAAAAAAAAACGGGAAAAAAAGGAATAATTCTGATTTCTGATCATTATTCCGTATACAACATGTTCGTGCAACTCGAGATGTGTAGGATTTCGAGCTTTCTACGTGTAGCGTGCATATTTTTAAATAAATTTATCGATCCCAATTAAAAACGGAAAAAAACAACAAAAAAACCCGTTCAAAGAACAACCTGGTTTCTAAAGTGCCGTGTATTATTATAGTGCACACGAAAACAAACGCATATATGTACGGACACGCGCATTTACATATATGTCAAATAAATAACGAGACCGTTCATCAGTCGCCCTATCGGCGGTGAAGGCCACGGGAGAGATTGTCGCGTACTCCACGCCGGATCAAATAGGATCAGTGACAAAAAAGGAAAAAAAGAAACGGGAAAAGATAAACGTTAATTAAACGTGTTTTTTTTTTTTGGAAAAGACGTACACGGGACGGGAAACCGATTAAACGGTGTACGTATTTTGTGACCGTGAGAAGAGAGAGCGCGTCCGGGTAGGCTCGTGACATACCTGCATAGCATCGGCATTAGCAATCGTATTCAACGATTCGGGTCTTAATGTTATAATAATAAAAAAAACACGTTTTCAAAATTTTTCATAGACCCATAAATCAGGCGTTCAACGCTCGACTTATACTTTACTGGCTTCAGAATAAGGTTTACAATTGCTGTGTAACTGTTCGTTTCGGTCCGAAATTGTATATTTATTTCGTTAATAGAAAAAAGAAGAAAAAAATGGTCATGTGTTGGTAACACGAAACAAATTAAAACGTCGTCTGTGCCACTAGACAAAACGGTTTTGTTCCGAACTCGATCGGAAATCGATGTACGAAAGACATAATTGTATTTTTAATATAATCGCGCAGACTTAACTTTGAACATAAGTAGTTAAAATTATTTCTATCGTTTCCGTAGAATGTAGAGACAAGGCTTTTTTTAGAGAATCTCGAAATGTACATGCCTTTACACGCATCGCGATGACGTGCGCGAAATGTATGGTCGTGTTATAAAATGCGGTACATCAAGTGAAGTTCCAAGCGACAATCGAAGCCGACCTTATATAGTCGGGAGGGACTGCGACGGACAGGAAGATTATTGAATCGCGTCGTGAATAGCGTTCCACAACATTTTATACATAAACAGATTTAATTTATACAGAAAATTGTTACGCATTCACGCTATTCACAAAGATACGTCACTAATAAAATATAATTTTCAAAACGGTTCGTCAATTAACGACGTTGTTTATCGAACTATTTGTACTGTTACGGATATATAGTTTTTCCGTATAAAACAAACATAACAGCACCATAAATTTATCACGCCAATTGTGTCTTATGGTTGCCGAGTAAAATTTTCGGTTTACTCGACGAGGGAATATTTCAAAATTCGATAATAGTATTATAATAGACCGTGCGTGTGTGTATGTACTAATTGCTAAGTAAGTGTCTACTACGGTGGCGTGTCTGGCAGTGAGGCCTCTTCCTACTTTGCGATTGTTCGAATTCAAAACGCGTTTGTAAGGGAAAAAATACATAAACCACTACTATACGATGTGGCATTTATTAATTTTCTCCCGTACGCGAACATTCGCCATTCGCATGGATCGCGTAAACACGACCGCGTGGTATACAACACAAAAACGATTAATTTGCGAAGAAAATATTATCTGCGGTATCTCGGTCGATAAGAATAATCAATCAATAATAAACATGATAATGACTGAATCCCGCACGTTATTAATGCGTTTTTAGCGGAAAATTTAGCTAACAAAACATATTCGTTGTTATTCGAGTTTACGACGTGCGTCGAAACGTGAAATATTTTTATCATACGTGTACCTTTCGTTAACTTTATCAATAAAATTCTTTAGCCTGTAATTATTTCATTAGTGTATGCGTTAATGTATTTTCGATCATATATTTTTCTTTTCTAACTATCCCTTACTTTAATTTTGTATTTTACTACGCGAACATCTTTATCATAAACTGACCTCTCCTGAATACCGTTCGCAGATTCCAAATACCTTACGCGCACATTCAACGGTTAGGTTCGTATACAAACGTATAACGTGCACACCCAAACGTCCGGGCGTTCCCTATTCGAGTTTATTGTATTCGTTACGTTTTTGAATAGTAAAATATGACCTTTTTTTTTCACTCGGTCGTTTTTCACACAAAGTGCTTTTGTCGCGTTGTCACTGCATTGTCGATCAGATGTTATTTGCTCACGAAAAACCAACGCAGTTTCAATGACTAACAGTCCGATCCGGTCGCGACGGTATAAAAACGGTTCTTCCGACATCGCCCGCGTCCCAACCACCACCCCCACCCCCGCCCCCCTACCCACCCGGTGCGAAACAGAATATTGTACAGGACCGTTGTTATAAATGCATTCCAGTTCGTTTGTTGCGGTCGAACTCGTGCAAATGAATGTTTCGGTAAAACCGTCGTCGTAAGATACCACGTCCCGTGCACGACAAACGTTTTCCTCGACAATATGAATGTTTTTTTGTACCTCGAGCGCGGCGTGTTCTGTGGATGTCGAAACGAATGAAAGCGAGACACGAACGCGGGCAACGGCACTTCTCGGTTTCGAAGGCGTTCGTTCAGGAAACGATTTTAATGCTTGACACCGTGAACCGGGTGGTTGATTCGTGCTGCTCTGTGCTGCTCATCCGTCGGACGGTCGCCTGAAATACCGATTTGTTAAATTAACCGATAATCCTTTAAGTTTTCGGTTTCGCACGTTTTTCAACGGCTCTAGAATCGACATTCCCGTAAAACCGTGCACAGCCGAACACGTCTCCTCTCCGATTTTCGTTCCGAGGTGTTTCCCACCGAGATTATCCCAAAAAGCCGTACTTTGCGACACGTGTTTTCGATACGCTCCTGAATACGTTTGACTCTCGGCGCGGCGGCCACGAAAAGGGAATCGACGACGACGTTTACAAGACGAGACGCGCCGAGCGAAGACGTTTGCACACACACCCCCGAGAACGCCGTAGAACGAGTGTCGTAGGCCATGCCGTAAAACACGGACGAGTCGGCCCGACGGAGGATCCTATTGACCGTTTCCGCAGACCTACGTAACGTTTGAAAATAATTTTCGTCGGGGGTCCGGGCGTTTGGTCCGAGGGAAAAACGCGCCGGTTCCGTACACTCCCGTATAGGCAACTCATCGTGCACCGAGAAGCGTCCGGTTGTCGAAACGCCGCGGAACGCCAAAACGATTTCCGTGCCCACGTACGCACAGACGACGTCGTACGAGCTTTCGACACGGATTTCCGTCGGTCTTAACGCGCGGAGAGGAACGATTTTCACTCGTCCGAAAACGATCTCGTCCGGCAATCGCGTACCGGTGCGTGTTTAGGACGACGTGTGAAATGTGCACGTGATTTTTAACTGTTTGGGGAATAATTTATTATTATTATTGTTCGCGTATTTATCAACTGTCAACGTCGAAAATTCGGGGTTTTCGGGAATATTTCGTTACTCGTGTGTGACGTTACACGATGTGTTGATCGTTTGGAAACGTTTGGAAACGTTTTGTTCGAATTCTCGATTTTTTAGTTCGGTGCGATACGTTCGGGTGACGCGCTAACGAGTTATCGACGAAATCGGCTAAATCACCGGCGAGAAATGGTGGCCATCGAATTTGTATGGATACTATTAATACGTAAAATGTTTCTCAACGACACACACCGGATCGGTTATTACGTGTGAATTTCGTGTAATATTTATTTCGTTCGTACGCACGCGACAATTTTTATTTGAGGTTACCCCCCGCCCACGGATACGCCGCCGCTCGCGCGCACAATGTACGCAGCGACTAAATACGACCGTGTCCGACGTCTCGTTCATCTCGCTCGGTCCATGTGGGGGGGCCCCACGCACACGCGGTACACGATCATTGTTGTCGTCGTCCGTCCGTCCGTCTCTCTCTCTCTCTCTCTCACCCCTCCCCCACCCACCCACCCACTCACCACCCACTCACCCGACGGTCGTCAACGCGATACCCTACTCCCACGTCCGTAGAGCGTTTCCGTCCTTACCCACCATCCCCGGACGGCGCGTCGTCGCCCGCAACCGACACACTCGACGCTCGACCGTCCAGATTTGCAGCCGCGATTCGCACGCGATCATCACGCCGATCACGACCAGGTACGTAAATGACCATCATTATTATTGTTATTTTTCGTAATCGATTCATTATCGTGCCGTTACGGTACCACGGTAATCGAACGCGGTTAAGTGTGATCGATTGTTAATCGACGACGTGGGGGAACCCTACCCAAATTCGGTTTTGCCCCACCTGTTGAAGAACAGACGAAAATTTAAATTTCGAGTATTTCACGTGTTTCAATAAGTTTCGCTGTGTAACTCGTCGTGTTTCTTTTTTTACGTGCATTCGTTCAGACAATACACCGCCGTTTGATTTGATTTCGATCATTTTCATCAGAAAACGCTAATAACAACAGCGTTTTCCATGCATTTCGATAATTTATGTTACGCCCGTATATAGACGGGTTTTCACATGATCAATTTGCCACGATCTTGCCTCCTCTCCCCCCCCCCTCCCCCTTGGAAAAAATGATTCTCGTTCGTTCGGCTTTCGACACGCGCGTTGTTGCGGTCCGCGCTTTGAAAATCTTGCGCGACCCGTCTCGTTCTCGAATAGCGTTTCGTACGGAATCCGGATCCGGTCTCGCGGCGCTATTCCACGCCGGTCGCGTACGTGGACGGATCGCACTCGGCGGTCGTTTTGCCCGTTGAAAACGCCCATTGACCGCCCGCGTCGTCTAACCCAACATAACCTTTTTGGAGTCGTTCGGCGGGCCGGATGACGAAAAAAAATTCACACACACGCGCGCGCGCGCACGCACACGTTCCGTACCCGTCTTGGGAGGTAAACGTACACACAACGTAAACAATAAACATCGACCTTGTTACCGGCTTGTGTAAACTCGTACCTTGGTAGCACGACGTAAATAAAACGTCGACGAAAGGTCTGTTGATTGTACAAAACAAACACGACGACAACGGTTCGGCACCATGGCCGCCGTCCGTAGAAAATTATCTGTGGTTTTTACTCGTTGCTTTTCAACTGTTGGTATTCCGTCGGCACGCCGTGATCCATAACAATTACATCAACGAGCGGCGTGTTTTTTCCTGTTCCCTGTGTTTAATCGCACTTGTCGGACAACACACAGACGTCTTAGACACAAGCCGAACCCCCACATAACCTAATCGGTTTCGAGGCGCGCGTCTAAATAATCGACGAGAACGGACTGGGATATAAATCCGGGCCGGGGAAAATAGTACAAATACGAAAAAAACAAAACCAACAGATCAAATACGTTATAACAACAATCAATACCGACTTGGCAGCTTTCACGATTTCCGACGGCGACCGAACAATCTCGGCACGATTTTCGATTTTCTCGATAGTCTTTTTGAACACAGAGGTAAAACTATCGAAAAATCCAGTAAAATGTTCAACGCATTCGACTTTTATACGAATCTTTTGTTTTTTTTAGGTAATCGTGCAAACCGCTTGACGTTTTTACCAATTAGGCGTTTTTTTATGAGCATCTTTTTTTTTTTTTTGAACGAGTATTAGTACGGAAGACCCGACAGTATCTGAATGCCTAGGCAAACGGTACATTTGTATCGATCTTACACATCCTATTGATTACCTCCCGGACCGTCGCGGTTTGGTTAGCCAAATTACTTGGCGCGTGTGTGAGCCCCGTTGGAAAATCATATTTAATAAAAGTTATACGTCAAGTTTGTCCGTAGTTCAAGTGTTCGTACAATTCGTAATTCGTACAACGACGATGGAGTTTGGAGACGTAGTCATGACGAAAGGAGCGCGTACGAGAAATCGCTTGCCGAGAACGCCGCTGTGGATACTATTGATCGTGTTCGTATCGATGTTTACGAACTCGGCCAGTTCATTTACGATCGTCTGTAACAAGATGAACGAAAGAAGTAAATGAACGAATACAAACAATAGTGCTATGTTTAACGTGATATTTGTTTTGGAAATAAATTGCGTTCATGTGAATACAATTACGAAAACATTTCGTTTTTTTTTTCGTCTGCAGACGAATTCGTAAAGTACGACGTGCACGTTATACCGCCCCGTTTGAATTTCGGAAGCTACGAGAGTTATACGACCATATCGCCGGACAACCGAATAACGAGAGACGTGATCATCTACTGGGAGTCAATCAACGAGGCCGACAATTGCGTCGGCGAGGAAATGTACAAATACAAGATCTACCGCACTTACATGTCGAAATCCGGTGAACTCATGTTAGTGCGCGCGTGCGCGTGTCCGTTTCGCGTGGATTTTGGACGCGTATGTATTTTTTGTTTTTTCTGTTTGTTTTCTTACAGAGAAATACTCAGCAACTACACGCACGCGAACTTCGCGGTGTTCTCGGGACTGGACGTGGAGACGGGATTCACGTTCATAGCGTACCTGTCCAACAAGGCGAACGAGACGTCGAGTTTCACCGAAATGTACGTGCCCAAGGCGATAAACGATTACAGTGAGTGGCCGACAAATAAATAGCGCGTGGGGCCCCGCGTCGACTGCACGCCGACCGTTGTTGCAGAGCCCAGCAGACCGGTGTCGCTGACCAAGACCAAAGTCGACGGGACGTACGACGTGTACGAGCTGTCGTGGGTTGGCCAGATACCGTCGTACGAGAAACCGGATCACTTCCTGTTGTACTGGTGCGTGGTGGACGTCGCTTCGCCGAACCAGTGCAACGTAAGTATGGCCGGGCGGGCACGCCGGAGCGGTACCGGTTTCGCGCGTTAATCGTCGGGGTCGGGGTCGGTCGCAGGGCCAGATGGACACGACCAAGGTGGCGATCACGGAGACCCGCCGGAACGTCACCGTGTCCGACGGCGCGAAGGACTATCAGTTCGCGATAAGCACGAACAGCCCGCTGATGCAGCTATCCAACCACCGGAACGTCAAGCACTACACTCACATCAGCGGCGGAATGATGTGGGAGACGTGCGCGGAGCTGCCGAAGTCTTACATACAGAACAGTAAATTCATTTCGTCGTTCCGACGTCACGTTCCGTAACGTTTGTTGGTCATCGCGCACGTTCTGTTGCAGAGAACGGTCTGATAACGAAGTTCTGGGCTACCGTCATTAGCTCGACGTACATTGGCTTGAGATGGAAGATCGACTGCGTGGACAGGACCGAAATAATCAAGGGATACCAAATATACTACTGTACGGTGAACGCCATTAGCGATATCGATTGTATAGGTGAGAATCGTAGGTATATGACACACGTGGACGAGGACAGATTTGTTTACTGACCGGATGTGCTCCCGAGTTACGGGTTGTGAATGTCGAACGCACCGTGTCAGAAATATGTTTCAATTATTTTGAACGTTTAATAATTTAACAACAACAGAAAATCTATATCTGGTACTTCAGTACTCGCGTATAATGTATATATTCGGGAATGCCCATGATCTAGACGTTATCGTTTCGATTGCACATTGCGATACTGTTTCGTTTAGTATTTCGTTTAGTGGCGATTTCGTTTATGTTTATTAGCGAGTTGAAAAAAAAAAACGACATTCCGTTTAATCCGGATGGAGTCCAGTCCCGTCTAGTCCGGATCAGCGAGACTCTACTGTATATACAGTTTTATACGTTAGTACGTTATAGTTTATTTGGAATATTGAACACGTCTATTGATTTGTGAATTATTATCATTCATATTTGTTCATCTTGGATTTCCATTGTAAATAGGCAGGTAGATGTTTTTAACAACCATTGTCTATCCAAGTCCGGCACTGCCATAAAACCATTTAGTATGATCAATTCAATACGTCCATTACTTTCATTACTTATTAGTTATTAAATAATAATTCAATTTCTTAATGTTATTCTTATATTGTATGTATTGATTGGATACTTTTTGAAATAATAACTTCAAAAACTTGGGTTGAATAAAGTACCGACTTTAAAACTACAAACGGAAATCCGATAGGCAATGTTTGACGGTTAATTTTAATTTTAATAAGAAAATACGTTTTATTTTATATTTTTATAACATTCTAAATTTTTTTAGTATAGCAATATCAATTATATTAAGTAATTATTATTCGAATAGAAAAAAAAAACGATATTTTATAACTTATAATTACCATAATTAAGCGAGTTTAAACGGTTCAAGCAAAACGGTAAGAATAAAAATAAACATCAAGAACTTTAGGTTTCCGTTGGAAGTTTTTAATATTAAAATACTTCACTAGAATAAGACTTTTGAAAATCAAACGAATTAATAAGTACTTATTAGTTAAAAAATTATACCAACAATTTAGAACAAAGAAAACTTATTTTCCGGCTGAGTTATATATACGTGGACTATTGCTTGTAAGTCAAATCGTCTAAAACGTTTTTAATACATATTAATGTGTAATATTGTCGTTGATAATAATATACAGTAAAAATAATTTGCAATCAACACGAACAAACGCAACGCGAGTTTGATTGAGAGTTCATTTATAAATCGGTGTGAATATGCACGTTTAAAATAACAAACACAATAATATTACACGTATAATTTCGAAAATTTAAAAAAAAAAAAAAATATAAATACAAATTTATCACAAATTTGTTTTCGAGTTTATCGATGTGATAGATAACGGATATTTGTTTTACATTTTAGGACCTCATCTGTTCAAGTACGTCGAGGATACAATAACATATATCGACGTACCGACGGCGTTCTTAGATAATCTTAACCCAGCCACTACATACAAGATTGCCATCGAAGTCTTGATACGTCACGAAAATTGGTACGGGTTGGGCTTGCACACAAACAGCCGCTACTTCACCACCGATCCCAATGAAGTGGTAAACAAAACAAAACCTTAACTTCGACCGTCAACCCGATTGATGGAAACGTATAGTGTTTTTGTAATTCCTGTACAGCGTGTATGTATACACGGCTTTTTATTTTGTATTCATTTTATTTTTCATTTTATTTTTTTCTTAATTAATCAATAACGATTTTTGTCATGGTTTGCAATAGTGTCTTCGCTCATTACGTCGATGATACTACGCAAATAAAAATTAGTTTGTAGTTCATTTAACCCTCTTGTCTGTACAATTATATTTAAATAAAAACGATTTTCCACGCGGCGCGTTATCGTTATTTACGTCGGTGATGAAACCAGTGTACGGCGCGGCGAATGATCTCTACGCGGCGGACCGTTCACGTCTCGTTCCAGAGAGACTACACAAAATCCAAGTCGTCGAGCCGCCCGACGGTAAACTATGTCTATATAAAGGAAATCCGGCCTGATCTGTCGGCCTGATCTGAACCAAGTTGCACGGGATTGCTATGTCGTTTACAAAAAAAGTTTCTAAAGATAAGAAAAAATATTTAAAACGGAACAATCCGACCCGGGCAACACGGCTAGGATACGATAAACTGGATCCGCGCAGCCCGTGCTCTCGTCGCCGTTTCGTTTCGTACGACCGACGGTGTCGTCTCCACGGCGTTCTCTCTGTCCGGTCTTTCGACGTTACAAAGTTTGATATCGTTTTACTCCCGTACAATTCATTTGATTTCAAGTGACGAACATTAAGTGAACAAGCGAATTTCACTAAAATAAAACCGCCGCGGCGAGTCTTGAACGAGTGGCCTGCGCAATGGTGGTTATTTTACGTTCATTTTCATACTATATTTTTTATATTCTATCGCGATCGGGTTTAAAAAAATATGAAAAAAAAAATGAAAAAATGAAATCGTACATGACGTTTAATTCGTGACCACGAGCGCGGTCCGAAAACAAAAACCATAACCCAAAACGACGGCGAACAGAGCGTTTATTTGTTTACGTTTAAAAAAAAAAAAGAACTATCTGGGATATCGTACGCGAGCCGGTCGACTCCGGTCAACGTTCGTCAAGAGTCTCGTCTACTTTCTAAACGGAGTCCCGGATAACAGGGGTTCAGACGGTGTCCGTCTCACGACGAAACACCCGGACCGGGTTCATTTGTCGTTGTGAACGTGCCGCGCTTCGAACCACTCCCGAACGCACTGCTGAACCGGGTACTAGGAATCCAGGAACGAACGTCGCGCCGACCCCGAGGCCGCCCAGCGTGTACCGTGCACGTGACCCCTCGTACATTGGCTTCCGCCGACTTTCTAAAAGCACGTCCGGCTAGCTAGGATTTCAGGCACGGGTGTCTGAAGACCAGCGAAGGTTCGTGAAATGTCCGAACAAAAACATCGTTGAAACGTCCGCGGCGGACGGCGCGGGTCCAAACGATTTTTGCCGTTCCGCTCGGGCCACGCACAGTATATTTACTCCCGTCAAAGTAATAATTATATCGCCGTAGCTGCTGTTGGACGTCCGTCCGAGCGGCTAACAGAGGGTTTAGCTACACGCACGCGCGTGTGTGTATATTCGTGAACTAGACGTATGGATTTTGATCAAAGGCAATCGTCCGAGTCCGAGCGCGTAACGCGTCTCCGAACGAGTAAATGATAAACCTCGTATTCGATTTTCGGACGGTAAATCCATTCGTCGAAATTTAAAAACACGTTATTCCGCTCGCAACGCGTTCGGCCGAATATTTTTAACGAATTATTCTGACGCTCTGTCCGTACACACGTGTCACGACGAACAACCGGTAAAAACGACTGGCGTTGTTGACGGGCAAATAAATGATACGGCGCACAAACGCAACACGCCCGTTCACGTCGACCCGACACGAATTCAACGTACGAAATCGAACGGACGGTAACTGGTGTCCGCGGTAACTGTGTTTTCGTTTCGTACCCGGTCGCAGAGATTTCGGGATGCGAAAGCTGCTATTGTCGACTGCAGCTCATTCGATCACCGACCGAGACTTTCCGCCGGTTCTACGTTTCGCGCCGGACGGCAACGTACTTACTTTAGGGTAGCGGACCGCCGTGTCGAGCGTTTTTTTTTGTGCGCACGTCCGTGGAAAAACAGTATCTACATCCAGACGATCTCTAAACACGTCGCCGAATGGTCGGCCGCGACCGAGTTCGAGACGAACGTTTTCGTCGCGAAATCAACGCGTTGTAAGTAAATAACTGTTCGCATTGCATACAGCCGTGTGTCGGGCGAGCACGTTTTACAGTTGTCGTTTACCCCGATTTATTAGGTTAGTCAGACAAATTAGACAAATTGCCCCATGCCCCCAAATTCATAAACGAAATTTTTTATTTTCAAATGAAAAATAAATTTGAAATCGATAGAAAATAAAATAATTTTTCGAAGATAAAATTAATTTTTCCACTTGTCGATTGACTTTTTCGTTTGAAAAAATGAGCTTTTTTTCGATTCTGTATGTGGAGGGGGGCCCCAGTTCGAAAGATTGTCCCGGGCCCCCCGTCGTCATGTGGAAAAGACCGGGGCGGTATGTGTCAGTCGCTACTGCCGTTCGGATACAACACGAAATCTCGCTCGCGACGTGCCGACCGACCGATTTGAATTCTATTTTTTCCGTCGTCTACAGTATCGACGTTTTTATAACGTTTCAGACGTGGGATTAATTGGGATCGAAAATGCGGTGGAAAGTCGATCTTAAAAGGACGCTTCACGACCGGTTCAAATCTGTTCTCAGATGTTCGCATATCGATCGGCAGAGCCGGATTAAGTACTCTGGGAGCCGTAAGCAAATGATTCTGACGGGCCTTAAGTATTAATTACTTAATAAATGTAGGTAACGTCAATAAAAAATATACGAAGATCATTGTTTTCTATTGTACATGTTATACGTCGTTATTTTATGAATGAATAGTAATATAAAGATTTAATACGAAACCATGTCGAATTGAAAATTTTATTCTATCAAATACATTTTTAAATTATTAGTGAACGCGTGAATTATCATCAAACCGGTACATCATGTTATCGTACGGTACGGTGCGCGGACAATGAAAGTCCGGATATTGTTATTACTTACGAGTTATCGACGGCCCCCCCCGCGTTTCGTTATCTGCGGGGCTTCCCGTCCAAACACGCGTTTGTATGACAATTATTCACCGTCTCGTATCAAGCTAGCGCATGATAAACGCGTAACGAAAACGACGTGTCCGTCCGAAACGGCTCGACGATTTTTATCGTACGTTCGTTAGACGTGTGATAACGTTTTTTTTTTTTTTACTTACGTTCGATTCATTTGATCGTTTATATGGCGGAACAACGTTTGCCGGGTCCATAGCTAGTGATAAAATAAATATTTTTCATTTTTTATTATACCGGACGTTTTACGGGCCCGTAGGCAATGCTTGTTTTGCTTGTAGGCGGTAAATCCCGGCCCTGTCCATCGGCGTACGTCGGAAGTAGAAAACGTGTCGATTACCGTGTTTCGCGCGCGCTAGACAAAGACGGCAAACGCCCGCTCGGGTTCCTGTTTATTTTACGGGAATTGAAATGTACCACGCGATCTCATCGTCGGAATAATAAAATCGTATTGTTTTTGATTTTTCGACGTACAAAACGGTTTTCGTTTTAAATTGTGCACTGCTCTCTCTCGATTAACGCCAAACAAACGCCGATTTTATAATCAAATAGATTGATTGGTGTTTTTTTTTTTTATCTCCTGTATTATTATATCCATTCGCGCAGTTCACGTTCGAATATAAATTTCTTTGATAATGCATTACCTAGTTGATAAGGTAATACGTAAATGGAGTAAATTCGACCCGAGTATTTATCACCGAAATTTTAGATAACGTGAATATATATATTGGTTTTCTTTAACTGTTGATTTATGTATTGATTTTTTTTTTTTATATTACTAAGTCGTCTTAAAAAGTTCAATTTGCGTTTAAAATAATTTAGAACAAAAATATCTGTTTAGGAAAGTAATCGATTCTAACAAACGTGTAAAATCACTCGTGTTCATATACTTTATAACGTTGCAGACGATCATATCGATAATTCCAATATTAAGTATTGCCAAATAAACGTATCTTTAACTTCACGGTGGCTATTCGCATCATTCACATACTGACACAAGT
The DNA here is from genome assembly GCA_019022885.1 of Schlechtendalia chinensis. Classification (NCBI taxonomy): domain Eukaryota; kingdom Metazoa; phylum Arthropoda; class Insecta; order Hemiptera; family Aphididae; genus Schlechtendalia; species Schlechtendalia chinensis. Next base: position 1,268,543 of record CM032350.1, on the reverse strand, counting down.
GCCTCGAACGAGTTAATTCACAATTCAACGTCATTGCTATTTGTAATTGTTCGATGGGATTGGATTGATTGTAATTTGATCAAAAGTGTTGTGACACTTCGAAACCGTTTACGGTTACCGTCATGAATAGTAGGTAGTTCCTACATATATATACATAAAATATTCACAGTTCAGTCTTTTATTTTAAATTTTTTTTCCGTTACAACACATATTGACATCCGATACTCAAGTATTTCAAATGTTAAATGTTTATTTTTCAATTAGGACAGGGCCAGTTCGTTTTTTGAAGTTGTGAACAAGCAACTTTGTGAACATGAACGATTTTGTCTCTCACGCATCGAACGCAACGAACAGAACAAACTTAAACACTGCTTGTAGGTAATATCATTGACTTATAAATACTATAACCAAAATCAATAGATATTTCAGACCACTTAAAATTAGAATATTCAAAATAAAACAGGAACTAGTTACAATTTAAGGTACTTAGTTTTTCTGAAATATTTTAATGAACTTTTGTTGAATAAAAATAATTTATATGTTTAAATATTTATTATATTTTAAAATTGACGATACATCAAATAGTTCTAATCTGAATATTCAAACGTCATCTTGTTTCTAGTAGTTGCGCTTCAGCACTGAAAGGCATTTCAGTGATATATTTATCATAAGCTTGTTTAGAAACAGGATAAGAAAATGTATTTGTATTATTATTTTTGAGTAACACATAATCCTGTTAGTTGGTTGTCATTCACTTCCACTTGAATGCCATATCAAATATGTACCTGAATATTTTTGTGATTAACTTTTGAAAATAATTTTACTAAATTGTTTAAGCCAACGCAGTCAAACTAGAAATATATACATCTATATGTGTAAATCATAGCGAGTCGAGTTGTCGATACGTATATAAATAAAGTAACTGGTTTAGTTAAAAATTACTGACTAAGGTAACTTCAACGTTCTAACGTAGACGGTGGCCAGTCTTTGCTAATACTAGTATTGCACAACAAATGACAATGTACAAGAGTATTAAGTAGGTGCACGGTATACAAGACATATGTACTCCTCCGGTAGAGCAGATGCGAACAATGTTTTTTGGGTGGCCGGACAAGCGTCACCCCTGCGAGTAGGTATCTGGACAATAAAACGTATGTTACATTTCAATACAATGAATAATATAATGTTTAATAACATACAAATTTGTATATAGATATCCAATAACAAATACCACAGCAGAAGGCGTTACCAACGGAAATTCGTGTAAAAATTATTGTTCACGCGACACGTGAGCATTTGATAACCGCTGTCGTCCGCCGAGTCGTCCACCGCCGTCCAACCGTGCTGCTGTCTGGACCGCCAACCGCAATTGTCATCGTCCTCGTTGTCGTCATCGTCGTCGTCTTCGTTGTCGCCGTCATCGACGTTTGCCACTAGGTCGTCATTCGCCGTGTCTTCGGTCGGCACGTGACTCGGAGGTGGAACGACGTCGTCGTTGCGGTCGTCTTGCCGCGCGGTCGTCTGATCTGCCGGCACCGACGAATCGCATTTGTCGTTCACATCGACGACGGACACCGAACCGACGGACCGTCGTTCGCCATCGTCGTTGTCGTCGTCCTGTTGCCGAAGGTCTTGTTGGTCGTCCGTCCGATAAATCGAAGACGAAGCCGACGATTGCATCGGCGGAGGCCGAAGGGTTTCCACGACAGCAGTCGTGCCGCCGCCTTTCGCCGCCGCCGCCGACGACGACGACGACGACGACGACTCTTCTTTCTTCGGTTCTCGGTGGTCGTTTTTGAACAGAGGCCGTTGGTCGTCGTGCGCCTGTTGCGTCCAATAAATACTGCTTTCGTCCACGGTAAATCGAAGGCCGCTCGCCGAACTGACGTTCTCGCTCGTTCCCGATTTGATACCTTTTTCTTTTGACAAAAAAAAAAAAAAACCTCCGATTATAATCACAATCGGTAGCGACACGGTTGTTCATTTTTTGATAACGCGATCAGAAACGCACGTTCTTCTTAGGCGACTTTTGGAACGTGTACGGACGTAAGTATATCTATCCAAATCACTACCCGCAAGGCGCATGCACGTGTCAATAATTCGAAAGAGTTTGATCGTCGTTTTATGTACACGGCACGATGATTTCGACTAATTTAAAAGCTAGACGAACATTCAACCACGAGTCAAATTTGATTATGATAAAAGATTTGAATTCGCCCGCCTTTTTCCTTGTATGCTAGTAGATTTTGATTAAACGTTTATTTTTTTTTTTTTTATTACACATGTCCAAAAATCGTTTTCCACAATAACCTAGAAAAAGGAGACTAATAATTTTTGAAATCTTTTATCAGAATCAATTGTGGTTCACTTTATGTGTTGGAAATTTCTTCTAGCTTTTGAGTCTAAAACGTTACAAGAAAATACATTGTTTCCGATACCCTTAATACGTTTAAAATCAGGAGACTTCTGGATATTTTTGGTATTCAATACAGTTATCGTTCATATCACGTATAAACGTTGTATAAATAATAATATGTAAAACTGAGATGTAGATGACTTTAACTGAAAGTTTTTCATCTAGGCCAAATTTTGAAGATATAATAGACATTTTTTTTTTTTAATATTAATATAATACATACTATTTTTAAAACACTATTAATAATCATTTAAAATTGATCAATTAACAAGTGATTAAAAAAAAAAACAATAATAGTATGAGTTATTCAAAAAGTTTAGGTCACATGTTTGTTTAATTAAAATAGAAAACAGACTCAAAGCAATAAAAAAAGAAAAAAGAAGAAATTAATAATAATGTTTAATCTGACTAATCAAATATTCGGATTTCCACGTGAAGGTATAAAATTGGTCTATGCTCATGTATGCAAAGTTTATAAGTGATAATATTTGCAAAATAGTGTTAAAATATTTTAAAAACGAGAACAAAAGAAAGAATTGTTTATGTTATGTAATAATTTCACGAGGAAAAACTGATTACAAACAAATCTCATTGTTTACATACCTTGATTAGTCGATTTTGTCTTGTGTTTGGTTACCAACGACGACTTCACAAAACGTCGATAGTTCTTCTGTTGTCGATGAAACCAATCGTTGTTGTTAGCCGTATAACAACAGTATAATATTCCCGGGTCGATTGGATGCGCTTCTAAAAACATAGGACATATTTTAAAGACAGAAGGTACACGACAATACGAACTACAACGCGAATCGCGTACGGTTTAAACCTAAAAGAGTCATAAGTACGTATTAGAAATTCTATCCGATGTAATGACTATTCGATATAAAGCGTTATTCGCACGCTACGGTTTGAAGTGCAAAAAGTGTTTACCTGTATTGAAAACGTATCCACCCCCGTCGATTACACATTCGCGGCCACCAGCCGTGTTCCAAACTTTACCGTGACGGCCGTCATTGTGTATGAAGTTTTCTGGGTCGAAGAGTAAATACAAGTACTTCGTTGTTTCTGCGAGAAAAAATGATTCCATCCTATTTTGAAGAGTGTGTTTTTTGCAACTTTTAATCTAAAATTAAAATTAAACCAAGAAATCCTAATAGACTTCACTTTTACTTAAATTTAATATTCAGGGTCCAAAAAAAATGCCTGTTTAAAACAAATATTTTGTACTTTCTGATTAGTATTTGATTATACATTCCTTACAATAATAATACAAAAATAATTATTATCCAATCAGATTATATTTGATTAAAATTGTTTTCTTGTTTATTTATAAAATGCTATTAACACTTTTATTTTACTATTTTTTAACATATCAAACAATCTTTAAAAACAATTCCAATTTAAACACGAAAATTGTTTTATAAAGCCTGAAAACGAATAACAATTGGTTTTACATGTTAAAAAATTTAGTATTTTGAATAACAACAAAATAATTGAAATATAATTTTTTTCAAAATAATATTATTATAAATTTCACTACATTCTTTCAATTATTACAAATAATATTAGAAGTATTCAATTTTAAACTTCCTTTTAAGTATTCTTATAGCGTAACGTCCAACATAAATCTTTATGAATACCCAAACAAGTATTCATAGGCATAGTAAAAATTAATAATAATAACAATTATAATATTGAATCACATAACACATAATTTAATAACCATTATCTTTTTCTCGCTTTCAAAAATTGTAAATAAATGACTACATATTACAAAACTGTATAACAAACGTAAAGTACACACTACACAGATATTACCGTGGCATATCCACATTTTGTGCGGCTGCTGTGTTGGATAGAACGTAGGATATCACTACCTATGTCTAGTAAGTAAGGATCACCATTAGTCGCTTTATATAGGTACATGGCGGATTCAACCAGTTCAGGACGTAACGGAAATGAATCTCTTGCAGAATCTTGATTGATAACGTTATACACTTCCGGAGTGAAACCGTATAATTTAAGGACATCATGATAATTTGACATAGATTTCATGGCGATATCTATATCACCTAAAAATAATGAAATATGTAGATAATGTACAATAAATAGAGCACACGTCGTTCTTTTTGAACGATAATTTTGTATGCTGTATGTTAAGTTAAAATACGGTTTACAGCGTTGTGGACAAAATAATCATTTTGGTTCAAACATATTTTATTTTATCTCGACATTTTTCAGTTTCAAGTAAATGTATCACGATTTAAATGTCATGTCTCATCTAATTAGATTAAATATTTGTAAATCATTTAATTATTGTTTTATCCATATATACATGTATTATATGTACACATATAATTAATATAGATCAATAGTTCATTGGGTCATGTGTATTAAATATTTTCGACTTTATAATGAACAAATAATTAAATACATTTAAATTGTTTACAAGTAGTTTTTAATATACATATAAGTCTAAAATCTAATCCTGGTAATAAGTTACTGTAGAAATATTTAATTAATTATAGCAACAAAATAAAATTATGACTAGAGCTTATGTCCTAATAGTTATTAAAATGATTACCTAATATCAACACACATATTTACCAATTAGACTTAAAAGTCCAGGCCAATATGATTCCAATGACTGATATATGGGCATTGTTACTTGACCCTTTTGCATGTTTACCCAAAAATACCAACCCGAGGAGGTGGCCGAGTACTTGTCAATGTGTTTTCTTAACTCATCAAACATACTTCTTAGATGAGGCATGTTAAATAAAAGAGAACCTTTAACTAAATATTCAAAATAAGAATCAATTCCACCACCAATGCCTGAATCATGTGCAATCCACCGCCCAGTGGACACGTCCAAATGGTTTCCCATTAATCCCATTTTAGATCTATGGTTGAACAATGAATGAAGGGCTTTTAATGCTACCTGTAAAATAAAATTAATATTAGTTACCAAACGATAATATGTTAATGAGTATACTGATTAATAGATAATGAAACATAATCAATTATAACATTTTAAATCTAAGTTCCTTCATCTACAATTCATTGTAAACGAGCCTTTAAATTTCAGTACCTCCAAAGTACTTCAAGAACAATATTATGTTTTATTTACTCTAAAATATAAAACCAGTTCAAAAATTAATTAAGTTGATCTGTCACTGACACCACACATTTTTTCTACAATTTACTTATTTATTTATTTTTTTATGAGTTATATATGTATATTTTTATTATTTTTAAAACTGCAGTGATTGTTTAACAGTTAGGTTTTTTTAATAATAATTATAATTTATTTTCAATTTTTCAAAAATTAATTGTATTGTTATGTAATATAAAGCTATGGTTTACCTGTTCAAATACTGAATCACCAGTGAGTCGTGATAGAGTTCCGAATTCTAATATAAACGTACCAACTCCTGCAGTGCAAGTTATAGTTGTTTCACCGTCGGGCACACCAGACCGAAGATTTACTGTACCATAAGGCATACCGGTAGGAGTATCAAATGCTGGTAATAATCTTCTTGCTACATCCTCGGCCATGCGTAACAATGGCCCATTACAAGGCCATCCTACTTCCAAATCTGTAGTGGCTCTAATCATAGAAAAACATGTATATATAATTATATACATATATATAGATTTAGTACAATGTTGTTACATTAAAGTTAGACAGTACCTATTCCAATAAAATTTATAAATTAACATTTTGAATATATTTTTTTTTTTTATTGGGGATCAACTAAAGATTATTTGTATTTGTAATTATTGCTATTTTTGTGTTTAAATTATTTTTTCTCTTATAATGGAATGCTATACACATATACCTGTGATTTTACTACTGATATGTTTATATCAGGTAATGTCCATTACACACAAGTTATATTAAACCTATACTCAGTTTTTTTAATTTATACAATTTTGTATTTATATTTATTGTTTTTTTAAAATTGTATCAAAGTTATAACATTTTTCATTATAATAATAATATCAAAAATAAATTTAATTGTATATTGAAATGTATGTCAAATTCAATTATTATAATTATTATTTTTACAATGTTGTAATGTATTTAAGTACAAGTATTTAAATATTTTTAATTGTATAGAATACATTTTTTTAAATACTATTCTTGAGCATTTGATAAATAATTTTAAATAAAATGTTTGGGTTATGAATATAGATAAAAAATAATTAAATTTGTAGACAATTTTAGAAGTGCTTAACTGGTATAATATATTACCACTCTATATAGACTGACTGGTAGACAACTATCATATTATTCTAAAATATTACACTAGTTACTCATTAGGTTAAAAAAAAATGTAAAAATGTAATCCTACACTTTCTATACTCTAAATATGTAGAATAATTTACTTTACGGATAACATTTTAAAAAGTTTGTAGACAATTCAAATGTAATTGGTATTTTAAATAATGGATTTTGCAGAACTCAATACAATCAATGAACAATACTACGCGATATAATCAAATGTCACATACCGATGGGACAACATGTGAGCACTGAGCAGTCCACCAACGACTCTAATGTTTGTTTCGAAAACAGATACGTTGATATCGGCATCAAACGAAACGTTGTATTTGATGTAGTCCACGGCCTTGTTGAATTCGTCATGAAGGCCCATCACAATAAGAGTGTCTAGGGCGTCAATCAATGACAACGAGTAGCTATAAACATGACGCGTTTACTGAGGCTCGTAGAATTGACTTATAAACGGCTCGTCCGCATAACGTGTACGTACCTGCCCCAAGTGTCTATGCCGTCACACGTCAACGGCCGTAACTCGTCGTATGGGTAGGCGTACTTCATGTAACCGTGATACGCGTGTTCGAACATCTCCTTCACTTCCAACCTTTAAAAAGAACAACGTAACGGGACATGAGCGAATAATAGTGATGACGACAACTGAAAGCCGTATGGTTACAACGTTACGGAGCCATGAGCGCGCACCTCAACTGTTCGAGACGGAGTCTGTCGTAATGTCGCGAGCACCAGACGTACTGGACAATCAATAGAGTCGTCAACGGGCAATAGTGTAACAACGACAATTTCATTTTGTCGAAATACTACGCGTGACAGACGTCAAATCCGATACGTCGGCAGCATCGTCGCGATTCGAAAGAACGGCCGACCCGTGACGTCCATCGGTGTGGACGTGTTAAGTGTCACGTACTAGTCGTACAACGTCAGCACATCGTTGTTTTTATCGAACATTCAAAAATTAAAATCGGTAAAATCAAACTGTTATCAAAAAGACGGACGTAGACAAATATCGAAAATCAACAACGTTATCAACGCGGTATCGGCGTACTGATAAGAAACGAACACGACCGTAATCGTGTACCGTCCACGTCGCGAAATATTCTCGCGTTTACCGTTCTCGCAATGCGATAACGTTGTCCTGATAAGAACGTCGCCGAGCCGCGTTATCGTCGAAACGAATCGCGACTTGGCGATGTTCGACTTCAAGTGCGACAGACCGTGATTCGTTATTTCGACGTGTCCGCTGGGTACTTGTGTGGACGTGCATACGCGTTTGGTCGACTTCAACGCGGTCCGCCCGTGACGATGTTGTTCTGCCCGTGCTGGTTGTTCTCTCCGACGTTCGTGCAATCCGTCGTCGTAAGTGGAGGCGCAACGCCGCCCGTTCGTTACCGAATTGTTCTTTGTGCCAAATTTCCGTAATTTCCACTCTCGTTCCAGGCGCTGGTGTTACTGTTGCTGTGCTGGATGTTGTTCGCGGACCGATGTGCGTACGCGGACAAGCTCAGGGACGACGAGGAACGTTACTTCGTCGACGAACACTGTAAACGGATCGAATTTCCCAGTTTGTCCGATGGCCATACAGTCGAGTTGTCGGTCATAGTGCCTGCGTACAACGAACAGTACAGATGTGAATTCGACCGTTCAACAAACATCCCTGGTAATTATTAACGGTTTCCCATTTGTGTTTAGTGAGGCCTATGCTCGACTCGTGTCTGGATTGGTTGACCGTCAGCAACCGGTCTTCATTTGAAGTGATCGTCGTTAGTGATGGTAGTACGGACGCCACTTGTGACGTTGTCATGGAGTACGTTCATAAATATGGCGCTGATCGAGTACGCCTTTTAAAGTTAATCAAGAACCGTGGTAAAGGAGGCGCTGTATGTTTAGTAAGTGAAATCCAGTCTTTGTTATTATTATTGTTATTCGAACAGTTTTTTCTTCAAAATATGTCGCTTGCAGGGAATGCAGAGTGCACGTGGACGTAAATTATTATTTGCTGATGCTGATGGTGCTACAATGTTTGAAGACATACAGAAATTAGAATCCGAATTAAATGTCTTGACAAAAAGTAATAAATATTAACATCAATAATTTACGAATTAATGTTATCAATTAAAAAAAATCTAACAATAAATTAATAAAACAATAATAAATCTAAATTGAATAAATAATGTGTATGAACCATAAAAGCAGTTAAAACGCATTTTCTCTTTATAGAGAGTAATTTGAATTCACAGAGATGTTTTTTTTAATTTATCTCAATTTCATTTGTAAAATATAGTATATATACATTTATATTATTGTATTCCACTAGAGTATAGTGAACGATTTTTTCAGGGACCTTAGCATTATGTAATAAGTTGTTTTTTCTTTTTGTATAGATAGTAAAAAAACAAGGTATTTTTATAGAACAATTGATATCAGTAGTTTTCATCAGATAATAAATCCAATGTAGGTATTCACAAATATATTTTATGTAATTTAATTTAATTATATTTTCTCCTACCATAGTCATTTTTATTTTTTTTTTTTTGTTTCTTTGCTTTAGATTTTCATATTAATTAAGTGTGTCATGATATAAAATAGGTTAAAAACTTCTAGATTATAATATAATAATTTTATTGATTTCAAATTGAATTATTAACATACAAATTTAAGAAATAGAGACATATATATATTTTTTTAATATATGTAATTACAAGTTTTTTCTTATACACTTATTTTGTAGATGTAAATGTAAGAATAAAATAATTAAAAACATAAAATAAACATGTTATTATATGTCTGTGGTATTAAATGAATTAAAATTATAGGTGAAAATTCAATAAATATAGTATAGAGTCATTCAATACCTTTGCAACATAGGGAATTGCATAATTTTTATAAATTGAAAAATATTCTACTTCCACCCAAATCTCATGGTGATAGATCACTACTAAGCCTTCCCCCCCCCCTAAAAAGTGTAAAATATTGAAAATAAATTTAGTTTTGTAGAAATTAAGAATTCTATCAGGTATATGTGGTTTGGACAAAAGTAAATTTTGACAATTTGACTGGTTATAATTACAGCTAAATCATACATTTTTGTTTTGTCAAAAATATATTAATAATGAACCATATTTACATACATTTTAATTTTAAACTCAATTAATTTCAATATTATTAAAATATAGCTTTTATAAGAATAAATGTTTTGTAATATCATATTTACTATACATACATATTTTTATAACAATAAAATTCAATTGATATGAACTTACATTTAATTAGAATCAACACATCTTCATATTTTCTAAAATTTATTTTAATTATGTGATACCTAACAACTGTTTATTTAGTATTTAAAAAAATATTAATATGGATTGATGTGATTTGTAAAACTGTAGCCCATTAAAATGAACATTAAATGGTATGCATGTATTAGAGTTTCTTTTTAATTAAATGTGAAGCAGGTTAAATAAAAATAGAATTTTAAGTTTTTACCACAATTAAATTAATGATCAAGAAATTCAATTTCAGAACGAATAATTTAAAGTTTTGGCCACAATGATGAATAGTTAAGTTAATTTTTTTTTAAACAAATACTCAATCAAACCAATTTTATCATTTCCATTGTCTTTATAAATCATAATTTTGTATTATTAATGGGTAACCATACAATTTTAAAATAATTAATTTTTAATTAAAACTTCATACTCTAGCATTAAAATCTTTTGTTTGACAATACATTTTGATAACTTAATGTGCACTTGAATTGAAAATGTTTATTCTTTGAAAAATGAATAAATGCTCCTAACTATATGAGTATTGACTTATGACCAACATAATTATTTTATTTTGTTATTATTTTTTTTTTTTTTACTCAATAGATTCAGTGGTCAATCGTGATAAACCTAATGATATAAGTGATCTATGTGCTGTTATTTGTGGCTCACGTGCTCATTTAGAAAATGAAGCCAAGGCTCAAAGAAGTTTTTTTCGTACTTTGTTAATGATTGGTTTTCATATTCATGTCTGGACTTTTGGCGTACGATCCATTAAAGATACACAGTGTGGTTTTAAATTATTTACACGGCCAGCTGCCAGAATCTTGTTTAATAATATACACGTTGATGGATGGTATTTATTAATAAAATATTTAATAAAAAAAAAAAATTAAGCAATTTTTAATCAATGTTTGAGTTATATGTATATATATTTTAATGTTTCGATAGGGCTTTTGATGTAGAAATGCTATACATTGCCGAAAAATTGGATATGAGCTTAGCAGAAGTGGCTGTTAATTGGACAGAAATCGAAGGTATATGTTTTCAAACAGTCATATGTAATTTATAAAATATTAAATCCATTTTTTTAGGCTCAAAAATAGTTCCTGTGTGGAGTTGGCTTCAGATGGGATTTGATGTATTACTAATATGGTTTAAATACCGTACAGGATCGTGGAAGATACATTACGAAAAGATAGATTAATTTTTAAAATTATTGTTTTATTTTACTCTTAATTTATTGAGATGATATATATGTACATAAATTCCATAATCATATGTAACTGTTTATCATAGATATATTTTAATATATGAGTCTATGATATATGTGTATATAGATTTCTATAAGATATTACCAATTTTGATAAAAAAAAGACTTAAAAATGAATTTTTAATTTTTATCTGAAAAATGATTAGCATACCGAATTAATATTATATTTCATTATATATATGTGTTTGTTAGATTATTGAACTAAGTTCCTTTTTTTGTAAACTTTAAATGATTATTTAAAAGCTATTAATTACAAATTTGTATATGTAGAAAAATATTTTATTTAAAATTTAGATGTACAACTAAACTAAATTATTTTAATGTCCAATCAAAGCAAACTGAAATATGTAATGTAGTGTCTATTGAGTCAAATTTGATTCCAAAACTTGTGAAATGTCATAATAAAATAAGGAAATCATTTTCAGTAAATTATTAATTACTATCAACTTTAAAAATTTGTATTTGTTCAACACATATATTTCCTTAATAAGCATTTGTAAATAACATGATATGAATTAATATTAATATTAACCTTAAATAGTGATATTTTTACATTAAAATATGTTTGAAATATTTGCTCAAGTTTAAAAATTGTTACATTGGGTTTATTTTAGTTTTTATTACTTGAATTCAACATTTGATCACAAATTCAATGCATTTTAAACTATAGAAAATTATAATTTTTAAAAGTTAACTGATAACTTACTATTAAAATGTATAATAATTATCTGTATGGAGTCAATTTAATTTATATTATAAATACAATTATATATATTGTATCTATTGAAAGTTAATAATATATCTGATTTTTGTTGTTAAATCAATAATATATATTTTATAAAACAATATTAAAAACATTAAAAACATAAAAACTAAAAATTTTACTGATAATATAAATCCACCTTCTCATTATCATAATGTATAATATTGATTACTACATACCACAGCCTAATATGAAGAATAAATAATGGTTCTATACCAAATAAATACATTAAGTTCGTTTATCTTAAGTTAATTAATAACCTTAAATTTGAAATTGCACTATTACTAGTTACCTTTTATACCTGTTTTACACAGTTGTAGGATTTTCTATCTATACATCTTACTATAACAATATGTACTTAGTTTTAAATATTTCATTTTTAAATTTTTGTTTTACACCTGGCTAGCTGATAGCCTTTGTTTCCAATTCACCACATCTAATTTATTTATTACATTGGATTCAAACTGTGCCTGTTTTTTTTTTTTAAATAGTAAAAGTAAAGTCATTTAAATTTGTTTATGATTAGGTATTATATGCATTGAAAGAGTAATTGTTTTCTAAGACAAACAATTATAGTTAAAGTTGACATTACAATTTATGGTTTCAATATAAAGTAACAGTTAAATGTTTTGCAATTTTTCTTTACTGATTATTATTGAAGATAAAATTGAAAAAAAATTCACTCTGATCAATCAATGAATTCACATTATGGATTAACTAAGATGCCATCGTTCGTAGTTTGGCTTTTCTTTTAAATATTAATAATAACTAAATTTAATAGTGTTGACGAATACTTGATATAGTTGTAAAATTATAATTAAATTTCTGTCTATCAATATTCATTAGTTTATGATGTCTTAAATATTATCAGATAGATATTGGAATTCAATTAAATTTTTATTGAAATTATGGATAGTTTAATCATCTGTTTTTGTAATATAATTAAAATGTATTCCATCACTATACATTTCAATTGATTTGTCTTTAAATAAAAATTAAATTAAATTGATTTGTCATAAATTTACTTATAACAGAATACTACAAAACAATAGGACCAACCCATAAAGTTATTAAATATATACTTGTTATTTATTAATAATAAATAGCATTTAGGAGCATCTTGTATTATTTAATACCACCTTATAGACAGTTGTACTAACTAGCTCTGTGAGTAAAAAACATTCAAAGTGATTCAATATTATAGGAATTTGGTGAAGAATTTGTTGCAAACCTAGTTTTAATGGACAAAGAATGTAAACAATCATAAAACATTTTGGTAATTTGGAAGACAGATAATAAAAAAATGTACTAATAGTTGAATATGATATTCCAATTTTAATTTTAATTAAAAAAACAAATAATCCGTTTTCTCTATTTATTTTACAGTGTTACTGCATTTCTAGTTTTCTCCACTGGGTACAGTAACGGGTAGACGGATTGGTGTCGGTGCATCTCCTAGGTCGTGGTCGAATGAGAAGCTAATGCGCAGGCCGAAATAGCGTTTGAAGCTCGACACTTGTACTATCGTGGGCCTGTGTCAAAGCATTGACTAATCTGGATTGTTAGAACCAGAAGACTGATTAATAGTAGTTGTAGGTCTATCAAGAGTATGTTTGTTAAACGGATGTAGAATCGATACTTGTGTTTCAACACTATTATATAAGTAAATATATCAATGTCGTTAACTTCAAAAACTGTTTAAGTACAAGAATTATGAATTCAATTTACATTTTAATTTTCACTTAAGGATCAGTAGTGTCAATATTGTTAATAACAGTCTTAGTGTCGACGTTTTCTTCTCGGCGGTCGCGATGTCGCTTGTTGGCAACAACTTTTCTTTTTGTATACGTCTGGAAACGTAATAGACGCTTTTTTTTCTTTTTTCACTGAAAATCAATGTATTGCACAACGAAATCAATATTTTTCACATAAATCGTAAATATGTTAATAATCGTTAAGGGTTTTTGAAATTATAACGACTTCGGTCATCACTTCGAAACAGCGGGTGGGCACTGCAAGACAGGAAACGGCGACTTAAAGGCGACCATTTCACTCGCAAAACGACCAGGACACCGTCCACTTCGAACGTCCCTTACCAGCCCGCGGGCTCCGCGACCAACACCGGCGTCGTAAACTCAAGCGGTGTTCGGATTTTGATAACCGTTGTCAACAAGCATATTATTATCAATCGTATCGGTTTCCGCGCGTGCCCGTGGGGCGTACCGAAAACATAATCGCGTCGATACCCCGACCTACCCCACTGCGAAAGATATGGTGCGCTGCGAACGCGTTCAGGTGGATGATCGCCATAACAGTGGTCACCGCTTAACCTATAAATTCCGATTGTTTACCCGTTGTTATTTGTTTATCCGGAACGAGCGTGTGTCTATTATTTAGCGACCGTTGTTCTCTGTACTTCATGTGAACGTTGAATACGTTTTTTCGCGTCCGTCTCAGCATCTTTTAAGTTAACCGTGGCCATGAATTACGGCAACAGTGACGATTTTCTCAATTACAAGAACCTAGTGGCATCCAGTCAAGGTGAGGTCCTATACGATAACGCTAGAGTACTATATAAATAATTTTATAATTTTTTTCTTTTATGTCCGAGTTGAGTTCCGTAAATTGAGAATTCTTTGAGTGTTTATCGATTAAATTTCACCCAGATTTCGTAAGTCATTGGGACATTTAATCGCGAAACATAGTTTAAGAAAACACTTTAATGGACTTTGTATTTGGTTTCAATTGAATTTTGTCCTCAATAGTGTTTGCTTCACGGTCGTTTTCTAATTTAAAAATCCCTGTATTGTTTATTTTTACATATATAAGGTCTGTAATATTCTGACAAGTCTCTAAAACATTCTCATTGTTTTCTATGTACAATAAAATATTCATGTTCTCTAATTGATGTCATATATTATGATTAAAGTGTGTATACTTAATGTTACATATTTTGTGTATCATCTATGGGTTGCTAACCAACATTATCTCACATGATTCTTTTACATTCTGAATAGGTCCATGTTATAACAAATTTTTGCCTCTATTATTGTTTTACACTGCCATAATTTTTTAGAGTTTAATTTTATGTAATGCAAACATGATTTGTTTATTGTTCTATACTCTGAAGTAGAGCTCATAACATCTACTACTTGATGTCACTCAATGTAATTGTTGTGAACGTATTGGGTTAATGCGTTCTACACTTGGATAACATTTTGAATTCCTCCTTTGGAGTATAAACTCAGGGAAGATGGACAAGTTTCAGTAGTTAGTAAAATAATTAACACTCATTAATTGTTATAGGTTTGTATATTACAGTATAATGAAATATTTATCGTACACACTTTATTGAATTACACAGTACTACTAAAAGTGAATGCTAACCAACTATTAATATTGACTGTGTCTTCGCATATTATATTATTCAACAACAAAGTTGGGCAATATGCTGTCTCAGCATTTAAAAAAAACTATGGGTTCTTAACATAACTTATTAATTTGTTTTTATGTGCATAGATATATTTTGGTCTAAGGTATATACAAATAAAATAATGTGTTTTATTTACATTTTTATTTGGAAATATTTATCTAGGTATGTCAAATCAACAGTTATAATCAAATGTCTAATTATGACATTACCAGCATTCACATTCATCCAGATATACTCCTTTACTTTCAATTTTATGTTGTTTTACAAATTCAAATGTCAATATTAAAAAAAAAATTATATACTCAAATTTATAGGGAAGGCTGAAATATGTTGAATTTTGTTACTTCATATATAATCTTTATCGATGCATTAAACACCAAGTAATGTATTGTTTATAACAAATTGTGTGTAAACATAAATTATGTTAGTTAATCATGATTTGGTTTTTGTGCAAAATTGAAAAAAAAAATGAATAAACATTTCTATAATAAACTGCTTTCCACTTCATACAAATCTGTTTGAATAAGATTTTACATTATTACATAGTATACTGCCCTCAATAACAGACCCAAATAATTGTATACAAATAGAGTAAAGTATTTTTGTAAATACCCTTTCACTATTTTAACTTCGAATTGTAAATATATAGGTAATATGTTTTAATTACACAAATATCCTGACATACAGAACACAACTATTTAATACTTTGTTTATTACACGTTAATAAATATAATCTTAAGCCAGTATAGCTTTTATTCCAATAAAGTAGACATTGGATATGGTCATATAAATGATTAGAACTAACCCTGCGTAAGATATTTAAAATGTTAATGTTTTTAGAAAATAATGCCCAAGATGGTATGGAAACTACTACAACTGGCACTACAGAAGACTTGTCGAACCAAGGAAAAGCTCATAATTTGAAAATTGGTAAACCAATTCGCGAACAAGATAGATTTCTTCCTATGGCTAAAATTGCAAGACTTATGAAAAAAATTTTACCAGTTGGAGTAATGGTAAACAAAAAACATATAACAGTTATTTGTTGTTTTCTCGTGAGCAACATGGTTATCGATTGTATGTACCGTTACATTGTTTGATGATATTTATAGCAAACCAAAGGAGCTCGAGAGTGTGTACAAGAATGTACATCCGAATTTATAAGCTTCATAACCAGCGAAGCTAGTGACATATGTTCCCGAGACAACCGTAAGGTTATGGATGGAGATGACATTATTTGTGCAATGAGCAGTTTAGGGTTTGACAATTATATTGAACCTATGACATTGTATCTGCAAAAGTGTAGA
Organism: Schlechtendalia chinensis; assembly: GCA_019022885.1. Taxonomy (NCBI): domain Eukaryota; kingdom Metazoa; phylum Arthropoda; class Insecta; order Hemiptera; family Aphididae; genus Schlechtendalia; species Schlechtendalia chinensis. The sequence goes on along the minus strand of CM032350.1, from coordinate 1,251,785 downwards.
GAGGTAAGTTTGTAATTGTGTAGTTAAAAATAATAATAATAATTTTCATGCATAATTAAATATCAAAATGTTTAAAGGCTAAAAAAGCAGTAAAAGCCAATAAACCGAAAGACTTGCCAGATGACACATTTTGTAAGTTAACTATTACAACTTTCATTATTATTATTACATTTAATATATTATTAAATTGTTTATTTGATTTATAGTCAATGACACAAATCACCCAACTGTGTTTAAACTGGAAAGTTTGGACGATTCTGAAATGAATTATGAAGAATCAGATTAATCATTCTATAAATAATCCTTAATAATGTATTTCATTATAATCATTGTTTTTTTTTTATTTATTTGACGCCTTAAAACTATGTACCTACCAGAAGTACTACACTATAGTTCTTTGTATAATATTTTTAAATAATAATTTAATAAAAATTTGATATGAGTTGTATCAATTGTTACTACTGGTTTTTTTTAATATTAGGAATCATTTCTATCATAAACGCAATTGTTTATTTATTAACTAATATACATACATATATATTTAAGTGACAATGTATCGCTAAACATAATATACAAGTTATGTTGTGTTAATCCCCAACATTTACGGTGGAAAGACATTTGAAATGTCTTTAAAACAAAATATTATAAAAAGAAAAACAATGTATTTAAAAAAAAAAAGCTGATGATTTATGTCAAAAACATATGTAGTACATAATAATATTATGTATGAAGTATTAAATTCAAATCGTTCAAATTTCATTTTCAACATAAATTTATCATGATTTTCTTTTAGCACATACATGTGTCATTTGTATTTAGTCATTTTCACCAGGTCAGAACATTCAAATTGACTAAATTATTTGTGAACATTTATTTATTAATATTTATTGTGAACCTTTAGAATATTGTTATTCTAACCGTTATCAACAGACCAACTACTTTTGGTTTTTGTGTGGATTATATATACCTTGCATTAAGATTAATATCATTTTTCGTGTTATCCATGTTATGCGAAAATATTTCAATATTTTGTTGTTAAAATTCTAATTTTACAGTATAATTTCAAGTACTGATTGAGGTAATATATATGTTAATGGTGTTTTTACAGTGTTATCCATTATTGTACAAGATGTCTCATATAGATCTGACAAATGCATACATACTTTAATTTTTTTTTTTACATACCAATTATTGTATTTAAATGATTTTTTTCGGAACAGAAAATACAAAATTTTTGTAAGGTAAGATAGATAGTGAAAAAAAATACATAGTAAAAACTATGATTATTACAATAAAAATACACCGAGTCAAACTAAAAAATAATAATAATAAATAAATAAACGCAAAGTAGTCGTGTATAATTTTAATTAAATTTAAAAATAAACAATTATGGTATGTTATTGATGTGTTTTATTTCTAATTGCTAACTACAAGATATATTTAAATAGGGATTTAATTGTCGCTCTTATAATTCGATTATTGGCGACTTCTTAGATAGGAATTTGGGTAAAAAATATGTCAACTCTTCATTTAATAATGAACATTTTTTTCATTTCACGGAATGCGATTTTCGAAAATTTGAAATTCCGTCGAAGTGAAGTCGATCATTCGATAAGCCCGACGCGTTTATTGTTACAGAAATATAGAAAAACACGATGAATACTTCGAAATAAACAACCCGTTAAAACAGTGTGAAGTTCACCGCGCGTACACCAAGTCTATACGAACAACGCTTGTCAGAAATAATTTGACCGTTGGGCGCCTAAGACGTACAAATCCTTACAAATATTTAAACAATTGACATTTTGTTACGCCGGACGTTTCGGAATGTTTACGGGAAATCATCCGGTGTCCGCCGGTCCGGTCCGCGATCGGGCTTTCCGCGCAATAGTATAGTGTCTTTTTTTCACGCGATTTTTTGATTTAATTTTTCAACCTCGAATCAAATCGTCTCGAATTATAAGTACACTTGGTACGCATTACGATATCGACGGATTAGTTGTCGGAATCGACCACACCGTCATGTCTTATGAAATTGTGCGATCCGTTCTAAGGTAGTTGAAAAATGTGGCTTCGTGTTTGACACGATCGGAGAATAAGGAATGAAAAACAAAATGCCCATTTCCATTCTCGCACCCAATAACTTTGGATGTCTTTTACGTTTTTAACTTACATCTTTTTCCTTTCGATCGTTTAAATATAACGACGTGATATATCATACATAATTTGTTCGAGTCGAACGTTCGTTTTACTAGTTCATACAACTATCACAATGACGTACTTAATAAGACCACTACTGCGGTCCGAAGTTATGGGCATCACGATTCTTGATATTATTGATATAACGTACACAACAGGCGGCGTATTTTCAAAAACTAATGGTGTTTACCTACATACGCCTGTATACTTATACATTATTTTGTGGTATAATCTCGGCATGTGTTTTAGTACGTTTGATAATCCTTTTTTTAAGTGGTGGGTGTGGTAGAGAAGAGGAATCCGATTAAATAGTCCAGCGCGTAGCCGTTAAATCCGGAGACAAGAGGAAAAAAAAGCTAAATACTTACAATGTACTTGACTAAACGATATTTTTGGCTTTTAGAGGATCGTACGATAGGCTCAACATTATACGATTAATTCCACGCGTCGTTTTGCGCTCGTAGCTAAATCTCGGTATATATTTCGGTAATCTTGTTCAGAAGCCACGTCCGCAAACACGCCGTTGTACACGAGGCCGCCCGCAGACAAATATTTCGGGGGGGGGGGGGGAGATCAAAAAATTAACACTATAATTTTTTTTTTAATATACTCTCGGTATAGAAACTAAAATCTATAAATCACCGATCGCGGAGTCGGGAGTACAGATTATCACACGTTACAACAGCTGTTCTATGAAATCGTTTCCATGGCTCTGTCTGTAGCTGTGACTGTTTCGGGCCGGATCGGTAGAAATAATGAACGATTATTTTATCACACGTAAAAAAAACACACCGAAAATTATTTGACGTTTAAAAGGAATTCGAACAAATATCAAACAAAAATAGCGGGCGGCGGGGGGGGGCAATGATCCCTCTCACCCCCCTCCTAGCGCGCAACCTTGGCTGTGTACAATGAGCCGCCCTCCCCCCCCCCCGGAAAAACGAGTGTAATCGTGTTCAACGGCCGTGGGTTGGGGGGCCCCGCCAAAAAATGAAATCCTAGAGTTGCCTTTGAACCGGACGGCGACGGTAACGCGCGACGTCGGCGGCGGCGGTAAAAACAATAAAACGCGGTGCGCGCGCTGCGATTGGCCCGGTGCGATTCGAAATGTGTTCGCGGGTTCCGTCACCGCGGCGCGCGCGTCCGTCATTCATTTCGGTTCCCGACGCCGTCGCGTGCGCGCGCCCGTCTCGCCCGCTCGCCGAAACGAAAACGCTCGCGTGTCGTCGTCGCCGCCGTCGCCGCCGCCGCCGCCGCCGCCGCCACCGCCACCGCAAGTCACCGCACGTACTACGCAGACCAAGACTTTTCCGCGATCGCGACGACGAAATGGTATGATGGAAAACGCGTTTTATTATTTATTTTTTTTATTATTATGTTTTCCGCACTATCCCGTATCGTCCAACTGGTTTGGTCGAACCTTAACCTGTAATCAGTGGTCCGAGTCGGAGGGGGGGAATGGTATCCTTCCACTTATTTTGTCCAAAACAATACATCCCCCTTATAAATTATATACGAAGATTATCGATTTTCATAAAAATTGTTTTACGATGATTTTTCAATTAGTTTTACAAGAATAATGTTTAGTTTTATTTATTTTCTGATATGAAACAAGTATTTCTTAAAATTTTATGTTGATGAGAAAATGTATAATTCGAATACAATAATTCTGGTGATTGAGTTATTTATAGACTTGCTCTATGGTATTGCCCGGCCGGTGATGGTAAACTATATCGCGTGTCGTGACCCACAGAATAAATATGCAATTTATAACGTTATGACTTATCACTTACGAATAATTCAGATAACGTATTTTTTCTTTCAATATTCTTAGTACGTTTTGATTAATGCATTCTATGAACTTTCATTAGTGATTTATTTACGATGATATTACGAATATTTAACGTATCGAGCATAATACGATTAATTAAATTGTACGGTTTTATCGACTCAAAGTCATAAGTCAAGCATCAGTACTCATGTCTTTATTAAATCGGTCAACTAAATCGAACTCGAGTACAGATAATATTACGACTTTAGAATAAAAACGTAGGCATCCCTTCAGTTATGTTGAGCCACTTCGACCACGGTCTGTAATCGTGTAAACCTCGAGCGGACGATGATGTTTTTTATCCGTTGAAAGTATAAGGTGTTGTGGGGCGAGTGGGGGAGTTTGTCTTTCACGTCGCGGAATAGTTTTCGCTTTGTATTCGGGCGGGTCTGTCGCGTATTCATTCTTAACCGTAAATGAAATCGCCGGTTGCGTTTTATTTATTTTAATGAGAATTCGGCGTCTGTTCGATTTTCACTTCATCGGACGAATCCGTTTCGCGCCAAAAATGCCGTGTTGTATAGTGCGATACGGAGAAGTCACACGAGCTGTCCAGCAGTAGAGTGTACCCAAAATATGCTCTAAAGTTCTAGCGGTAAATCAAATGTATATTTATTTATAAAACACCGTTTATACCGACTATTTATAAAACTAATTGATTACTGTTACTATTTATTAGTAACTGAGTGACTAATTTAAATATTTTGTCACGCCCGTGTATGTTGTGCGTATTTGCTTGCACGGGTCTTATCGGCAAAAATGGGTAGGCGGTCTGTCGGAGTCGCTCTAAAATACAGCCGTTCAGTCGAATATCAAATTTGTTTCTTTGCAATCTGAAAATTACATCAACAGTCTATAACACATCTAGTATGTTATCCATCTTAACGGTATAACAACTTCATATTTTTTAATTGGCGATGGATGAACATTTTGGATTTTGCTGCGGCCAGTGTACTGTGGGTGTTTTTTTCTCTTTTTTTTTAAGGATTTTTGTTGGATCGGTTTTTGGTGTTTAACCTAACTGTCGTTTTTTGTTTCAATTATTACCTTACCGCTTGTATTTGTTGTGTGATAAAACTGTTATTGTGCTGTAATTGTATACATCTGTCCAGTGGTGTAGATACCACTTTTTTCCTGGGGAGAGTTTTAAAGGAACTTTAAAATATAACAATATTTTTGTGTAAATATAGTTTTAATACATTTTAGAACAATTATCATGTACACACGTATAAGATCTCGAGACGTAAATATCATAACTTGACGAACATACAATTTTATAAGAATACAAAATATATAAAAATCGGCAATCGTCAGGGTCGGATCCGACCCAAAATTAGAATTCGTTACGTTTTAACCCGAATAGAAAATAAACAAACGGCAAGGTCAATGACGTGACGTTACCATTGGTTTCGCGATGACTGGATTGAAAGACGCTCATTATCACAATAAGGCTTAATTTTCAGTGTTACCGACTTCAACTGTTGTCGGGTCGGATCCGACCCTGACGTTGTGTAAGAAGGGTTAACGGAATTTCGTTTTTTCATTACTATAGTAAGTCCTGTGATAGATATTTTCAATGGTTCTCAAATATCGCTTAAATTTTTAACTGTTGTATACATCATTGTTAATTAGCTGTTTTATTAATTTTGTGTATTCATTTTTCATGTACATCCACATTCTGATTTAGTTTTAATAGGCCATATAAATAAATATTATGGCGTTAATATTATCGTCATATCGACACAATAATCCAAATCTATCTGTAATGTATTAGTTATAGAATATATTTTATGTTATTTAATATTTGATTTATCTGTACGACTGTGTCTATTATTTAGCGGTGCAACTATTTTAACATATTATGGCGTTTGTTTTTGGTAAGGGTTTGGTTATTTAAATCACCCAGTTTTATCATTTATTTTCATATGCATACTAATTGATAACCCAAAAGCCAAAAACACATTCTATGCATTATGATTTTAACTGGAAAGGTGGAAGATGCGAGGTCTATAGAGACAATGACTGTTGCAGTATTATCATAAATTTAACTTTTGGTAACTACCAATTGTTTTGAATCTAGGACAACATACACCAAATATATATCATTAATTATATTTGATTTAATATAATCCAGCACATTTATTTTTGAATTATCCAAATACATTTTACTGTCTCGCTGCCTGTATGGTTTATACAGATTTTTCCATGACATTTAAGTATTTGGTGTTTGTATTTATTTGAAGTTATAAAACCAAACATTTTTATTTTGTTTTATTGTCATTCGTTCAGTATTCACGTCAAATTATTCATTTATTCATATTATTTCATTACCCATTATTTAATTCTTTATAAAATGTATACACACAAATTCCGGTGAAATACAATTTATTTATTTTTTAAAATTTAAATTATCTCATTAATTATTATGATTGAGTATAAATTTTAAACATAAATAAATAATAATAATTTATATTTATTGCGGACAGTACAAAAACTAACTACTGCATATATAGTTATACTAAAATATTAAATATTATAGTTACCTAACTTAACCAAATGGTTTGAAAAGCTTGATAATAACATGTATAAATAATAAACAGAATGCAGCATTACAGAATAGGTATAGCGCATATGAATATATGATATATTTTATATAATTTTAAAATGAAGTCTTAAATATTCTACTTATAAATAATAGTTATATTTCTTGTGTTATGATTTTTTTTCAGTATCTAAAATCTTCTAAATTTATTTATAAATTAGGGATCTTTTATTTCTCCACACTCGACATTCTTTCCGAGTTTTTAGGATTATCTAAAATCCTTTACCCCACTACTTAACATGAAATTTCACGTTAATTTTTTTATCTTTATTATTCTTAACGTATTTCAAAAAATTGTTTGTGATCAAATTTAGTTCTTTTATAACATTTTATATATATAAATCGTCAGTTATAGATAGTACCTATCAATTCACCATTGTACTTCTATGTGTACATTATTCTTTAGAATAATATGAAAGAAAATCATCTTAACTAAGAAATTAGAAAGTATTTAGTTCTTTTATAATATATTATATTAAATTTCCTAATTGAGTCTTTTTTTTCGATATTAAGAATAAATCGTTTGATGTTTGTTTATTGATTTCTAGGTTTTTTAATAAAAACAAAGACGCTATTCAAAACTGTTTTCTTAAAACGTCAATGAACTATACATTATCATTTTTCAACGTTTACGGCTGTTTTTATATATACACGTATACACATAGTGTATTAAAACACTTAGGTGAGATGTAATATTAGGAAGACGATAAAATATTAATTTTTATTACCATTTTTGAACTAAACTTCACGGTATAAATATACAATTTATGGTACTTAAAACTACATATTTAAGACTTGTTCTATTATATTTATTAAATGTATATAATTGAATAAATATACATATATTTAGTGAAAGGTACATCTATATGAGGTTTAAAAACGTTTTGTGGTGTAAGGTCATAAATTAAAAAGCTAAAAACGTATATTCCCAGCATATAAAATAAAATAATCTAATATTTTCGAATATTTTTTTTTGTAACATATTTTCTAGATATGGAATAATCGTACTCCTTTTGTTAGTTAATATTATATTTTGTGTATTTAAAAGTAGCGCAGCATAATAATCTTAGTCCATATGTTAAGATTCATTATTACTTTTCACAATTAAAAAATGATTTATTTCAAAAAAACACTTCTTTATAATTTATTGTTGATCGATTTCTATTTATTTTTGCTGTATTACCTGCGTGGTCGCTTTTAAAACATTAATAATAATGTGTCTTTTTTACTCATGTCAAGTATTAATCTAATTAAAATTTGGCACGAACTTACATTAAAAACATTAGAATCTAATAAAACTGTCTTGACTATTTGCTATGCTATACTATTGAATTCGGTTGACAAATAAGAAGTGCTTATATTTAAAATGAGAATAATCTAAGAAATGACAATTAATAATATAAAGTATTATAATTTTATAATCCAATATGTCTACGAAATTTTGTAGTACATATTATAGATAATATCTGTGTTATGGTAATATAGAATTGGATGTTTATTCAGAATCGTCGATAGTTATGGAGAGTAGAGACCAGCTTATTATTGTCGTTTCAGATATACGGCTATGTTGTATAAGAAAACAGATAGGTATACCTATAATAAGTGGTTTCGTGTAATAAGTAATGGGAACTTCGAAACAACTCACATTCTATACGATTTGTTAAAAAACGAATATTCTTGTTGAATATACACTCGCCTGACATATAATTTCATATTTATGAGATTAAAATTAGATTATACGGTAAACAAAATCTAACCTATATCAATTCAGTATATAATCACAATTGTAATTATATGTACAATATTCGATTTAGGGTTATTGTCCAACTAATTTTTTGTCGATCAGGCAATTTTTATTTTTATAAACAATTTTATTTTAAATTTCATATACATAGTAAACGTCTATGAATAGTGATTATAATACTGCATTCCTACAAATATTTCAATTTTTGAGATTTATTTCATGTTGGCGATTTTCAGATTTTTTTTATAGCTACCCATATTTAGATAAGAAATGTGTTGGAATTATTTGTTATTTTTTAAACATTCCTCAAGTTTTTTAGTTTTAGATTTTGAGTGAAATGAAGAGTGTTTTTATTTACAATGAACATTTTTTCATGTAGAAAGAATACTCTGTTAATTTTTTACATGCGTTACTTTCTAGTAGCAAATTGTAACTAATTTTCTGAAGCGACTATAAAACTATAAAAATCTGGTAACTTTGTCAAATTATCCATTTTGGACATGTTCAATTTTTGTGGTTAATATCTGAAAATATTTTATAAATTTAGACTTATAATATCTTAAAAATATTGTTTTTCATAATTTCTTTTAAGTGTGTGAAGTTTGAATTTCAAAAATGAAATGAATAATAAAAAAAAATTTACTTAGAAACATTTTTTGAACGCAATAATTTATTGTTGTTTTCAAATTAAAAATAAATAATAAATAATATAGTTTTAACAACACTCGATTAATTTTAATTCAATAAAATTACAATCTTAAATCGACGACATTCACAAAATCTGTGGCTCGCTATTCTTATCTCATAAATAATATATATATAATAATAATATATACATATATATTTTTATAATTACTATAAATAAAATGAAAAATAATGAAAAATCATAAACAGAAAAATTTGAGGAAATGAGTATTATACATTATATTTAGCACAGAAACACACACACACCACACACACACACATATATATATAATATATATATATATGTTACACATACACATATTAATGTCAAAAACGTGAGTTATTTGATATTTTTTTAAAACATTTTATCGTTATTATATTATTTTATGGCACAGTAGTGTTTAAAATATTTTAGCTGTAATTGGAAAAAAAGAATGTTGAAAAATGTGGACAATTCATTAAAAAGTACGTTACTATAGTTGCATGTGTAAACAAAAAATTCTAATTATTAGTTATCAATGAGAAAAATTGTGTTTTCAATGATTTGAAAGTATTAACGTTTTTTTTTAAATTGAAAACAAAACAACTTTAATGAAATTCTTATCTAAAAACATCATTTTTTATGACGAGAAAATAATTCTATAATGTAGTTGTTTTTCAAATGTTTATGGTGTATTGACATTATATTATAGCGTGTTTATAATGTTCATTTTTAATACATTTTTTGATTGTAATACCTTAAATTATTTTACTGTTTTACATTTTCAAAATTAATCCCCACTTCTTATACTCGTACCTTAAGCAAAAGTACATTTTTATTGAACGAAATAGCAAAATATCAAATTATTTTAACTATCTTTTAGAACAATAATAAATAAATGAAAATGGCTTTTCTTTTTTTATCATCAATAATTATTATTTAATAAGTTGCTCATAAGAGTCACTTTTTGTATCGTAGTTTAATGACAACGATAATACACGCATCATTATAACAATAATGATTTAATATTTGATAGATATTAGTTGGTGGTTATAACCACCTTAATTAAAAGAGACATTTATCTAAGAACTTTGAACGTTTTTGATAAGGCTTCTCTGAGAAGGCATATTTCAGTATCTACTACAATATTTTTCCATTTCCCTGTGTCTTAAACTTAAGTATATACTTATTACTGGGAAAATATTCATCGGATATTAAAAATCAACACGTGAAAATTTCTTAAAAATGTTAAGAAATTAATATAAGAATTAAATCTTAGAATCTGTGATAAAAATCATAGGTTACCATTTAATAATGAAAAGTTATGTAGTTATGCACAAAAAAGTATAACAAACATTATTTATATTTCTAGGAATATAGCCTGATTAATGATTAAAAAAATCACCTTGTATACATCGTTAAACTCGGATACTATTCGAAGCTAGGTTTCACTAATAATTAATCACATTTAATTCAACCTAAATACATATATAATTGTTTTTCGAAAACATACATCATAACATAAGCGTTGAATGGCCCAATGAACTAAAGAGTTCTATAGTCCCATCACAATTGTTACTGTAATAACAATGACCCCGAACGATGAATGTCACATTATTATTTTGTTTGAAACTACGTATACAATATTTTTTAATATATCTTTTAAACTCTCTCTACATCTAATTAAATAAGTTAAATCCGAAATATTGAATATAAAAAAAAATCGAAAATATTTTCTCATTTTTTCACCCTACAAAGTATAACGAACTAACGAGTGTAATTCTTTTCAGTCACATTTTACACTCTGTATATTTAGAAGAAAAAAGCAGATAGTTTTCTTACAATAAGTATGGCCTATAGTATATTGATTTAAATATGATTAGTCGGAAGAGAGGCATTATAATTATATTCAAAAAATATTATTCTGAACGAATATCACTTTAATAACAGTGACTTCTTATCGTTTATTTTCCAATTCTAAGTGCTCGTAAAAATAACTATGAAATACGGTTTTAGGAATGTGAATACGTTTCGGAACAAATGTGATGAAAACAGCTTTAAAAAGTCAAAAATAAAAACGTTCATGAAAAATAATTTATTTTATTTTTTTACTTGAACATTTTTTTCATTATTTCATTTATTGTTAACGCGTTTGATTATGTGCCATAAAAGTGGCATTAAATTACTTGTTTACTGCACGTGATTATTCATTTGTCACCAAAATAAATCTGTACATAACACCTATGTCATTCGAAATTCCAATGAAACCAATGTCATTCGTAAATCTAGGACACTTAGTTCAATTAACGTAAATCATTTTTCTTTAAAAGTACATGTTCAATATGACGTCATTGCCATGCGATCTTCCTATTTCTGGCAGGTATCCAGAATTAAATCATTCTGTGACATTCCAAAAATCGTTCTACACGTTACTCGGAATTTGCGCGGACGATACAACACGTATAGCGTTCTGAAATTATTTCAAAAATGTTACGAATATAACATGTTTCAGTACTGGACGCTGATGGCGACCGTGTTGTGTGAACATTAAAATTAACGAATCAAAACCTCCTTTTATCGTTTTAATACGTCAAGGCGATTGCCTGCATGTTTATTTCTTTATATAGTAACATAATTCCTACGGAAACGGAAGTCGGACTTTTTTTCGGTATAAACAATCAACAGTCTGGAGTTTGTCGTGTTTAAATCTAGAGTCAAATGTCAAATCATTAAATTTAAAAACAATACGGACAAACCATCACAGGTCCATTGATATTTTACGGGAAACAAATGTCCGTCGTTCGTGTAGATCTTGATGAGCAAATAATCGTCTGGCACAAATACACTATAGATCTTTTTATTGACAATCCACCAAAATTCACTAACCAACGTAAAACCGTTAACGTTTCTTCTACACCAAAAACTAAACTCGCCCAAAGGGTTTATTCCCAGTTCACTGACACTCAATACTAAAAAAAAAACTATCTTAAAAAAAATTCCCAAATCATCGACAACGGTAGTTCGTCATATTTCTATTATTATCTGTTCGATTTATTTTCAATAAATATGTTGAGTTGTATACTTGTCAATTATAACAAATATTTGTAACCAATAAATAAACCAAATGATCGATCTAGTACACGTATCATTAGATAAGTATTTGTCGTAACTATATAACATTTTGAAATTAAACGGAACAATAAAACTCGTATAGAGTGGAGTGGTAATAATGTGATTTCTGAATATCGGCACGTCGCGAAAATCGTAAATATAGGTCATAACTCATGAAATCATTAACACCATAGACATTAAGTAATAAGTATAAATAACTGATAACTAAGGTCAGTAATAACTTCACACGAAAATTGTGGTTGTATTGTACGTTGAATATTTTGCATAATCGTTTGCATATTTAAATTATTTAAATTGTAATCATTTGCTGATTTTGGATAATCACATCCATAGATTAGACGGAAAACACGATGAAAACCAATATTTTAAGTGCATCAATAATTGTTGCAACCGTGCGATACTAAAGAATTCTAACGTGGTAATAGTTGTCCAACTGCATTGCGTTGAGTTGAATCAAAATGATTAAAAATTAATAGAAAATACGTAATGCGCCTATGTTATAAACAATAGTTTATTTTTAATAACAAAAGATTTTACTTTCATAATATCGTTTTGATCAGTAAAACTCATAAATAAAAACCGTACCACATACAGAAACATAGTATAAAAGTTTTAAACACCCTTTGGTCCATTACTTTGAAATTCAACATTATTATATTATTCTATTATGTCATCTTATTCAGGTTTAATCTTTCATTATTTAGATTAACTTTCCAAGTTTTGTATCGAAAATTGTAAAGAAAAATTAAAAACATAAAACATGTTTTGAAGGTTTTTAGATTTTTTACGCAGTATAATTATACTCATGTTTCAATAAAAAAAATTAAATTATTGAATTTAGCGGGAATTAATATTGAAAATATACATTACGTTTCACGCAAGTTTTAATCCAAAAAATATTCGGTTTAAGTTTTAAAGCTACGTGATTATTATCTACTGAAATATAATAAAAATATCTAAGTAATAAACGTATATTGCTTTTTAATTTCCTATAAAATTACTACTGTAAAAAAAAAATAATAATTTCGCTAAAGAGATAACCGTATAAATATAGTCTATGTCAACCTTAAAATAAATCGATAAGAAGATACGTTCATGTGTATATGTATGCAATTGGGTACTTTAAGGTTTTTATTGCTTTAAAATGTGCTTTCCGAAACGAAAAAAAAATACATCATTGTAAACCCATTTGTTTATTTTGTTATCTCTCGAAACAATAAAAAATGTACAATTCATTTGCAAAATAAAACATAAAATTTACTATCGTATTTTTTAAATTTACTTTTTATTGAGACTTAATAAAAAAACAATTAGCCTCGACTATTACAACAAAAAACACAATAATATACAAATTAAAATAAAATTATATTACAAAACCAGACTGATCGATGAAGAAAATTATGGAAAAAATGACAGGATTTAAACGTGATAAGAATACTAATTGCGAGTTAAAAAGAATGTTAATTGAGTTAAGAATAATAGAAAGGATTTGATGTCGAAAGAATAAAGGAATGCAACTGAATAGCACGTGAATAATATTGCAAACAGCTTCGGAGTTATGTAGAGTGCAATATAAATATTGTATTAAATGAAACAGCGAGATTTCGAAAATTGTTTCTCTATTTTCAAGAAATAATATTCAGTTGTTATTTTATACTTAATTGTTGTGTTGTAGAAAACTGCAGTAAATTAATTAAACGCATTGAGAAATCATTTCATACAGTGTACAGAGAATATTAATTTTATTACGTTATTTAAAACTTAGGTACACAACTCGCATACTTTCTAACTTGGTAATAAATCTAAAAATATTAGTCAATTAACGTTTCTGGAAAACTTGAAAATCGAGTGTCATTAAAATCAATTGCTTGAAACGTTTTTATTTGAATACTGTATAAATTATAAATAATGTATTTGATTTTAATTTTTAATTCAATACATTTTGATGTGTCGTTACAGTTTATCTGAGACTAGGGTGATCATATTTTGAAATGTTAAGAACAGGACTTTTATTTTATCCCAACTCCTGTCCAGCCCTTTGCGCGCTTTGTCATCTCCAGAAAATAGCATAGTTTTTTCAGGATCATGCAATATTTTTTACAAAAAAATATATCTTATTCAAATAATTCTATGTTTAATAATTATACAATAGTAACATAATTATTGATATATTAAACGGGACGATGAAAAACGTCCAGTTTAACGTTTTTCGCGACAGCATCGTTTCGTAATGGCGTGAGACAATACAGTCACGTTTTAAATGAATGTCTACATTAGACACCGGTTTTGTTTTTGGACATCTTGAAAACCTCAAGTGATATTTCATATTTCTTTTAGAGAAGTCATTATGTAATAACATAACAACAGTTCGCGTCTTTACAATAAATTCGTACTGAATAAAATATTATACGGTGTTTGACGGACTAAAACATTTACATATCATTGGGTTCGATGCTTTCCTCGATGCTTAAAACCTTCAATGTGCATTTTTCTGTAGGTCGACCACAGACATATATATATATATAAAGAAAAAAAACACATTGAAAGCCTCACAAGGGAAAGCGATTCATTATTTCATGTTTTTATTTATTTATTATTTTTTAAATTTGATTTATAGTCATAAAAAATTTTCAACTTAATATTTTTAACAGTCGAGTGTATCCACGTTATTAATATTTTACTTTGAAAATTATTAGTGTATAAAATGAGGGGACGATAACTATTTCCTTCTCTTTGAACTCAACTCAGACTACCTACAACTACCTCCGCTGGGTGTTTAATATTTCACATTAATAAATTTTATGGGACTCGACACATGACGTTCAAAGAGTTAACACATAAATCAACTACTTTTTTTTTTATCGCCATAATAGAATTTTTAAAAAGTACGGTTTTCAGTTACAAAAACAAAAACCGACGATTTTTGTAGTTTAATATTTATAAATTGTATAGAAATACATTCAATGTTTTGAAAAAAAAATCAAATATGCATCTCACATTCGCAAACTTGGGAAAATATTGTTAACATATGAGACTGAATGACGTATATTTAAAAAGAAAAAATTAAGCTAAACTTACAAAATTGAAAATAAATAAATGAAAGATCGACATAGGTATGATTAATTGCAGATGTGTATTGTCTGAAACAGACAGACCCCATACGAGTGAATTTACATTGTACATTTTGTGATAAAACTCAGTTAAACATTGTTCTTATTAGGTGTTATGAAAACGTACCATGAAATGTGGTCTTTACTTTGCACGTTTTTCGTATTCACTAAATTAATACCAAACTAAAATTAATAACTACACTAAATTATTTACAAAAGCCCGAAATTGCACGTACAATTGTATAAGCTAGGTGCTTACACAGCAGTACTACGACAACATGACCTGCATCCGTTGACTGTTTTCGAATAGAAACGGATACGTGCGTGCTAATGAATCGGAGGACTAGTGCTGTTCACGACAAAAAAACGTATCATTATAATACCATCGGCTGCGGTACATGAAATCGAGAATTGCCAATCGACCCGGCGGAAGTATTGTGTTTAGAGACATTGTACAACGCCGAGATTACGTTCTACGATTATATACGACTTTTCATAAACCCCCTCCCCCCCCTGTGACGTTTGTCTTGAATGAAATCCGCCCCGCGTTTATCGAGAATTAAAACGCGAAAAACAGTTCTGTTGAATATGAGAAACGAACAGTCACTTTTTCGCTTCAAAAAACCCCGCTCCGGAATCTCGCTCTCGAATTCATCATTACATACATACACACACACACACATACACACGACGTCGTTAAGGTTAGGTTAGGTTAGGTCCTTGTCACGTTGGCGGAGGGAATACAAATTACTACCGTCTCTGCCGACGATACGATCGACACGGAAACGGGACCGACGGCGTTTCCCGACCGGCGATAACGTTTACATGGGCAGGTAGAGTTATCGCAAGTCGTACGTTACGCGGCACAACCCTTTCCCTCCCCTACCATCCCCTTCCCCATTCCGCTTTTTCGGTCGCCGCGGTCAAGGACAACGACGCGTTCGTATGGTTTTTAAATAGAGCTCATCGATTCGAGAAGACGAATCCTCCGAAAAAATCGATATTTTAAATAATTTTCGTGACAGTCTGAAAGAAAAATCTATATTTTTATATACATTTTTTGTTTTTTTTTTTTACAAGAATTTTATTATTTTGAAATATTTTATACTATTTGAAATGCCCAGATGCTTGAACGTCGATGGTTAACATTCGTAGGCAATTTGAAATCATCCGATAATATGGACAAATAAATAAATTTAGATTTGTATAAATAGATTTAGTGTTAATACCTGTGTTTTGGACCTTGCCACTTTGGATTATCATCTTTTATATCTCGTGTTTACACATTATTGTATAAGTAAAAAAACGACGAAAAAACATTATCAACTTATCGATATCGTAAATTTTGAATTTCTTTTTACCCAACATGGGTAATTAGTTTTATTCATAATACTTTTTATTCGTCCCCACCCATTTTATTTATCAACATTAAAAAGCAATTCGGGTTAATTTTGATCATGACGATTCGTCCTTTTTACATACCGCAAGAGCTAGGTTAAAAAAATTGTCAATGATGGTGGACAGTTTTTTTTCTATCGGTTGAAACTCCTTAGCATTTAGCATAAAAACAACCCTACTTGTAGGACATAATATTGTCATTGAAAATTCTAGTCTTTAGTAGAAAAAATAGTCCAAGGACTGCGGTGAACGAAATATACACGACGAAAAGTTGAATATTCGATGAAATATATATCGTACAAAATTTTAATTTCTTGAAAAAAAAGTAACTTTTGACGAAAACAAACAAAAATTACGATTATATCTACAGGTTGAAATTTCTTTTTTTATTGATACGACGATTTGTCAATAGTCATAGCAATGTATCTAAATTATTCTTCGATTTCGATCGTGTGTATCTAATTACTGCGAAGAACATAGAAACATAATAGTGAGAAATAAAGATGTTCCAGCAAGTCCCATTTAACAAAAATCCCTGGAATGTTTTTCGTGCTGTCGTTCGCCGTTGATTCAATTGTATTCGGTACAGCTGCTTGGACGTTTTCGAATAATATGATTTAAACGGAAAAATCGTTTTAGCATAGTAATCTAGCGACAGTGGAGTGGAAGAGAGGAGTTTTCTAAAATTAAAATTTGTGAGATCTCTTTTAATCGTTAAACCGCAATCACGAGATATCGGGCGCATAAACGCTGTTTAATAAAAATCGTCTGTACATTTACCGGATTTTGCGGCGCGTACCTACAACTTTTCCAGCATCGCGTTAAATCGGCGACGCCGAGGTTCGTGCCAAGTTATGTTGCGAGATTATAAATCTTCTATAGACGCCCACCACTAATATTTTTCCGGAATCTTCTCAACCAATATACTCGTTAATTGTTTTGTTGGAGATGAATAGGGCTTATTATATACATACATATAGGCACATTACGGACAAACCGAAAATGTAGACATCGTATCGATTGGTTTCGATGTGTTGGGATTTCATATATTAGGTATATTGAAATAAATTTAAAACTTAAAATTTAAGAGTTGTATTATTTTGAAAAACATTTGATCGATAACAATTTTGCCATCGATTTTGGAATATTAAACCATTCGTATAATATATATATACATATATAATTATATTTTATATATTATTTTATTATTAATTTTTTATAATTATTAATGAAACTATAGAAAACGTTTTAGAGTTAACTGAATTGTAAACAGGTCTGACATATATTTCAAGTATAATTAAGTAAGTTTTAGAGAATATAAATTCATTCAATTATTCGTTTATTTATAAGTTTTTTCTGTAAGAGCACAAGGTTATGATATAAGTAAAAGTGCGCAAAATAAATAGTACACTTGCTGGTACCGATTGAAAAGACTCGGTGTAATAACCGTATAACACCAGAAATAAATAAAACCAGAGTTTTTCAAGAGGATAAAAAAAAATGAATTGAAAAATCGACAGAAATGACAGGGGCCAGATAATTCCATTATTATTATTTGATCAGTATGAAAATCGGAGGTGTCTTTTTATTACACTAAAGTGTCGGTCGATTTTTTTATATCTCAAGCACAATTGATTGAAAACACTGTTTATGATAAAAACTGGAATATTCTAGTTCGAGGACCAACACAAAAAGACGATGTTTACTAAATTATGAGTTTTCGAAAGATGCATTTAGACTTATTGACCTTCGACATTAGAACTAATTAAAAACAATTAAAATGAAATAAAGTTAACGAGCTGCTATGCATCATCGAGCCACATTAAAATAAGGTCAAGTCGGTCGCTTAGACAAATATTTTATAGCTGTACTGTTATTTTGGAATCGACGAGCTGTTTCGTTTCGCTCAGAACGGTAAAACAATTACGGCGACTGTAATGGCCGATTAAAAAGAAAAAAAAACCAGAATAAAAAACGGGAACGCGCTGTAATTTAACGTAACGCAAAATAAAATAATTAGATCGAAAAAAAAACGTGTCGATAAAATCGCGAATATAAAAACGTTTTCCAACCCTCGGTTTAATTTCGGATTTCGCTGTTATTTTATTTCCTTAATGGACTTTAAATATATATGTATGTATGTTTTCGCGATCGCGTGCTTTCGGTTACACTTGCGTACGCGGTTAATTTTCCAGCGGGAAATATTTGAACACACGCGTTAGATTAGCGTCAAAATATAATACACTCAAGGCGGAGAGATTTGAGGAAACGTAAATTGATACACGTGAAAAACGCGCGTGAATGGGTCGTTATAACGCGACAGGATTTCTTCGGAAGATACGCTAACGCTTATTTTTAACCGGTACGCGTGAACGTTCGCGGGGACGTCGACCCTGGACTGGTCGACGGTTTTTTTGTCGTTTTCTCCCGACGTTAACGGGACGCGTTTTGACATTTCAGGGGCGATTGAAATCCGGTGACGTATCCAGGGGGTGTTAGGAGGTTGTAACCTAAAATAAAAAGGTTGTAAATAAAATAAAATAAATATTAAAAATTTACAAGTGACAACTGAATTAGTCTGTTATGTTTCGACTGTTATGATTATCGAATAAAATCGTTTTCAGATATAATGAAAATCGTTCCGCATTACCCGTTTAGATTAGATTTGAAATCGGTCGGTGCGACAATCGGCGTTAACCATTACGTGTCAAAAATCCAAATCCTTAATCTCCTAATGTATTTTCAGTTCATTTTCGAATTTCGATAGCGTTTCTACGTAACCGTATTGTCCGTGCTAAAACGTCAACGACTGACAAGCCAGCCTGTAGTTCAGTTACACTGGACGCAGAACAACAACAATTTAATTTGTTATATTTTGTTATATTGGACCGAAAAAAAATTCTGGACACGCCACAGTTGAAACGTCGATTCGAGCACCCGGACGACGATTTCTGGGTTTCGCAAAACGCGTGTTAACGATTACGACGCGTCGACCAAACGGACGTAAACACGACGGCACGAAGCACACGGATCGTGGAGTGGGCCCGGGGCTCGGACGGAAACATCCGTGTTGGACTTAAAACCGATTCCGTAACACGTACTTCTGGCGATTTGCTGACAGTTTTTCGGAGTTAGTGACGTGACGTGACGCTCGTCACGCGTTACCACCGTCACGTAGTCGCTGAAGTAGCGTGTCGACTTTCGTCATTTATTCTTTCTTGCGACGCAAATGTGACCCACGTCAAACACTGTCGTTTTCACCGCAATGCTCTTAGCAAAAGCATTCGCAAAGAATCGCGTCTTCACGCGACCGTTGTCGTACGAACGTGACGAGATCGTTTACTCGTCCAGCAAGCTTTTTATTCGTACGATACCGTTCACGTTTAAAAAGAAAAAGAAGAAAAAGAAAAAAGAAATACTCCATTTGCACAACACGGTGTTGTTACTGACGGCGGTGGCGCGGTCGGGCGCGCAGACAAAAGTGGAAAAGTCACTACTATTGATTAGCCTTCTGATTGTTTATATTAAATTATTAAACGTGGAATTTCCGATGGCATCCGTTTTCGAGTCGCTCGAATGAAACGTTGGTAAAAACATTATTTATTTTCAAACATTAAAAACGATTTCAAATAGTCAAATTACCCTACGATAGAAGACGTTTTCGCCCGACAAACATGAACGATTGGCACGTTGCAGAATACAATGAATAGAAAATAAATTACTAAACATTATTATTCACTTGTTTTTTTTTTTTTGGTAATAATATTGAACAGTGAAGTACTTAAAAGGTATAAAAAATATCTGTTCCGTTTTTATTTCGTTGAAAATCTGACAAGACATTTATTTAATGGGAAAATAATAAATTTAATTTGGTCGAAGTTCTGGCCGAAGAGTTCGGCGATATGTTCAAAATCTGAAATGCGACACACGGGGATGTAAATCAATGAGACGTTTTTAGGCATTGCCAATAATTTGAACCACAATGAAATAATGCGTATATTTTAAATACTATTTTTTCAATCAATAGCATGAATAAAAGTTTGTATTACGGTACGATTTACCAAAATATTTTCCCTCTCTTTTGATTTTTTTTTGCATACGCGAAAAATAAACTTAATAATACGTTGGGGAAAGTTTCAAGCCTTCACATAGAAAATATATGACCGGCAATAGTTTTTTTTGGGGGGCTATAGATTTACAGTGTAGATATAAGTTTTCTAATAAATCAGTTTATAAAAAATTATAATTTGTTATTGATAAGATTAAACACTTGTTTTATTATAATTGTTTTTGTTGTTAATAGTTCAAGCGTAAAATAATGAATTAATTTAATTAGGTTATTTATATATACACAAATGTTTAAAACCCGAAATCACAAAAATTATACACAATAACCGCATATACATATATCATCATATATTATATGATGACAACGTAGTTGTCGAAATACGTATACGCGGTTATTGTGTATAATGTTTGTGATTTCGGGTTTTAAACATTTGTGTATAAAATAATCACAAGTTCTCTTATATACTTTATTATTTATATATGTTTATACACGTATAACGTTTGTTTTATTTAAAGTGTACATTTTATGAACTAAAATATTGTTGTGACAGTAATTTTACCTCGAAGGAAAAATGCCTGGGTTTGACAAACGTGAAGGTGTGGAGTTTTCCATTATATTTTCAATCCATTATGTTCATTTTCAATTGCAATTTCATTAAAAATACATTTTAATGATTTTTAAATATACAACTGAAATATTTGAAAGTATTTAAAATTCGTTATTTGTTATAAAAGTTTGATATTTGTTCAATTAAAATTCGCTACAGCTGTAAGCTGTATGTTAGCTATGGTATTTAAATTAATAAACTATACGTCTTGTATTATTAGTAAATAATATTTTGAAATTCCTAATTTATTTTTAAGGTATTATTGTTCGGTGACATTTTTTACCAGTCCATTTATGCAGTGTTAATTATATAATACAGATGGTATTCTAAAAAAAAATCCTAAAAATATAATTAAATACAAATGCTATATAATAATTTGAAAAGAAAAGTATTTCAAAAAGCATTCTATACTATCAGATTCATCTACTAAAATACTTCAAAACATTAATAATAGTAATAATAATAATAATAATAATAATAATAATAGGCAGTTTTGTATTAATTTTTGAACACGGATCCCCGAATGAATTTCAAACGAGAAGACCTACGTGACTATTGTTGTATGAAATAACACACTTATGTGCGTGTGTGTTTATATATATATACAGTTATAGTGTTTAGTAAACAACGTGTGTTTAGAGAAACGTCTTTAAAGATTGAAATCCGAAATCGACGTATAAGAGTTATTTATATTTGTATAAACCAATGATGACCAAATTATAACACGTAACCCAAAGTCGGTTCACAGAAGTATTTTTTCATATTCTACAAAAAGAAAATATATATATATATATAATCGTGTATTGTTCGTATTCGTTTCAATCGAAATTCAAATTCAAACGTATGAATGTAAGAATTTGGTTACCAGTGGCGTCTGCAGGTATAAATAATACATATTTTTGTTTTATTGAAAATGTAAAATCTATACAATGAGTACAATAAGTAAATGGTTTTTTTTTTAAATAGACATAAAAATCAATTCGGTTTGATGGCTTGACCAGGAAGGCGTACAGCAGCAAAACCTGGATTGACTTAAGGTAAATAAATAATACATATAATATGAAACTAGTTGCTCGACTTGTTAATTTTTTTTGTCGACTTGTTTAAATTCATTTATGTCCATACAATGTCCGAATTTGGTTTCCAATCATACTCATAGTACTAAGAATAATGTATATGGACAGTACCAGGTATGGATAGATAAAACCATGTCAAAGGAGTTCCAAATTGTCACAGGTTTAAAACCGAGAGATGCCATCTCACCGTCTGCTATGTAATGTGCGTAAGATAAAATGATGAGTAGTGTGCAAAGTAATAAATGTCGGTTGGATATTTGTATAAAACATTTTTTGAGTGGCTAATTTGAGTATTGAAATGACTTAGTTCTCGTCTTCTGAAATTACACCAAAGAGACGTAAAAATCTTTTATGGCTATTACGTGTATATACGTAATTTATATTATAATAATATATGTTATTATGTATAATAATTTACATTATTTATACCAATAAGTATTTATAACGATATAAAATATAAATAGGATTTATTGAAACTTCTGATACTATTACCGACTTTGTGTGCGTATATTTGTGTTGTTATGTCGATTGAAGTTTTCAGTTGGGTTAAAAGGAAAGCATTTTGCAATTCGTCAAATTCCAATGATCGCTAGTATTGTCTAACTTTTAATTGGCATAATAAAATAAACGCATAATAAAATAATAATATAATAAATATAACCTAACTGAACAACCAAATAAAAAGGTTTTATGTATTTCGTGAAAGATTAGAAAGTTAACGACACGACAAAGTTGTGTGTGTGTGTGTATGGACTTATGTGGAACGAACAAACATTTTTCACAAAATATTTGGTCCAATACGATATTATTACATAACCACATTATTATACGATATTATTACACGCCTTATCCATTCGTTTCTTGGTTAGTTTTAAGGAAGTAATTATTTTCGTTTTAGGCCATTAAGCTGAAACGAAGCTATCGTAGAGTAACTGTAATACCTTACATAAATATGACGTATTCTATTCTTTATAAATTGATAATCAATATAGTGTGATCTCTAATTTATTACTGTTAAAAAGGGAGTACGGGTCGAAGATGTAATAATTACACAACTACACGTCACTAACGCGATTAATCGCGTTTGTTAGTTTTAGCTGCGTGGCTGTACATTATTTTTTTTAATATTGTTACTTGGTTAGTTGTACGGTCTTCATCATCATACATCACATGACAATTTCGTATACAATTTTTACAATTACAAGTATATTTTTCGTATTTTACAATGTGATTAGGTTAGGTATCGGTTAATTTATATATTTTATTGTATTTTTATTTTTAAAGTCGATTTGAAAGAACTATTTTGTTGCGATTCAAAATGTTTAATTGATTCGATTTGACAGTAACATAGAAAAAAAAATTTTAAATGATATACATGCAAAATAGTATTAAGTAATGTCTATGTGACTTTTTTTGTCTTTCGTCGCTCCTGGTCACTGAACGTTTTTGACGCAGACGTTTTCAAATAATAATCAAAAAATCTTTATCGATGTTAATTTGCTATTTAAAACGATTTCATAACAAATATTTGGAGACCGAAACTGTTTACTTTCGTAGGTATTGTTCGTAAAATAAATGAGAGTCGGTAAGTTCCGTGACAGTGCCACGGAAATAAAGATGCTATCGAATTTTTAATTTCAATATAGCTGCTATATTCAGACGGCTTGTGTTGATAATTAAATAATTATTTCTTCAGTTTAAAATTCAAAATGTTGAGATTACTATCAACTGCAATTTCCACGTATTATTAGCACTCATGTATTTAAATGCATTTATATGAAAATTAGTTATTATTTATTTACAATGGTTGTGACATGAATATACGGATTGTATTACACAAATAATTACAAAAATACCCAACTCGTTGGAAATAAGTAGCGTTATAGGGGAAATCCTTCAACTGAGTAACGAGTCCAATTACATAGGATATGAATTTTTTATTCTTATAACATATAAAACTATTTAATTATAAAACGGCTACTCTTTTATGATAAAATTTATGTATGAATGTGTGTTATTTTTTAAATATATATAAGTATTATTGATAATATACGAAAATGAAAACTGTAATATGACCAAATAGAATACTTGTAATATTTAATATAATAATACCAACACTGATTTAGTAGTAAAAACAGAAATTGTTGTAAAAGACTATTCACACATTTATGCGTTTCATCATTAAATTTTATATTATAATAAACAATAATTATTGTTATTCTGTGTATTTCGTGATAAAGAATATGAAATATTTTTGGAATATAAATTTTCTACTCATTTGAAGAATAAACAATGGAAAAAAATTATTTATTTACAATATAAAACGCAATTCGGGATGTTTTGAAGTAATAATATGGGTTTAAATAGTTTGATATGGTGGTTTTGTTTTTCCATTCGCAAAATCTTCTAACATATCTTCGAAATCAATTGTCAATTGATAAACAACTCCATTATAATGCAAGTCAATTCTTCTTGTTTAATATAATTTGGCACGAGTCAATGTTTTACAGTGAATGTTTATATAGCTGGCTTCTAAACCTTTCAAATTAAATAAAATCCAAACTATTATCGATTTATATTATTGAGAACGATTTTTTCAATCAATCGATGAAAATTTTTACATTTGAGAAAAAAGTTAAAAATTAAAATCTGTCTTTACCGCAAAATGATATATTTTTGTCTGGTCGTTAAACGTGAGTTTCTTTTCTTCGTTCACCGAAATAAATCTTTATAATCGGAACTTGGTTTTTTTTGTCTATTTGTATTATATTAGTTTGTTCGTTTGCTCAATAAAATTAGAAAATAACGTTTATAATTAAAGTTCGTGTATTTTTCTTTTAAATACTGATTCACTTAAAAAAAATGGTTGCGGTCCCCTATAAAATCGCGATCCAGGGCCATGCTTGCCCCCACGAATTACGTCATCACCGCCACTAACGATCAACAAAACGCAAATATGGCACAATTAAGCGAAGTCGTCTAAACGATATTTTAAAAAATCGATTTATGAAGAAGCCTCTTAAGTTCTGAGAAAGCATATGTGTATATATTAAATTGTGTTTCTTTACAGAGAAAACGGGAGATCGATTGATTTTAATATCGTTCGTTCATAAACCGATTTTTTTTCTATAAGCAAGCATAATATTTAATTGTTTTAATTCCAAAAAATAAAAACCCATCCATTTATCTATACATCTATATAAGAGGTGAAGTTAATTCTTCTAGATAAATCACAATGCCATTATAATATCATTATAACCGCCTTATCGCCCATTCTCTTATAAAACCGGGCAATATATAATGATATACTCGTAATCGAGGGTCAAGCACTTAACATGCATTTTCAATAAAAAATCTATATCGATATTGAAATGTGATTGTTTGCAATTTAGGTAAAGTTTTTGACTGGGAAATAAAAATGTTCGGATTTATGTATGTCCTACGTATACTTGTGTGTATAGAACATATAAAAACCACATTTGAATACACTGTGTTTAATAAATACATTATTTTATAAATAAATGCGTTTGTTTACATAATTTGTTTTATTACCTTATCAAAAGGCTGTTTGTTTATTTGAAACGACTCTACGGTGGTCCTTAGGGTCAGTATAAAACGAAGTTTTCAAAAGCGCGACGTTGCATAATGTTCCATGTTTTACGGCAATTAAAATGTTAAAAACTCATTTCCGTGAGTAAAATATAATAAAGTTATATATACATTTCCGTTAATAAAATCATTTATTGATTTTTTTTACTTTTAATTAGGTAGCTCTGAACTTTTTTTTTAAATATAAATAGTTTAATACGATTAAAACTTGTTGACCACTGATCAACATACTTTCTTATAGTTGGCTATATCATTATATAATAATAATAATTCAATAAAAGGAATATATTCGTTGATAGATTTGTTTCAGTTTCATTCTCGACAATCATCGACGTCGGTTAGCGACAAACGATTTCGCGAAGTGTTTTTTTCAATGAATGTTTTCGTTAGAAATATCGTAATAAGAATACAATCTAATGCGTTATTTATCAAGTCATTAACGTGTTCACTACAAAAAAATAAATAATGAACTTACCACAACGCTATTTTTGAAAGTAACTACGTTGCAGTAACGCGCAACGTGAGTTACGTTATTATCCAAACACTGTGCATTAATAAGCTAAATATGAAATAACCAACGATGACATATAAATTAATTAATTAATTCGAATAATTGTATTGATTTCAATACGATTCGTCACGCGTTGTTCAAAAGAATTTATGTATGAACTTTAAACTCCCCCGCAGTGTTCGATCATGACAAAATCGACCTTTCATTATTAATAAAATGATTTTTTAATTACATTTCGAAAAGATTCCCTCAATGTTGACGCCTTTGGGGCTTCTTGCAATTTCTTTTCACCATTCTCTTTAATCAATCTTAACTTATGTCGACAAAGAGACTACGGAACTTCTATAATATATTATTGACGCTTTTGTATTTTGTTACTGTGTCATTTGCGCGTATTCTGGGAGAACAAAATTAACTGTCATATGATCAATTGAAATCTAAAAATGAATACCATAAGTGTACTTGATAATTTTCGAGAATAAATACATTAACCATTCTTCGTGTCATACAATTTTGTAGTTCATAATGAAGTTTCCAAATAATTTTTTTACGAATAAAAATCAATCTATATATTTTTAGGCTTAACTTAATAAAACCATTTTTTGTTATTTTTTTAATTAGGTTCATGACTTGTAATTGAATACACAAATACTGTTGGTTTTTATAATAGATGTGTATACTATTTGAACGTATTTTGAAATACATTTGAAAATAGTGGTTTGCCGATAAATTACGATAATGTGTTATGGTCTTCAGTAAATCGTTTCTAGTCAGAAACGTAAGAAAATGAAATTCTGATCATTTGCCAAGCCGCGCGAGCTTATAATTAGAAACTAAATATGAGCGCCTTTAGATTTACACGATACTATTGAAATTATATTAGAAAAAAAAAGTTAAGAAAACGTTATTTTTTTAATATAATATAATATATATTAAATATCTTAATAATCATAAAATAATAATGAAATGAAAACTAAAAATCGTATCAAAACATTAAAAGCTAACTAATCTCACAAACCTTCCGAAAAAATCATCCAGATAAAAATTAATAAAATAATTTTGAAGTAAATTTAAAAAAAAAATTCACATAAACTGACCGAGAAAACGAGCGTTTGTCCTGTTTGTAATATTGATTAGCCGTAAAAGGCAAGTCAGTCATTTGTATAGAATGAATACGACTACGCGGGTCGTTTACACCGAATGTACACTTGACGGAACTACTCGTATGCGTGTTGAGTTTCTGCAAGGACTTAATTTATTGGCGTGTCCACTAATATTTTATTGTAGAAGGACATCGACATTCGAATGAGGGGAGAAATCAATTAAAAAAAAACCTCCCGTTAATGTAGAAAGTCGAATGGAATAGGTAAAAAGTACAGGAACTTCTGAAAGAATTACATTTACAATACAATATATTTTTCCGTGAATGTTAAGAAAAAAAAACTTCCCATCGAAATGTATAACTGACGCGAGTCTTGGCGTTCGACGTGTGTACAAAATTAATGATAACGGATTTGTTTTCGAAAAAAATCACACACACTTTGTACACATACTGACCGTGTCAAATTACGAAAACACATTGAAAGCTCAATTCATTCGCACGACGCGCAGATCCCACAAATTTCGACATATTCGCATGGTTGACAAACCGATTTCATTTTATTATGAACACGTGGCTTAAAACGTTTTTTCTGTATCGACGCCTCGCGCGGAATCGGATTTCGAACGATATGAGATCTCACGCGATCGCGTGCTAAAAAAACAAAAACGTGTTTTCGAAAACATTTGTGTTTATTTGTGTATCTATCGATTTCGATAAGAACAAAAAAAAAAAAAAAAATAAGCATTTTAATGTTTTGCCAATGGATTTGCCACAAGGCACATTTCTCTCGTTCGTCGAGACATATATATTAAAAAAAAATAAAAAAACAACCTATAAAAATCGAAACGAACTAGACTCCGATATAATACACTTAAGGTCACAGCGATTCATACCGGACAGTTTTAATGATATTTTATCGTTTGTACGTTTTTTTCCCATTTTTTTAAAAAAAACCCCCTTTTGACTGCACCATGCTTCAATTTCGTAATAAGTCTAATTGATTGATATTTCGGCAGTAAACGCGCTGTTAAAATTGCAAATTAATACTCCGATGGACTTTATATGAACGGATTTCAATCTCGTTAGTTAAGTCCCGCGTTTTCATAATAGTGTATTCAGCTAAGATAGGTAAAATGTTATTTTATTCTTTGAACCACTAACCTCCTCATTCGATTTCTCGAATCTGAAAGTGAAATTTTCCAATTTTCACGACAATTGATTGCACACAATCAATTATTTCGGGTAATGAAATGCTTGAAAAATTCCAAATGAGAGCTTTCATCATAAACTAATGACCATACGATTTCCGTGTAATTATAATCGCGTGCGCGAATGTGTACTTAATAATTACGCATAATAAATTATAACAGTAATGTCATGATTGCATAATACGCAGTGCATTCTTATGGAACGGAAAATGTAAATGTGTAACGAATGAGACAATTCATGACGTGGGTATTGATTTATTTTGGACGGTTTATTATTTTTACGTAAATGGAGAATATTTCAAGTGATGTATATGTACACGAGACATTATTTCCGAATTTTAGATTCCAAACGAAACGTGAAAGTAAAAAAAAATAATAAACATAAACGATAAAATCGACAAAAATTAAAATGCTGAAAAATGTTCTTTATTCGGTTCTAGTTTGAAAAAAAATCAACTAAATATACTCAGTTATTGACACAATATCTTTACGACCGTTTAAACGATAAATATAGACTTTCCGAGTATTCGTACATCCGAAGTTGAACGCGAGCTAATCATGAAACACGCGAAGATCAAATGCCGTCGTTTTATTATATACTACAGCAGCTTATTTCTTACAAAAAAAAAAAAAAAAAAAAATTCGGACATTATGACTCGAGCTTATAAACAAGAAGAATCCAATCGGCACAGTCGTGATATATCAGAACATATTTTATCGCGAGCATTTAAAAGACTTGAGGTCACAACGTATTGGTACACATACCTACATATACGTGTGTGTGTGTGTGTGACGTCGACCCGAAAGCTCCGCCAAGAAGCCTTTTTTCCAGCGCGACGATTTACCGTCGCATTCAAATTTTAAAACAATCGCGCAAACAACCGTGAATCACCGGACCGAGCGGCGACGTGACCGAACGCCGGCGATCCGTTCGCGCAAACTTCCGCCAAAGTCCGCGCGCGAGCTCCCCAAGAACGGGATACGGCCCGCGGAACCTGACCGATGGATGGCGCGGCGGCGGCGGCGGGGGGTACGAGGCGCGACGGCGACGATAAATCGTGGTCGCCAAATTCCTCCGGTGCCCGTTAAACGTTTTCGAATTTTCGGTCGCTGTTCTCAGGTGGGGCCGTTCTCGCGTGATTTACGCGTTACGGGCTTTCGCGGGACCGCAGTGGCGAACGTACGTCACAACACCCTCGGACGGCCGCCGTTCGAATCACTGGTCTCGGCGCCATTCGAGGACAAACAGCGGACCGTTCAGACCTAACGCCCTCCCTCCCCCCCACTCTATAAAAACGACAAATAATTAATATAAAAAAAACTACGTATTTTTTTTTTTAAAAATAATTTCTGTCTTTTGTTCTCGTCCACATTTTTGTGATGATGATCGGTGCCTGATTTGGGCGAGTACCCTTGGGTGACTAGTAGGAGCGGCTTCATATTTTTTGTTAGTTTGTAATTTTTTTTTTTTGAAGACCAACGTAATTATTTCAAACAAAAAAAAATGATAAAAGTCATAATATTATCTATGATATAATCAAGTCTAACAAATAATGAATCAATTTACGTGATGCCTCTTTTTACCAAAGTCTCTGGCCCCTAAAATTTGTAAATCCGGTTACTCATGATCGTTTGTACTACACGTCATCCGCCGACCGGGGAACGTTCCAAAACTATATTCCTTCGCCACACAGTTTCGCGAGCACGGCAGCACGCGCGCGACACGTTTCGCGATATTGAGCGGCGACGAATTTATAAAAAACGATCCACGCCACACGGACCAACGGCACGGATTCAGACGCGTGGGATTTGTTACGATCTGTCGGTGGCGTACTTTAGGGCGACGTGGGCATTTGTCTCTCCCTCTCCCCCCTACCGTTCCGAGAAGCTTTTTATTCTTTTGCTTAATGCGTATTCGTTTTTGATTACGTTTTCCACACGACACTACGATACAATAATATTATAAGAACATCATAGTTTGACCGAATTAATATTAGAAGCAACGGTGAGATGATCATCACACCAGGACGTTATCAATAACTATTCCGTCGACGTTCTCGAACATTAAGACAGGCGACAGCCGATGATGTGTCATCTATCTGAATCGTTTAACGTTTAAAATTGATATCTATTTTTGTCGTTTAATATTAACTTATCCATTGCTATTTGTCTTTTACATTTTAATGAGGTGTTTAATATCTTGTCACCTCCCAAAAAAAAAAAAAAAAAATATGTTTCGCGATCGACGTCGATCGAGTCTCCGTGTCGGTGATAATCGGTACCCGTCCGAATGACTCCGCCGTTACAACGACCACCACGACGGTGAGTGTTTAGGTAAAACGACCGGATCGAATCGTTTGTCGACGTTTTAACCGTTTCGTTTGTCTGTGATATCGTGCTTACGACGAAATTGTTTCGAAACACAAAACGCATAAAAATAATTAAAAAGAAAAAAAAATCGTCTACGCTTCGTCGCATCAAATCCCGTCGATTACTACTTCGGCGGTCATATCGATTTCCCCGCAGAGTCCGCACTGCCCGTCGAGCCGTTCTCCTCGAATTATCGTCGTCTGTGTTTGCCGATCGTGTGAACGTCCCAGAGTCGACATATTTTTTTCGTCAATCGAATGGTTTCTGCGCGAACACGTGAATATATATTTTTCGGTGCGGCGGGTACCGTCACCAGCAACTGGTCCGTTGTTTGTCACGCGCAATAATATTTAGTTTTCTTGACAACGATTCGTTCACGACACGCCCGTTTGGCCATACGTCCCTGGCCCTTCCGAGCGCGCCGCCCGCCGCCGTCCAAAAACGCGATTGAACCGTGACGATCAGTGGCGGACCGGCAGGGCGGGTAGGAGGCCGTAGCCGTACAGGCCCTCTAGAAATTCTGTGCTTGTGCGTCAAGCTATATTTTTGTCTATTTTTTTATTACGGCCCACACGGGACAATATAACACCACCTACTAGGGAAGCCAAAACGCCGAAATCGGAAAATCAAGATTTTTGTGAATTCTTTTCACACTCCTGAGTGCGTTGTCGGCGAAGTCGCGGTTTTATTTTTTTTTTCCCCGGGACATTTTTGTACGTTTTTACGCCACGCGTTATCGAGCCATTTATTTCATCCGAAATTGAAAACCGCAACACCGGGTCGCTTGTTCGTGTTGATTGCGTCAGTCCCGGGCCGCCCCGAAAACTTAACCGCCCGGGGCTTCAGGGTCTCAGTCGGCCCATGGCCAACGATGAACCGCCGCCCCGAATCACGCGGTTCCCGGTCAAACACGGAAAACAACACGACAAAATCCGGAAGGGGCTGTTTTTGATCGGCGCGAATTCGTGACCCGGTGTACGCGAACGCGTATTCGGCCCTCCATTCTGAACGCGGCCAGCCGGCGCCCGTGTTTTGCTGGCGTCGAAGGCGTCGGCGATTTATCCGTTATGAATGCCGCGTGTAGGTAACCTCTGAGGTCCGTGGCCACTGCGGTCCGTACGCGCGACATCCGAGGAAACCAACAAACAAACACCGCACGTTTACACGATCGTTAAAAAAAAAAAAAGAAAACACAATTTGTTCCGGTGCGATACGGATTACGTTTAAAAAGTAAAACGACACGTGGTACTCATTAGTTTTTTTTTTTTTTTTTACGAAAACTAACGAATTTCGCGTCACGTGTCACTCGATTATACTGTTGTCGAACGGGTGGCCAAAACATTTTGGAAAAATAAAACCGTATGTTTATACGAACGGTGCGTGCGGAGTCTGCCGGTAGTAAAAATGTGTCGTGTTTGCTTCTGGTCCGCTGTCGGTGCACGCGTTTAATTGCTTGTCGATTGGTTTTGTGGCGGAAACGACCACCTACCACCACCCTCCCTCCCTCCACTACCCCTAGCACCGCGGACGGTAGCGGCAAACAAACAGCGTTTTACCGGATGTACGGATACGAACGGCGGTGACGGGGTGACGGACCGGGGGGGTCCTCGAATCGAAGAAAACCATGCCGGCCGGCGCGGTCGAACTATCCGAACTGGCCTCCTCGCTCCGACCCGGCGAATACATTATAGCCGACGAACGCCACGTTGTTTGCACCACTCCCCCCCGAATTGTCCGTGTTATCTAATGCGTCCGAACGGCGGGACCCCGAGACGCCGAGCGACAATCACGAAAACGGGTACGGCCGGCCCGCGTCACGAACGACACCCGCGAGACGATCGATGCCGTCGGGCGGGTTGGCCGATGTTTGTTGGAACCGCAATGTCTGCGTATACTGTCGACACTGTCTTCGGCCGGCGACCGTGCTCACGAACAAAAACATTCGTCACGGACGGCGTGGAAAGGAATCGATGACGGAATCGGACGATTATTCCGACGTGTTCGGTATACCAAACGTGTGTCCGTTGTCTGTTTCCGTCGTCAATCAACACGATCGACGGCGGCGTACTTGGACTTGATTTTTATTATTATTTTTTTTTTTTTTTTTTGGCGGGGGAGGTTAATTTTTAATCGAATAAATTGCATGACCTGAACAAAACTAGACGTATCATTGACTTTAATAGATTATTCATTTTTATTCGTTATTATTTTCGATATAACACATCGTCGTTTAATGTGTATTGAAGTCTAAAATTAACTTGACTTAGATATATATATATAACTAAAAAATGTATATATAGACATAATTTAGACAATCTTTTAAAACATAAACTTTCTATTATTTTCCGTAAAAATATCGATCACCTCACTACTTTGTATTGGTATACATTCTCTATGGATACTTAGACGAGCCAATCCATCTAGTCGATTCTCCCAACCCCCCTAGGATTCCTCAAGTACGACATCGAACGTTTCAATGTTGAAAAGCTCCGTTCGACACTGACACCAACTGTGCCCGTTACGTAACGCCAATTTTTAAATTTTTGTATGCTTTAGAGAACAGGGAACTCATCACGACTTATTGCATTGATCTAAAGTGCAAGGGTGTTTATCTACGGCCAACCATAATTAGAACATGTGCGATATATTTTAGTTTTCCGTTATTATTGACTAAAAATATACATAAGAAATTAATTCTTCCATAAAAATTTTCGATGAGGGTTTTATCGTTAACAAGGCCACGTGCCTTTGACCAGGAACACCATTTTACGTACACAATACGATTTTCGCGTAAAACAACGTCAACTCGACGCTATTTTTATTTTTTAATTTCACAATTACGTTTTGCATTGTTTTCTGGCCGTCAGTTCGTCGACTCGCACGGGCCCTTTTTTTCAACACCTGTGAATTCGTTCGGATCGAAATATAAGTCGATTCGCCGCACGTCTACAAACATCTCCGGTAAATGTTTGGAGTTCTAACAAGCATCGCTCTGTTTTATTACCATTCGTCAATTAATACCGGAACGCACGTCGCTTTCGTAAGTGTACGACGTCATTCAGGCAGGTGGACACTTCTTTTCCCATCCCCTTTGAAAACGCCGTACGTCTTCAAGACAAGGACGATTTCCTTATACGCCGTAATATAGTGATGCATCTTTTGCTGTTCCCCTCCCCCCTCCCCCCTCTCCACGAAACAATACCTCTGTTCATAAATAACGGTGTGTTTATGTTTCCGAAGGCATTACAATCAACTTGGGGATAATGCGTGTCGTCTAGTTTTATCCGTCTGACTAGGTACGTAATAAAACTTTCGTGGGCTTTTTTATGAACATCAAACGATAACACGGCGACGGCGAAAATAACAATATAATTATAATATTTATAATAATAATAATAATAATAATAATAGTTTAAACTTTTCACTAATTTGATCGATTTCTTATACCGGGTTTTCGTTTCGAATTCAATCGATGATTACGTATAAAACGTTTGCACAAAAATAAAAAAAAAAAACATCTCGTCCATCAAGTTGCGATTCGTCTTGTACTGTCGTACTTCAGTTTTCATTCACATGGATTTACGCGTCTTTAGATAATCGTTTGTCCGTTTTCTTTAAACTGTTTACAATGACGTGGTTGGGTTTTTTTTTGTCTGTGAATACTTTTTCGTATAGCACGAATGCTCCGATTTCGAAGTTCGACCCCATTTTCCGGTAGCAAGTTGGTACTTTATTTGACACGTTTTTCGATTTTCTCAATATTGGATTCTAAATACGATGTTCGTTTTTATTTATTTACTTTTGTTTTTTGCTATAATTCCACGAAAAATAATTCAAAATACTTGATATTTTCATCTGTTATTTATTTTAATTATATAAAAACATAATTTAAAAAGACACTCGAAAAATTTTCGGCTAAATGCATTTTGAAATTTTCAATCATTTCCGGTGTTTCACGTTTAAAAATTGATACAATTCGAACTTTTAGGAGCTGAAAATTTATATATATGGTCACTGAAAAAATATTCACATTTATTTTTCTGACATTTCGCGTAAAACTATGATATATATATATTAATTTAAACCAATAACATTTTAATTTTAGGATCGAAGACCACAACATTTAAGACGTATGGTATTTATAGTTGTTAAACAATTTCGAAAATCGTCAGTCATTTATTTTCTTCTAAACGTTCAGTTCAAATTATGTGTAAATATAATTTTTTTTTTTTTTATCATAACCGGGGCAATTGTTTGAATTTTCGAGCTGAAAATTTAATTCAAGATTGATGATATGTTTTTTTAATAAACTAATAGTTCCTTGCCAACCTATACAGCTCTTTTTTTTTAATCGGACGACCTACCGTCTTCGTATATGAATAGAAGCATCGATTTGCATTAAACTTCTTCCCGTTTAATTAGTTATAATTAAAATATATATTTTTATTGCAAAGCGTTTAAATAGGTACTGTTTCAGCCGATTCCTTTTTTCATTGTTTTCCATTTTATTGCATTATAACATTTTTCAAAGACATTTTACAATTGTTTATGGATATTAAATAATTAAATAATAATAATAATAATAATAATAATATAATAATAATAATAATAATAATAATAATAATAATAATAATAAGTAATAATAAGTAATAATAATAATATATATCAAAACAATATAATTATCCTGACGTAAATATAAATACAAATAGTTTTTATTAATTAAAAACATAGATACAAGTATTATGTACACATAGTTTAATCAATTTTCCGAATGTGATGCTTTATATAATTACATAAATTTGTTTCCAATTATTCATTTAACGGGCAAAACAATACAGACTAAAACGATATTATTATTATTATTATTCAATCATATCTTATCATACATTTCATAATAAAAACCACCCGGCGGCGAACATACGCAATCGCCGCCCTCTTTTCGGGGCTAATTTTAACTATTAACAAATAAAATCGGACAAAAAATATTCACAATTTAATACTAGGATACATTTCTAAAAAGAAATAAAAATTCAAAATGCACCTTGTTTCGTTTATATATATCATACACAATGTACATTTTTTTTTTTTTTTTTTTTAGTCAAAAGTTAAGTCTTGGAATTGAAAAATGTCGGCTCAACGCAGTAATAAAATAAATTATGCCGCAAAATCATCATGGTTACGGTATTGCTATGGAAAACATATCATATACGTATCGTAACCAATAACAAACATTTTTTTTTGTGTTACTGTTAAAAACAAAACCAAAAAACAGGATATAATAATATACACGTCATGAAAATTAACCGTAAAGTAAGCAATCCTTAACGTCAGATAATTGCGGTTCATATCGAGTTCGTGATTTCACGAGCAATACGCATTTGTACTTACACACATTTTAGATAATGTAATTGGTTAACATTTAGGTGATCGAACGAAATTATTACACGAAAAAAAAAGTATATCTTAACTTTAACAAAACTAAGTAGGTACTTAAATAACTAAAAAAAAAAAAAAAAAAAAAACAGAGAAAAATAGATATATTATTATGATTATAATTTATAATTAAATACATATTTGTTTCGAAACGTTATACATGTGTTCGTATGATTAGGTAGAACGCGCGCGCCCACACTCACACAGACACACACACGCACGCGTGTGTGTATATTATTAAAACAATGTGATATAAAAAAAACAAAATGTCATTTCAAATAGGAAAAAAAAAAGAGAATATTTCATTTTGATTTGTAATCTTTTTCGTTTATGTGATTTTTGAGTTTGTGATCACATCGTATCGGTACAAATTGAGAACAATAAATACGTAAAGATCTTATCGCGGATTGTTTGTTTATATCTTTACGTTATAATTATTTCGTTTATTCATTAAGTACGTTGAAAACGTCTTTACTGCGTAATAAGGAAGTCGATAGGCGACAAAAAAATTATCGTTTATGAAATTCTTGATAAAAAAAATCATTTTTTTTTTTTACCAGTCCATTAATTTTTTACGTATATTAATTACGAATAAATAAAAAATATTTAATTAATAGTTGTTTTAGACTTTATTTTGTGTGCACAGTAGTGCAATTGATGGAAAACGTGATGTTTATAATGATAAATAGGTATTTTATTAAAACAAATGTTTGATGGCTTTTCGATTCGCGCGTAAAAAGTGTGAAGAGACATTTGTGTAATGGACAATTAGTTCAAATTTACGATGCGTGAACGAACAATTTTCGTTTTACTATAGTAGTTCCAACGAACGAACAGCTGAAACATATCGGTTAACAAACATTTGAAAAAAATACATTTTTCAACAACATAAACAATACATTGAACGAATATCAACACCAACAGATTTCATTTAAAAAAAAAAAAAAACTGAAAAACAACAAAAACGAACGAAGACAATCTAATGAACCTTTAAAACATTGACAAACACACACAAACACACACAGACACAGAGAGACACATAGACACACAAGATAAAAATAAGGAACGAATTTGAGCCAAATCACATCATAATATTAGTTGTATACAATTTGTGTGTTATCCTTTGGCACGTTTTGTTCTAAGCGTAAATGTCTTACAACTTTTACATAGTACACTGTAAAATCAAAAACTGTCATAATACACAGAATAAAATCAAGTACACGCGTATAAAAGTCGAAATGTTACCGGAAAAAAGTAAATTATTCATAAATATGTTTATATATAAATATCATATTTATATTTGTGTTTATAGGAATTACATAAAACTCGTGAAGCATTGTAATTATGTAACAATCACAAACTTCAAAACAAAGAAAATCATAATGGGTCTCATTATTATAGTATTGCAATAAAATTGAAAATTCAATAATTGTTAAAAAAAAAACAAGTAAATGAAAATATTATAACATAAAACTTTTGTGTGCTATTGAAATAGTTGGTATATTAATCATAAAAATAATCATAATAATAATAATAATAATAATAATAATAATAATAATAATAAACAAATTAAATATAATTTTACTACAAGCAAATTATAATATCAAGTCTACTCTCATAATTATTTCTTTCAAAATTATATATATATATTTATATATATATAAATAGGGTGGCTTTTTTATGTTTGCAAAATGGTAACGGAAAAGAATAATAAATGAATAAAGAGAAGTTTTGTAATCAATATAAATATACATTTAATAATTATTCTTTATCAAATTCGACACTTTAATCTATTAAGATGATGATTTGACAAATATCATTTAAATTAAAATTTAATTTTTATTACACATATACTTTCAACGAAGATTTATATATATATATATATATATATATATATATATATATATATATATATATATAAAGACAAGAATTCAGAAATAAAAATAATATAAACAAATAAAAATTGAAAATTTGATTAAAATTAATTATTTTGTCAATCAATACAATATTTAACTACAATTTATGTCTAATCAGTATTTATAACATGTTTACTTTTGTATACATACATCATCTGTTCATTTGAATACAGATATATTTTTAGAGGTCAATAATATTCAATCGCTTTTAAACAATAATAATAAAAAATACTAAATGTTAACATTTTTAGTAATCCAATTGAAAAATGGTATTAAGTTATGTTTTAGCACATTTAAAATCATATTATGTTCATTAAAATAAGCAAAATGTCTTGTCAATACAGATGGTATATATAATACTCTTACTATGCTATTATATTTGCTCTTCTTATATAATTAATTAATTTCTATTTAATATAATATACACTTAAAACTCTACTAAAGGTGTAATAAATTAAACATAGAAATCGAATGAAAAAAAGTGTTAAATGAATAATAACCGATATAATTCTATGCAGTTTTAGAACGCGGAGAATAGAACGTTATACTTATTAATTAAATATAGATCTTAGAAGTTGTTAATTTCCTATGTTAATAAGACAATAATTAGAATAAAGTGTAATCGATCGTTTTGGAAGTCGAATCATATTTATTAGCCAGTTTTCATTGGATATCTGGAGAGATTAAAACCAAATTCGTTTTCAAATAAAAAATAATCACTATAAATTTGAATATTGTTGAAAAGCAAAACAGTTGTGAAACACAGTGATTTCGTATCAAGTTTATGGTTTATTACATACATTTGTTAACTTGAAAGAATCCCATTTTACTCTTATCGGAAGGTCCCCGACCCAAGTACCAAATTTATCGAAGGTACCCAACGAACATCTCAATATTTTCACATCAATTACGAGTCATGAATCTGTGGTTCTCAAACTGGTATTATTTTATGAACCCGAGGTAACTGATTTAATTGCACAAACCCAGACAAAATGTATATAATAGCCACAATATATATATATATATATACATATATATATATATTTTTTTTTTTGATACATTATAAATCAACCGATAGGAACCCACGAACCATTTGAACAAATAAAATACCAATGTACACGAAAACAAAACATACTTAGGAGGATAAATATTGGTAACGTGAAAACATTGTATTACTCTAATAATATAACAATAATATTGGTTGAGCAAAAAGATGACATTGAACAAATTCGAGTTAAAATCGTATATATATTTACGACATTGCCTATTAGAGAATAGTTTTAATAAACAGATTACTTTTTTTCTTCTTAAAAATAGTGTTTTGTGTGAAAAGAGAAAAATAAAAATATAACAAGATTCTAATGTGCCGTTGTACGTATGAAGTCACCAAATTTAATTATTCCGGTGGTGTAAACTTCGGCATATTATCTCATTCAGATTACAAAAAAAAAAAAAAAAAAAATATTAAAAATTAAATTTATCAGTATTATTTACATTTCAATAATTCAGAATTTAGAAAAAAAAAATGTAATATGATTAGATTAAAGATAAATATCATGTGAGATAATAACTCAAACTATTCTCGTAGTTGCATACAAGTCGATGAACCGTCCCCTGGATATATAACCAAATATTATAATATATACAAATAATATTATTATAAACAATCGATAAAAGAGATTAATACAATGCGATGGTTGAAAAAAAAAAAAAAAAAGAAAAATATCTGAGAAATATCGCAGTCTTTTACGGGCGTCCTCGCGAGTTTCAATAGTTACCGCCGCCGTATCCGATGTCCATGCGGTTCACGGACAAGTATCCGCCGGTCGACTGGATGTACGGCGACATCCCGTTGCCGCCGTTGTTGTTGCCGCCGTACGACGACATCGGGTTCTGTGGCGGGTACGGGAAATTCGGCGTCGGCATGTGTATGTTGTGTGTGTTGTGCGAATATCCGTTTCCGGACGGGCCCAGCGGTGGTCCGCCGCCGTTGTACTGCATCGGGCCGGCGTACTGGTGGTTGCCGTACGGCTGCTGGTACTGTTGCTGCAGCCTGTCCATGTCCATCATGACGCCGCCGGAATGATGATGGTTGTAGTTGATCGGGGGCGGCGGCGGCGGCGGGTACGAGGACGACGACGTCAGGTTGCTGACGGAGAACGTGGACGGCTGGGACATGGCCGCCTGTTGCTGCTGCTGATGATGATGGTGGTGGTGATGGTGGTTGCCGACGCCGACGCCGACGCCGCCGACGCCGCCGCCGCCGCCGCCGTTGCCGTTGGTCAACGAGCTCACCGAGAAGCTGTTCATGTTCGGTTGCGGGGCACAAGGCGACGACGAATACGAATAGTTCAGCGACGGCGAACACGCGTAATCGGCACCGGGCATGTAACCGGAATTCGATTCGTCCATGTACTGATGGTGATGGTGATGGTGATGGTGTCCGCCGTGTTGCACGTCGTTGTCGTTCATGTTAGGAATTTGCTCGACCAACGATTCCAAGCCGGACAGGCTTTTCGCCGTCACGTCTTGGTTGGTGGTGATCTTTTGCTGTTGCTGCTGGTGCTGCTGGGGATATCCTGTGGGCGGCGGGGGATACGCCGGAGATCCCGCCGGCGGATAGGCCGGTGATCCCGCCACGGATTCCACCGCGGTCGAATACTCGTCGTACGCGTGCGACGACGGATAATGATGCATGTCGATCTTCGCGTTCGTCTTCTGCGGCTGTTGCGACGGGCCGCCGCCGGCGACCGGGTTGGCGAACTGGCAGTCCATTTGCGACGGTCTGGGGTGTTGGTCGACGCCGATCAGATCGTCTTTGGTCACGCCGCCGCTGTGCTGACTGCTGTGCGGGCTGGTGTCCTCGGCCAGCAGACTGGCCGGCGGTTCGAAATCCGGCGGTCCCAGGCTGGGCGACGCTGGAGACCGCGATCCCAGATTGTGTTCGGATGAGATGGCCGCGCTTATTTCCGACGACAGATCAGAATGCGTGAACGACGG
The DNA here is from genome assembly GCA_019022885.1 of Schlechtendalia chinensis. Lineage (NCBI taxonomy): Eukaryota > Metazoa > Arthropoda > Insecta > Hemiptera > Aphididae > Schlechtendalia > Schlechtendalia chinensis. Next base: position 1,210,204 of record CM032350.1, on the reverse strand, counting down.
CGCTTGCGGCGACTGCGAATACCTGTGCTGTTGCGATTGTATGGGCGAACGATGATGATGGAAATTGGTGCTGTTGTTTCCGCCTACTCCTGCGCCTCCTCCTGCGCCTCCGCCGCCGCCGCCGCCGCCGCCGCTGTTCGATAACGGGGAGTGCGAGGAACTCTGGTTGTTGTATATATTGTTTATCACATTGTTCCCTCCGTACAGCTGGGACAAGTTCATCGGCGACTGGATCGGCGGCGAAAAACAATTCGATAACTGCGTAGACGGGTTACTGTGTTCGCAGGACAAAACCGGCGGCACGACGGTGTTCACCGGCGGCAACTGATTGGGATCGGGTTTGATTTTTTTCGGTCTCCCTCTTTTCTTCTTGGGCACTCCGTCTCGTTCTTCGACCACCTGCGGTTTGGGACGCTTGACTTTCACCTCTTCGGGCGCGCCGTCCTTGGTCTTTATCTTCTTCGGCCGCCCTCGTTTCTTCTTCTGAACCACCGGCGGTTCCTCTTTGACGTCAACAATGTTTTCTATCGGGTCTTGACTGTCGACCACCGAACCGTAGTTGTTGAAATACACAGACGGCACCTCGTCTTTGGGCTCGTCTTTGATGTCCGGCTCGTAGTAGTTTTTCAATTTCGTAAACGAGAACACCACCTCGTTGTCGTCGATCTCGGCCACTAGACCGTTCAAATAGTCTCGAAACTTCTTTAGCGCCGCATAAAACGGCACTTTGTCAGCTGCTCTCGGCAATTGAGCACAACGGGCGCTGGATGACGGCATCACCCACATATACTATAAGTAGTAAATAAAATAATAATTAGTCCACGATCTGGAATGACTACGGTTAGAAATGTATTTATACCGGCACGGTCAATTTTAACTAAATTCTAATTTTACTCTGTTCACTTCAGTTAAGAAACGTTTACGAATTATCGATGAAATGGATTTTTTTATTGAACAAAACAACGAGGACTCCCAAAATACTAACCAGTTATGTATAGCACTGCCTATTGTTACCAAGACTTTAAATTGATCACAACATTTATTTTTAAATATCTCGAAATGTATTATTACACCGACTAATAAACATGATTTGGATACTAATTCAGGGAATATTATTTCAACAAATTGTATGTGTAAATCATATTGATAACATTTACTATTTTCAAAAACAAAGAAATTTAAATTACCTTATTCTCAAATTTGCACAAAATTATAATAATGTTTAATACCATTAGCTCAAATAATGTTCTATCGCATACACAAAGTAATAAGAGAACATTATCTAGTATTAAAAGACTTTATTTTACCATGTTGAATGCTATGTGGATTTTTATGGTTTTTTCCAATGTTGCCATGAGACCTAAATTTGGTTTAACATTACTATGAAAACCATATTTAGGTTTCACTAATACAATATTTTTATTAAATGATACTCAAAACTGGTTCTCATTTATCGTTTTTGTCATTAAATTCGTTTGTCTCAAGTTTGTGCATTTCATTTTTGATATGAATAGCAAAAACCTAGAATTATTATTGCTACTTTTATTGCAATTATTACTAATTTTGTTTAATAGTAATTTTTATTCAATAAATTATCTCATTTACGTTAATGCTTCGTACTAAACATGACAGTAGAATGATTCAAATATCACATCGCAATACAATAAAAACAAAACAACAAGTAGTTCTCGACTATAATACAGGGAAGTCATCTATTGATCTAGCAGATCAAATGGCATCATATTCAAACCACTGATAAGTGTATCAGTATATAGTGGTATAGAAAAGTAGCTATGGATTTACTGCTTAATACTGGTATTATAAATGCCAGTGTGTTATTCGAAAAAGTTACTGGATCAAAATTTCAATATCCAAATTCCGTGTAGCATTAATAGAGTGATTAATCATAAAAGAAATATTACATCCAGACAACAATCCAGATTTGAAACATACATTATAGAAGGCTAGTCGAAGTAGATGCATTAAATGTTATAAACAAAATGTCAGAGAAAAAGGAAGAAATATAACTCAATTGATTACTAAAAAAGTTCAAACAAAATGTGTATCATCTAACAAATAGTATTACCAAAATTATTTTTTTATTGGTCATAAAATTAAAAAATGAGTAAGACAAATAATTAAATTTACTAAATAAAATTTAAAATTACTGAAGTATAATTTACTTTATATAATATAACAATTAAAATATCCTTTTCCCTTGCCAAGAGAATCAATTTTGAATTTTACTTTTTAAAATTGAATTTCTAAGACATATTTAAATGAAACCACAAAATATCAAAAACAACAAAATCAATTTTTTTATATCATGACAATATAAAACAATTTTTTAAAATTATTGTTAGCAGTTATGAAAATCAAGTTGAGAACCAAATCTAACCCATACCTGTTACTTTTGATCAATAATGCCTATTGTATAGTATAGTACTAATAATGTTATAATTATTACTAATAATAACTAATATATAATAATATTAATATAATATAATAAGAAATTAAAAGTATAATTCTCTAATAATCATTATTTAAAGAGTTAGTAAATTAAAAGGAAACCAATGAAATCACATTGAAATACATTTTTACACTTTAATAATTTACAATTTAGTAATTTCTTACCGTATTTGTTCCATCTACAAGTTCTGGTTGACGACCAAAAGTAAAATCTTTTTTGCCAGAAAACACTTCAAAAATAAGCTTCCCATTGAAAACTGCAATTTTTGGTTTAAATCTTTGTAGTTTTTCAAGAAGAATTTGACTTCCTAAAATGTTAAACAAATTAATCAAATTAATTTAAAAAATATAAATAAATACAGAAAATAATTAAATGTCACATAAAACTCCCTTTTCTTGTTTCATGTCTAATAAGTACTTTTTATTGTAAATATAATTGAAAACAATAATATAGATGTCACAGTAGTGCTTAAGACACATAAACCAAATAAATATTTATTTTAATCTGAAATACTGGGTTCTCTCTAAAACAAAATTGCTTAATATAGTTATTTATCATTTCTATGTGTTGTAAATAATATAATTTGTAAACTTTGTTAATTGGTAAATAAGAAAAAATCATACTAGTTAATTAATCTAATTTTAAAAATGAATGTGCTACATGTTGGACACTCAATATTATCCTAGAGACAAAGGTTTATTATTCAGTGATGATTTAAAAATTATATAAATCAATCTACTTATAAAAAAAATGTAAAGAAAAAACCATATTAAAACATCCAAGTCTAAATTATAATCTATAGATGATTATTTTACATTTGTGTTTTTAATTTTTTTTTTTTTTAAATTACAGTACTAAATTTGTTTTTTATTATTTTAATTTTAATCTTATTTATTTAATTATTAATTTTGTTTATTATTATTAACACAAGTATAATAAAGAGTTGTAATTAATTTATTAGTTTTAGTGATATGATAAACTGTTCAGTTTTTTAATGAAATTTAACTTAGTATTAGGTTAAAAATCAAACTTAAGCAAATAAATTTGAAATATTTTTATGAAACTCAAATTATTATAATATATTTTAATTGTTATAATTCGAGGAGTTCAAATGATGTAAACTTTTATTTGACAACTACTCGTATAATCCTAATATAATATACTAATTTATAAGTTAAATACATTAGAGTATTAATAATAATAAATGTTAAAAAAATATACAATAAAACATTTTAGATAAATCAAAATTTTCATGAGAAAAATCTTAAAACTATAAGCTTAAATTTTTGAAAAAAGTCAGTCTAATAATTCACAATGAAAAAGGAATAAAGAATAATAAAAAATTTTAAACAAAAACAAAAACATGTATTTAATAAAACAATTATTTTCAACCTAATTTTTTTAAATTAATTAATTAAATTCATAATTCATTGTCATATTTCATTATAATTAATTTTTTTAGTGGATTGTTTACAGTATAAGATAACATGTATGTAAAACAATATGAAAAAATGAAAAAAGATGATTGAATAAAATAAAATAATCGAATATCAGGGAATTCAATAAAAACTAATTTTGACATTTAATTTAATCTATCAAATAGAAAATAAAAAACAAACCTTCTTTAATTTCTTTTCTTGTGAGATCAGCACTGCCTTTGGTAGCTCGCTCCACCATATTAGTAAAGCCTATACCATTTTGAAGTAACTTGTAGTCATCATCAGCAGTCATTGGCTCTGGCGTAAGACCAGATAGGTATAAACATTTCCCTGCAAATTAAAAAAAGTCATATACATATACTTACAATGCAAAGTATAAAAATATCATTGAACGATGTAAACCATCTAGTCACATGTTTAATGTAGTTTAAAGTTTTACTGACCATCCATGATTTTATAGGTTGTAAATATATGTTTAAAAATGTACTTACAAAAATGATTCCCAGGGCCCGCATAATGATGACCTTTATAAGCAGCAAATAGACCAGGATTGATACCAATCTGAAAACGTATAATTTGAATTAATTAACTTACAATTTAAATTTTTTAAATTGTATACACTTAATAAATTATTATTAAAATAATACAATTGTTTAAGTTTAAGGTAGTTTGAACACAAAGTTCATGGAAAAATATTTAAGATGAGTTTACTGTCAATAATGGAAATATATGTTATACTCACAATTACAATATCTAAATTATTGGTCAAATGATCTGGTAAAGTGCGTTTTGATACCTCTTCTTCAGGCATGCCATTAAAACGGTCGTGTTTCTTTCTCTCTTTGTACACTTTGGCAGGATTTGTCAGTAGTTTATCTTTAGGCAACATATGTTGCATCAACCCAAATGCTTGATCGGGGTTCAAACATTGCAAACTAAAAATAATTAATTATTTAGTAAAATATTCAACGACATTAAAACATAATATACGTGTATCACAAATTAACCTACCCCATTTGATCCTCAGGTTTAAACTTTTTCTTCCTGCCTCGTTTCTTCGGCATGTGTTGCAACATCATTTCTTCGGTATACTGTATGTTCTGTTGACTATGATGTTGCATCTCTTCGTCCACAAAACTATATGGATCATCAGGCATTTCATATTTAATCTGATGTTGTTGCATGTTGTTCATTTGATGATGATGATGAGCATGGCCATGGTGATGCGGATGCATATGTGGATTCATATGTTGTTGCTGCTGCTGCTGTTGCTGCTGCTGCTGCTGCTGCTGCTGTTGCTGCTGCTGTTGCTGCTGCTGTTGATGATGATGCATTGGAGGTAACTGATTCATAATATTATTATGATGTTGCGCTGCTGCTGCTGCTGCTGCAGCTGCTGCAACGGCTACTGCGGCAGAATGTTTGGCTGCGGCTTGTTCGGCGTCGGTACCACCGCCGCTTGTTTCATAACCGTCATCCGCACAAGTAGGTTCTTGTTTCACTGATGGTGCTTGCTGAGGCCCATTGTTAATATCACAATTACCATAGTTGGTAGGTCTGCGAACACAATATAAAATGTTGACATTTCAATATGGCCAAATTAATTAATTTAAAAAATCAAATAATACCACGAACTGTAGGCGTGTGTCTTTAGTAATTTAGATGGAAAAAAATGTCCAAAGTATCTTTGACTATTATAAGCTACGTGTACATACAACATTCGACACAGGAACGGTGTGTTTTGTAAAGAAAATCGTTTTTCCCCACTCAAATATTATTAAAAGTAAAATTTTAAATACGTATAAAATTATTTGTCATTTCAGAGTAGTTAACGCGAGATACCATAGATTTAAAATACCATTATTATACTTTGCTTTGAAATGTAACGATCAAACTCCCCCTCCCTCCCTTAGAAGCGAGTCAAAATAATAGCGGTAAAAATGCTATGACCTACTTCAAAGTATTAATCTACTTGAATATCTATCGAGAACTGTATTGTGAAGCTCAAATGCATTGTTACGTCCGGGTTTAATACTCAGACGAACACGACACGACCCGTTAACATAAGACGAACAATGCCCATATAATAATTTTCACCGGTTTTCGTGTAAATACGTGAAAACCACCAATATTAAACGTGACATCGTCTTATCTTCCGTGGTTTGCTCCGTTCGGACGCACGTTTTGGACCGGAATCGGACGTATTCGATCGGACGACTCACACGTGTATGTCGACAGGCACGTGAAATCTACGTGCACATTGCGGTAAGAACAGTGCACGCTCTCGTTATTGAAATGGGCGCGCGCGAGTGTTTGCAATTGCAACGGGCGGGGTAAAAATAATAACTTATCTAAAATACGCGGACACGCGTCGACACGGGGGACATTCGAATTTCGGTGATTTCGCATTTTTCTAGAAACGCGGCGAACGTTTGGATTCGACATGTCTGCAGTGTTTTCAGGTAATTCGCTGGGAACACGCGAGACAACGACCTTTGGAAAACACAACGTCGCGTAAGAGAACACGGTCCTCGCAATCCGTACCGCCGGGAAGTTTGTTTTCCGTCCACGATATTCCGCAAAGACGTCTCACGGAACTCGTGTTGGGTTAGGTTTTTCGTAAAAAAGAGAAAAACAAAACGACGAATAATAAAAACCGACAACAACAAGAACGTTATCGACGAACACGAACGCGTTAATGATATTCCTTTGTTGTGTTTTCAAAAGTTTTCGCTCTCGGTTATCGAAAAGTTTTTAACATACATTACGTAGTTTTACACGCGAACTACATACGTAACGGCGGCGGCCCGCGCGAAGTGTAAGAAAGAGGGAGGAGGAGAGATTAGCAAAACTGGGTGTACGCGGCGGCGGCGGCGACGGCGGCGGCGGCGGCGGCGGCCTCGGCGACGGGGTGTATTGATTTATGATTCCAGCCAACAACAGGCAACCTGGTCGCGGGATACGCGCGCACACACAGGGACGGCAGGAACAGAGGTCGTAAAGAACCGAACGACGCGGGCGATTTAATATGCGGCCGTTGAACTTGTACATTTTCGCGCGCGGCCGACGGACGGGATGCCGTCGCGTGGACGCGACGACCGCGACGGGTACGTTGTTTTCCGCGACCGTCGGTAACGCAAAAACAAAAAAAAAAAACAACGGACGCGTTCGACGAACTACAACGAGACCGCGTGTAACGTTATCGTTAAACAAAAAAAACAAAAACAAAAAACAACGTTCAACAGGGTTTTTATGTATATTTTATTAGCGTTTTGTTTGCAAAGTGAAAAACTTTTCGAAACTTATCTGGCCGCGATAAGTGTTTCGAACAATATTTGAACGTGCAAGTTCAACGCGCGCCGAAACCGCCGTCCGGCCGGCCGCCCGAGTTCCGTTCGCCGCGCCGAGACGACGAGTCGCGCGTCCCCCCCGAACGTCGTTCTCGATGTTCCCGGCGGGCAACGGCCCGGAACGCCGTTGACGAGAGAGAACGGTTGTTTATCGTCAACGGACTGCGACGAGTCGGACGGCGCCCCCCGGGGCACGTCCCCGTACGAGTGCGACGGGGTCGTCCGCGAGACCGTCTGTCCGTTCCCGTTGCCGTAGCCGCCGCGAGACAACGAAGCCCGGGACCGAAGAAACGCGCGCGCGAGGTTCGAATAACGCGGTTCCGAATCGACGAGGACGCGGTCTAAATATCGATTAATTTCGGTTTTTATTCACGCGCGGGTTTTTTCCCCCCCCCCGCCGTTTCGTTTGCCCAACGACGGTCCCGTACGAGGCCGTTTTCGGCGGCGGGGGGGGCAGTCCTCCGCCCACCCGTCCCGTCCCCTGGCCGCCGCCCGGCGAGAAATCCGGGAACGCCGAGCGGCATACGCGGTTTCTTTTTCTCGCCGCGCGAGATTTTCGCGCGATCGATTTCGCGTGTCGCGGTAACATTTGGACGCGTTCGTACGTGGTTTTTTTTTCCCCTCGCTCGCCTCGCTCGCCTTTCTTCGCGTATACGGCGCGCCGCGGTTTTCAAAAACCGAGTAACAACGTTGGGTTATATACCCGAAACGAAAACCGCACACCCCCGTACCCGTCGTCGGCCGGTTATTTTATTATTTACCGTTTGCAACGCCGGCGCGCGTTGTTATTGTTGTTGTAACGTCGTGTAAACGGCAAAAATAATAATAATAATAATAATTATTATTATTATTATTATTATTATTATCATCACCATCATTATCATTAGCGTGCCGCGTACGTAGCAGAGAGTGGTGTGTATAACCTGTATTCCTACGGTACGGCGATGTGCACGCGCACGCACAAGCGCACGACGCACACGATGCGAGTTTTCGCATTCAATGGCACGAAATATTTAGCAACACAATATTATAAGCGCTCTCTCTCTCTCTCTCTTTTTTTTTTTTTTCTACCGCCGTCCGTTACACCACGACCACGACCACGACGACCACGACGACCACGACGACGACGACGATATTGATCAAAAATACCAGGCGCGATATGAACACGCCGAAAACCGACCCGACATAAATTGTCCGCCGCCGACGTGTACGAGAAAACGGGTTCGCCCGATTGAATAATGTGTTTACGCCGTAGAAAAAAAAATGTTAAAAAAATTAAAAAACAATACGGGATCCGTACGGGGACGGTTTTTCCGGATCCGAACGCGCGAAAACCGTTTCGGGGACAGAACGCAACGTCGTCGTCGTCGGCCGTGTTTCCGATCGCCACACCCCATCACGCTTTCGGGAACGCGGAAAATTCGCATTTCTCACACCGAACGACGTGTGTACACGATTCGTGAAACGACACGATTTCGATCCGGTTTCCGTACGTTGGATTCGACGGAACAAACGGCGGGGCGCGGAGGATTTTCAAAAAGATCGTTTTCGAGATTAATTCGACGAACGGGGATTTACGCGTGCGTTATTATTATTTTTTTTTTTTTGGTTGTAAATCTACGCGTTTATCGCTTCGTACGAAATTGACTGAGGCTGTTGTTGGCCAACACTCCGTGCAACACATTTTGTAAACATACGTTTGAACCGTGTGCGTTTTGATCGTCGTTATTATAAAATTATAATTGTCTCGCGTACGGTTAACGTTTATGAAAATGACGACCGCTTTTGTTTCGATGGAATACGAAAAATTTGTTTTCAATCGCCGTCTAATGCTAATATTGTATCGTTTTATCAATTACGCGAAAGAAAAAAGAAATAACAAAGAAAACAGTCGTTTATTAAATTCGACAATTTATTGAAAGCAAACAGTGAATTCAGAATTAATGAAAATTATTCAAAAATTTAATTTTTTATCTATGATTATTTTACAATCTTTTCTTAAAAATCAGATTTTAAAATTGCATAGGTTTTTTTTTTTTTTTTTGTTTTTTACGAACAAGTAGTTTTATACACTACGGCTTAATAAATGTAATCAATTACGATTAAAATAATTCAGTGTTTGAACAAGATACTCATAATTGTAAAATCTAAAACAATTTGTTTTCACTTGACATTTATTTGGCTTTTATTTAAAACGGCTTATTGTCAAGTAGTCAGTAAATGATTGTTAACCTAACGAGTTGAGAATTTAATAATTAACGTGTTATAATTGGTATTTTCGCGTAACGATTATGATTAAATGGCACTTCAGATGACATTATTAACACGTGCAGATGTTTAACGTAGATAATTATTTATCCGAATTATTTCAGTGTATATTTAAATAACTAATAATTTACAGGCATCTTCTGATGTAAGACGATTTCGTTGGAAAACTGTAACTCTTTTTACATAATATTTAACGCACCAAGACTGTTTACATAAAAATGATGTATATTTATTGTACGAGTTTGACTGGTAAATCAACTAACAATTCCGTCGGCTACGAATAACGTATTGTATCGCTTGGGATTAAATAATTGTAGACAATTACTGTCGAGTAAACTTACACGAAAAATATATTACACTCTGGCACTACTTCACGTGCGATCTGATTCGATCGGTTCAAAGCAAATGTTCTAATAACATTAACAATAGATTCGCGATCATAATGCAAATGATTTAGGTACACTTAATCCCGAAATATCGACATCTATTTTTTATAAATGCTTTGGACAGCAATATGCATATATGCATACCTAAATGAGTGTAATGTATTGACGATTAAAAATTAGCATAGTTATACAATAATCTAGTATTGTATAATTTACAATATTATGTGGGTAATCGTCAAGAATAACAATTTAATACCGAGTTTATTGAAATACAGTGGATATTCATACATA